>JASPKZ010006077.1:0-565000 GCA_030220185.1 Diploptera punctata
TATATCATTATTATCATGATTATTATTATTAGTAAGTTCATTAATATTATTATTATTATTATTAATATTATTAATCATTATCATATTATTATTGTTATTATCATTATCATTATTATTCTTATTATTTTATTATTCATTATTATTATTCTTATTATTATCATTATTCTTTTATTATCTTATCTTATTATATTATTATTATATTATTATTATGATCATCATCATCAATCAATTTCCTGTCACAATAAGGGAAATTAGAAACATAATGGAAGCAGAAGAAAGCATAATTGAAAGAATTGAGGAGAAGGAATTAAAGTGGTTAGGGCATGTCTTAAGAATGGAAGATGAAGCGATGGCCGAAGCAACTATATGAATGGCTTCCGAACAGAAAGAAGAAAAGATGGGAGACCAAGGTTAACATCGAACGAAAACATGAAGACAATAATGCAATCTAGAGGACTAAGCATCGAAGATGCCCAAGACCGTAGGCTTTGGAGGTTTGGCAGGGGAAGACGGCAGCAGCTGTAAAAACCCGACGATAGATAGAGATCATTATTATTATTATTATCATTGTTATTATCATTATTATTATTATTATCATCATCATTATTATTATCATCATCATTATCATCATTATTATTATGATTATTATTATTATTATTATTATTATTATTATTATTATTATTATTATTATTATTATTATTATTATTATTATTATTATTATTAGTTATAAACGTTAATTCTTAAGAAACGAACAAGTAACTTACGTGGATGAAGTCACGTAAATGCGAAGCCATTATTATTTTCATTCAACTTTTAAAGAAACTTGTGAAGTAAGTATTCCATTGAATGCATCAATTATCGCTTGATTCACACGAAATTGATAATGTGCTGTGGGCCTATACCAACACGCGCACTAATGTACGCTACCAAGAGAGAACATGGAAACTGCACGTAATACATGTGCAAGTTACGTAACAACACTCTATATTAATCCATTAACTTGCATTTCTAGATTGAATGAACCATCGTTCTTTCTCTTACATTTAGGTTTTGTCTATCCTTTACCATCGTGTTCCCTAGAGGAGATATTACCGGATTATTACCTGGGAAAAAATACATATACGAAAGTGCAAACAGTGGTTTCTTTTTTTGGTGGTATAATCAATTGCTACAAATGTTTTTATATTAACTCCTGCATGCGCTATGTGTTGACATCCATGCACTATATATACAATCTGGTAGCCGTATTCCTGACAGGGTCAGGCACTGCAAAATAATGAATGGTCAGACCTGTTCCAGAATATTAAAAAGGAGGAGCTTTCTTTAATATGGACTATTTAACTTATGCCCCAAATGGGACTCAATGGCCAATCACGTTTCAATGATTTCTGTTTTACAACCAATCAACCAATATTCACGAAATATTTATCAGTGTTATAATTACCATATTAAAGAAAGCTCCTCCTTTTTAATATTCTGAACAGGTCTCAACATTATTTTGCAGTGACTGAGCCTGTGAAAAATACGGCTACCAGATTGTATATATAGTGCATGGATGTCAACACATGCCGCATGCGGGAGTTAATATAAAAACATTTGTAGCAATTGATTATACCACCAAAAAAAGAAACCACTGTTTGCACTTTCTTAAAGGTATTTTTTCCCAGGTAACAATCCAGAAAAATACAATTGTCATATTTACATCATACATCAGAAATGAATTTTAATATACAGTTTGATCTGTTTCATTTTTTCTCCACTAGAGAGCATTCTTACAATATTGCGTTCCTTTGGCAATAAATAGTATGATCTGGTTGCAGTGATAAACAAAAGAAGCAGATGAAGCGTACCTATCGCTTCTCATTTGTTTTCAAACATCGCCGTTTACATTAAATATATAAATATTTTAAAATAACTATAGTTAAATAATGATTTGTGAGTAAACAGCTTAATTTTATTCGTTAAATAGTCCTAACAAATGCCACTCTTGATTTCCAAATTCTCTAGATAAATTCACTCCTCAGTTCGTGAGTCGTGAATTTATCGATAATTTGGAAATCACTTGTGGCGGCATTACTTATGATAATTACTCAAAATATTACATCATACTCTCTTTTTTAATTTCAGGCACTTTAACATCTAAGAACATACTACGTCTTTAGTTTTATTCAACAGTCTGTAATTATATTGTTATGTTTACAGCGAGTTTAATTTAGAAATTCGCTAATTTATTATGAAATGGTGAATCTGATCACAAAGATTTTGAAAACAAGATGTTCTACCTTACATTTGTCTTGACGTCTCGAGGCGAAAAAAAATAATAAAATAAAATAAGAACTTCGGCGCCAAGCTTTGGACCCAGAAATTCCTAATAGCAATCTAAAATATTGTTTCATCTCTTGATATGGGCAAGTACTAATTTTTTTTTATCTAATAAGGCTTTATTAATTAAACAGGCTCAATTCTGGAAATGCGTGCTATTATGCATTACAGAGACTCTTGATGTCCCAACTCCTTTCAAAAAACGTTAAACTGAAAATATATAAAACTATTATTGTACCAGTTATATTATATGGATGCGAAACATAGACTCTTACTTTAAGGGAGGAAAGCAGATTACGAGTATTTGAGAATAAAGTTCTTAGGAAAATTTTTGGACCAAAGAGAGATGAACAAACAGATGAATGGAGAAGACTACATAACAATGAACTACGTGGTCTTTATAGGAAGCCAGATATAATAAGAACAGTTAAGTCTCGTAGACTGCGATGGGCAGGACATGTTGCGCGTATGGGGAATGAAATACTTGCATAGAAGCTTCTTGTTGGAAAGCCAAAGGGAAAACGCCCAGTTGGTAGACCAAGAATGAGATGGGAGAATAACATTAACTATGATTTGAGGGAAGTAGATTATACAGGGAATGATTGGAAAGCATTAGCTATGGATAGGGATGTATGGAGAGCTTATTCCGCGCGGCCATGAACCTACGGGTTCGATAGTGCCAGTGAGTAACTAATAAGTATAAGGTTTTATTGATTTAATATTTTAAAAATATATTCGGAAAAATCTATCTCAAAATATCTAAAAATCTACCGGTATGTTATAACTTATTATAAAGACTTTCAATAACATATATTTGAAAGGTCATTACGACGGTGATAATTTCGCTGTTTTGATGAAAGACTGAACGTCTCTGAGACAACAACTGAAAACAGTCAGAAGCTTGTTGACCCAATTTGCGAGCGGAAAATTACAAGTTCTTACGTAACTTGTCTATATATGTTCTCCAGCGAGCGTCCGAATCCAACAGTGAAAAACAAAGTGGTCACATATTCTTCTTGAACTAACCTAAAGAACAGCAAACAAAAGTGAAGAAAATGTTTGTAAGAATTCTGAATATCATGTAGCCTATAGAACACGAATTTTATCCCAAATAAATATAGGAATTTTGTCGAATACCGTAACAAAAGTGTAGTCTCGTAGACATAGGAAATCATATTACCATCTGTTTCGATCTTCGGCCCATTTTTTTGCGTGAAATTGAGGAAACATTGAAGTTCATTGAATTCTTCGCATCAAAAACCGGGAACTGTTAGTGTTGTAAGATAATAAACCTCGCTCAAAGAGCATAGAATCTGATGGTCTCTTCTTTAGAGAGTAGTTTAATTTCTTATCAGAAGCTTCCAAAAATAAAATGTTGCATTACTTATGAGACAGCATCTGTGACTATTTAACTCGCGCCCCAATGTAGTCAATGACCACACATTTCAATGAATTTCGTTTTGCAACCAATCACAGTCGTGTTTCACCTCGATATTTATCGCATTTTGACTACGAAAATAAAGAAAGCTCCTTATTTTTAATAATCTGAACAGGTCAGAGCATTATTTTGCAGTGACTGACTCACCAACAAATACGTTGAATATAGCAAATAATGAACAGATTCCTTTCAACTACACATTTGATAATTGTGTGTTCAATAATTGTGTTTTTAAATCATGATTTTCATGAGTTGTAACTAAAAAAATAATTAATAATAAGTTAATAACCTATAATGTTGGTTATAATAAACAGTTTGATGTGTTTAATTTTTTCTCCACCAGGGTGCATTCTTACAATATTGTGATCGTATTTGGCAATAAATAATATGATCTGGTTTTGAAAATTTAATTATCTTAGAAGAAGCCTCCAAAAAACGAGACAGGATAAAATAAGAAATGAATTCCTTTGGAGAGAAATGAATGTCACCACATCTGTTGTTAAGAGGATTGAAAATCAAACGCTTAAATGGTATGGCCATGTACAAAGAATGGAGAATGAAAGATGGCCAAAAAATATATACGAGTGGTCACCCCCTGGAAGAAATAAACGTGGCAGACCAAGATGCAAATGGAAAACCTATGTCAGAATATAATTGTTGATAGGAATTTGCAAGAGGGAGATTGGAATGATAGAAATAAATGGGAATTGAAGACGGCAAACCTAAAAGTGGGGGAAAGCCGAAGAAGAAGAGAAGGATAATTTTTGGACCAAAAAGAGATGAACAGACAAGAGAATGGAGAAGATTACACAAATGGAGCTACATGATCTGTATAGAAAAACATATATAATAAGAACAATTAACTCTCCTATACTGTAATGGACAGGACATGTGGCAAGAATGCGGAATGAAAGAGGGGCATGGGAGCTTCTTGTAGGAAAACTAGGGAAATCGCTCAGTTGATAAACCAAGAAAGAGGTGGGAGAATAACATTAACTATGATTTCAAGGAAGTAGATTATACAGGGAATGATTGGAATACATTAGCTAAGGATAGGGATGTGTGGAGAGCTTTGTCTGTGTGGCCATGGACCTACGGGTTCGATAGTATCAATGAGTTAGTTGTTGTTAGGCATTTCCAGGATAAAGTGCGTCTATATTTTACCTATACTATAACTTCTTCTTCTTCTTCCGAATGCAGTATTGGGTGATGATGCCCGTTCTGCGACTACAAAAACTGATCTTTCCATCGATTGAAAGGTCTTCCGAGATCTCTTTTGTCTTTAGGGTTGAGGTGGTAAATCATCTTTGGTAAACGGGAATTTGACATTCTCTGGACGTGTTGGAACCATTTAATCTGATAATTTTGTATATGTTCAACCATTTCCCTACTATTCCACTGCATCCTTATCTCATCACTTTTCATTCTATCCCTTAATGTTACTCCAGTTAGTGATCGGAGGAATCTCATTTGTGAACTATTAATGCGGGATTTATCTTTTGCTCGAAGTGTCCAGCATTCACTTCCGTATAGTAGAGCAGGTTTGGCTATGGCATTATGAAATCTCAATTGGATTTCTTTCCTCATTTGTTTTCCAAAATTTCTCCTAATTATACCATTTAATCTGTTATATTTTTCTAAATTTGTTTCCACATCTTTTTGATTATGAAACTGTGATATATTATTACCTAAATAATTAAAGTGTGTTACTTGTTCTATTGGTTTATTATTTATTATTATTTTTACTCTCGAAAGTCCCTTTCCAGTGATTGCCATGGATTTGGTTTTATTTTCAGATATTTTCATGTTGTATTTTTCCAGGGTATTCTGCAATTTAAACAAATCATCTTCATTCTCCGCTAGAAGTACTTGATCATCTGCGAACATTATTGTTTGTATATACTTCGTAAGTCTATATTTTCTGCTGTGTATTAAAAGAAATTTCAGTAATGTAATAATAAAAAATAGCCGCGAAGTAAATTTTTGTTTGAGGAAATAAGTAAGAAAAAATCACTAAAACATACAGGTAAAAATACTTCAGTTAAGATTGAATCATTGAAAGGATGAAGAGCACAAAGAACGAAGAGTCCTGCACGACCTTGCGACGCGACGGTCTGGCTCAAAGTAACGGCATCTGCCTACGTGTACCAGGTCATGTGACCTGCATCTCTCTATGCTAAGCCAATTAGCCTCATTTTGAAATTAAATAAATCTACAAATTGCATTGAAATCTACTGATAATTCATAACACTATGGACTCTTACTTTAAGGGAGGAAAGGAGATTACGAGTATTTGAGAATAAAGTTCTTAGGAAAATTTTTGCAAAAGAATAAAATTAGAACAGTTGAATTTGATTATTTTAGAAGAAGCCTCCAAAAAACAAGACAGGATAAAATAAGAAATGAATTCCTTTGGAGAGAAATAAAGGTCACCACATCTGTTGTTAAGAGGATTGAAAATCAAACGCTTAAATGGTATGGCCATGTACAAAGAATGGAAGATGAAAGATGGTCAAAAATATATACCAATGGTCACCCCCTGGAAGAAATAAATATGGCAGACCAAGATGGAAATGGAAAACCTACGTCAGAACAATAATGAGGATAGGAATTTGGAAGAGGGAGATTGGAATGATAGAGATAAATGGAAAATGAAGACGGCAAACCTATAAGTGGGGGAAAGCCGAAGAAGAAGAAGGAAAATATTTGCACCAAAGAGAGATGTAAACAGGTGAATGGTGAAGACTGCATAACAGTGAACTACATGGTCTTTATAGGAAGCCAGATATAATAACAGTTAAGTATCGTAGACTGCGATGGGCAGGACATGTGGCACGAATAGGGAATGGAAGACGTGCATGGAAGCTTCTTGTAGGAAAACTAGAGGGAAAACGCCCAGTTGGCAGACCAAGAATGAGGTGGGAGAATAACATTAACTACGATTTGAGGGAAGTAGATTATACAGGGGAAGGTTGGAAAACATTAGCTCAGAATAGGGATGTATGGAGAGCTTATGTATGTGCGGCCATGAACCTATGGGTTCGATAGTGCCAGTGGGTTAGTTAAAACCTTCACCATCACTGCTATCATTGTTATTTAACTACTATTTTTGCCTTCCACCGCCTGCTTCCTGACTAGCGTGCCCGGGTTCGATACACGGCGGTGTTCAAAATTGCAATAAACAACGCTGAGCAACAAAAAATAAACTTTTTTTTTTGTTTCAGAAAGAGACATATGTGATTCTGATAGTATTTTTTCCCCTGAATTCAAATATGATATCGGGTTTTCTCCATCACGCAAGGTTAATTTCAAACACTTTAATATTTTCTACATTCGTAACTACCCAATATTCGAACATTCGGACTTACCTAGAAAGTAAGAAATGACGATTTTCTGCTATATTTCGCATGTGGAGCATCCCTCTTGATGGTCCAACAATAATCGGCCAGCATATTAAGATTCCATTTGCCTTGATATCTCTTTTCCATAGCTGAAATCTCCTGATGAAAGTGTTCCCCGTGCTCATCGCTCAATGGACAAATATTTTAAAATAACTATATTTAAATAATGATTTGTGAGTAAACAGATTAATTTTATTCGTTAAATGCCCATAACAAATGCCACTCTTGATTTCCAAATTCTCTAGATAAATTTACTCCTCACTTCGTGAGTCGTGAATATATTAATAATTTGGAAATCACTCGTGGCGTTACTTATGAGAAATATATTGAAAAATCAAACCCTAGGAGTAAAATTTGACAAGAGTTTATGAAGGAATTTAAAAAGTTGGGTAACACCTTGTAAAGTTTAGTCAATTTTTCTTATTGGTTAAAAAGCCACTGCATTTTACGTAAGTTATGAACAGAGAGTGAGAATCATTTACATGGACCAAAGGAAATTATCAAAATGTCCTAATACAAAAAATATCTGCTCCGCTGAGGTTTTGAAATACAAATACTGCGTGGTTGAGGACCTCTGAGATCTCAAACTTATTATTTTTATAGCATTATTATTATTATTATTACTACACTAGTAGCAGTGATGGTGGTGGTGGTGATAGAAAACACATTTTCCATCACAACAAACTAAGATAATTGTGCACGATATTTGCTAGGCCTACAGAGAAAGTGGTAGGGACTGGGCGCGGTTAGAAAGCCAGTATTAAGCAACAATGAGTCATGCACGCTTTTGTCATGCACACTCTTTTGTTTCACATACGTACAAAACTTGTGATATTTAATTTTAGTTTATCTTCAGTTAATTTCATACAAATTACTTGATGGTTCCATAGCCCTGTAATTAATGCCACTGATCTACTGGGAGAAGAGTCTGTTCTTCCTTCCAGGTTTCTCTATTCAGACATCCCTTACTGCCACTACTTTTCTTCCTGAATAGTTCTACGTATTAAAGGGCCCTCATCTGTTTTTAATCTTTATTTATCCAGATTTGAACTTTTGTCATCCATAACACTTGGTTCTCTCTCTCTCTCTCTCTCTCTCTCTCTCTCTCTCTCTCTCACTCTCTCTCTCTTTTAAGACGTAGATATGATGTTTTTGCTTATATTATTCGTGTATGTTCGAAGTAAGCAGATCTTTTTATCGAGATGTCACTCTTTGTGCAGTTCATTGTTTCGTCTCGAAAGATTTACAAAATCATAGTTTTTTATTACCCAATATATTAATAAACTAAAAAATAAATTACTGTTACTATTAATGCATTTTTTCCCCCCTTATGCGAATTCATAGATAAAATAATTGCCAGCTCAAACTTTGCTAGAATTACATGATTGCGCTCTATTACTTGAAGAAAATGTACTGATTTTCAACGAACCTTAACGTCTAGGTGAACTGGAGGTCATAATGTTAATAGTGCAGGTGGTAGCAATTTAATAGTTTGATTTTTGTGAGATGGTCTTAAACAAAGTGGGAATGTTGTTAGGCCTTAGTGAAGGCGAATATGTTGAAACAATATTTCTATTGTTTTTCCTCATCTTCATTAAGAGTTCCAAACAATGGCGCCAATTTCTTCGGTTTTGTTTTAATTTTATCTCTTTACAAAATTAATAGAAATTGAAAAATGTCTAATATTAAAATTGATACAAAATCTTCATCAAACAACTTTTATGTCTAAATTTGTCTATCATCGTCATCACATTCCATTTTTTATTATTTTTCCTTATGATCTCTCTGCTCCACCTGATTATGTCTATAAAACTGAATGACGAAAAATAACGACGATCTAATGTCTAGCTTTAACCGGTCTTCAAGTTTCGCTCTTAATCTGAATCGATGCAAATCAGAAGCCATCCTAAAGGGACAACAAACACTGCTCAGAACCTTCCAAACAATACTAAAAATAATATAATTTTCCCTTATTCTTCTTCAGTTTGCGTTCTTGAAATAAATAAATAAATAAATAAATATATATATATAATATGGATGCGAAACATGGACTCTTACTTTAAGGGAGGAAAGGAGATTATAAGTATTTGAGAATAAAGTACTTAGGACAATTTTTGGACCAAAGAGAGATGAACAGACAGGTGAATGGAGAAGACTACATAACAATGAACTACATGGTCTTTATAGAAAGCCAGATGTAATAAGAACAGTTAAGTCCCGTAGACTGCGATGGGCAGGACATGTTGCACGTATGGGGAATGAAAGACTTGCATGGAAGCTTCTTGTAGGAAAGCCAGAGGGAAAACGCCCAGTTGGTAGACCAAGAATGAGGTGGGAGAATAACATTAACTATGATTTGAGGGAAATAGATTATACAGGGAATGATTGGAAAGCATTAGCTCAGGAGAGGGATGTATGGAGAGCTTATGTCCGTGCGGCAGTGAACCTGCGGGTTCGATAGTGCCAGTGAGTAAGTATGTATATGTATATATATATATATATATATATATATACTCACACCGGATTTAACTAGCAAACACAAGTAAAACACTTGTTTAAGGAAATTTCTGCTTGTTTCATTTAGTTATGCAAAACCTTGTGTCGCTACATTTCGATTACTGTGACATTACTTATATAATAATGTAATTTTCTATTCCTGTATGTGTATCAATACTAGTGAAATTCATATCAAATTCCGTTGAGGTGAAGTCATGTGATGAAAGTTGAAAATTAAATTGTACCTGTCGGTAGGTGACTTCCGAAAGCTCCAGTTAATTTTATATACAATATTTTAACAAAGTTGAGGACGACGGCATCTACCAACAGGTACAATTTAATTTTATCTTTCATCATCCTGTATAATATACATATTATGTAGTTACAAAAAAAGCTAAAATGTCGACAAATTACATCGAAAGGACGCTTATTTAAGTTAAGGTTTAAATTACATATTTTGAGCATATTTCACTGCATAATTTTACATATTTTAATATTATTGAGCAATTATTATACATTTTCTTCAATAACATTAATTTTCATTACATAACAAGAAAGGAGGGGGGGATAATCATTATCAAGGATTAGACCTGTTTCGATCTCATGCTAGAATTGGTTGGTACATCTTTTACTGGGTCTTCCAACATTTCTTCGTCCTAGTTGTTTTGTAATGAAAAATCTTTTTTTCCGGAATTCTATTGTTATCCATTGTATTCATGTGGTCCATCCATTCATCTCTGTATTGTGTAATTCTATCTAATAGTTTGAATATATTTAGTTCACTTCGTAAAATTTCATTTTGTTTTCGATCTGTTATTGTGCAGCAGCCACACTCCTCAGACACGTTTCTATTCTTCGTTTCTGGTTTTTGGTTAAGATCCAGTGTTCCAATCCATTTGGTAGTGTTGCAACCGCCATAGTTCCAGTAAAAAAATAAAGAAAATAAACTGCATTATTATTAATTAAATAAAAAATAAAACGTAGTTTTATTTGATTTTCATATTTATTATATAATTCAGTGACAGCTGTTTCATTACACTGTACCTTCTTCAGACATGTTAACAAATTATGAATTGTGTTCCAACTGATCTAAGCAACAATACAACATTTTTTTTTTCTATCTCTATCTATCTTCGGGTTTTTACAGCTGCTGCCGTCTTCCCGTGCCAAACCTCCAAAGCCTACGGTCTCGGGCATCTTCGATGCTTAGCCCTCTAGCTTGCATTACTGACTTCATGTTTTCCTTTTAATTTTTAAATTTAACAAAGGGGATTCATTCAAATCAAGTTGAGAATTTAACACTTTTTTACTATTATTGCATTATTGTGCTTCTAATACATTTCCGTTATATTCAAGGCTAAATTGCATGAGTTCGATGTGGACAACAATGGCTGATTTTAAAGTTTCCTTTCTTGCTCTCAAACGTTTCAGAATTTGTATCAGTCAGTTACATTAAGTAGATTGGTTGCGTCTTTGTTGTCATTAAAAGCTGAAAACATGGGTATTGAGTTTCATGTAAAACAGTCGTCTGCCAAACTTGTGATATGCGCGCGCATACGCCGTACGATGGGACGTCAAATTGAACAACATCTACATAGGCCTATTAGCTATAAACTGGTATCAATTTAATCTAAACACAATCTAGAGAAAGTTCTGGATTAAAATCTAAATGAGTTCTAATAATATTATATCTTTAGTGAATTCATTTATTTTTTAATGATTTGATAGTTGGAATCACTCCAAATAAGGTTTAGTTTGAGTTCAAATTCCACTTGCAGAAAGATCAATTACTAATGCTCTCTTCACATTTTATATACGGAATACAATCCATTGCCACATTTACTTTCTTTACCTTGTTAACAACTTAACAATTGATAGTGCATAACATCATAAACTACACTTTTTTTCTCCATGGCGCGACAGCCCTAGAAGGCCCTTAGCCTACCATCCGGCTGCTGGCCTCACATCCACATGTGTTAATCACAGAGGTAGACAATCATCCTGCCTGTGTAGAGGTGACATCTGGTCAGCATGTCGAGTCCCCCAGCCGTTACAGCTGGTTTTCTCAACCTGGAGCCGCTACTTATTGTAGCTACACAAATGTCACACGATGCTGGGTGGGCACCGGTCCCATACTGGACGAAATGCCATGAGAAAAGTTTCTTCCCCCAACAGGGACTCGAACTAGCGCAAGTCCCGTAGCTTTGCTTACAACTCGGCCACATTACATTGTATTTATATAAACAGCAAGACTCTATGACAAGTTTAAGCCAGTGATTCCAAATATTTTTTAATCAGCGCACAATCGATGCCATCATAACTTAAATTATGGGTTAGAAGTGAAACCATGCATCTACATAATCTATCATATTTTGATGCGCATGAAAATAAAAATTGTAGATATCCATTACGCAAGATAAAAAGGGTAAAATTTGGTATTTACGTGATAGTGTTTATATTGTAATGAATTTTTCTTCTTCCTTCCAAGTATTAGGCCAAGGCCAGTTACGATCCTATAGAAAATTTTCCCTCTAGCATCTTCCGGGAAATTCTCGTATAAGACTTGAAAGCATAATAATAGTCCCTTCGATTGGTTGCTGGCCAAAGGAAGGCAAGACCAGTGATGGGGCTGCCATCTTATAGCCTCTGGTCAGGCTTTTCTGGAGAAGAAAAGAAAATAAAGGAAAGAAGAAATGGAAGAAAGGAAAGACTCCCTAGCCCTCGGATGCCCTAATAGCGTCGTGGTCGAAAAAACAAGAGTTAACCAAGAGAGGTTAGATAGTAAAAAGAGTGCAAAACACAAGTAAGTGGAAGAAATGTTTTGCTCAGCTTGGGCACCTTGTGGTCGCCATCCACATATCCCCTAGATGAGGACCCCTGAGGGTTGAATTTTTCTAATTTACTAAATAATAATAGTTGTGTTAATTCACTTCACAGTATCATTTTATATTTAAACCAAATTTTAAAATATTACGAAATAAACAAATATTTAACTCACAGTACACTATCTTATTTTATCTTTCTTTACTTTTTACTTCCTTTTGTGGGGGATAAAGGCAGTTGGAACTTAATTTTCAAAATATTTACTTTCGTGATTGTGAAAAACCAGACTGATCGGCGTCCAATTTGAAGGAAAGAATGTCGAACTTTTCAATCTATTCCAATCCACCATTTGACGCTAAAAATCAACTAAATTATGTACAGCCTTAAACACGGAATTTAATCGGCTTTAAAAAAACTAATTTCCTCTTTGATCTTGTTTTACGGAGCGGTGTGCACACGCGGATTGATTTGGCGCGTATCAATGCTTTGCACATTTATTTGTATTCTGTCATACTCAGCCGTTCGCATGATGGAGATTGGTCAAGTTCCTTGTTCTAAAGTTGGAAGGTAAGTTTTTCTATGTTCCGATCATGCAAGGGCCTGCTTTTGGATTAAGGCTATTGTGTATGATATTTATGGGAACCGTACACCATGGCTAGCGCGCGCGGCTACCCCGGCTGGGATTTCAGGTTCGAATCCTGGCCGTTCCCGACAGGTAGTGGTGTGTCACAACGGCATTTTTTCTGTTTTATCGGGGTTCTCCCGTTTCCCGAATTTCATCACACCAAACTCTCCACTCCTCTTACCTTCCACATCATTTCATTTCATCTTCATTAATTTCATCGCCTCTCACCTCATCTAATATTTAAAATATGTCGTGATCTAGTGAAGGGCACATTCATGCACTTCCTCATGATTCCGAGCTTGAGTGTCAAATTAGGGTAGAATAGGTCCAAGGAGATAATTGTAGTCTTTCCTCGAGGCCCTGGATCCAGTCCAAATTAAAATGCATGAGTGAATGCTTTATGCGTGTCGAAACTATGAAGATCACAACAGACTGTATAACACAGTAAAGTAGATTTCATTATTAAATGCGAAAAGCGCAATAGACCAATAGTGCTACACCAGTCTATCCTACCCGTTTAAAATAGAATTGAATACCGGTACAAATTATGTTGGGGGACTAAAGCTTTGGACGGAAAATTCGATCCATCTTCTGTAAGATGCATTTTTCTGCATTGGAAGAAGAAAAAACTGATATGAAGAAGACCTAAACTGCATTAAATATGCATGTTCACATTATTTATTATATTTGACAACATTGGAATGGAGGAAAACACAACGAGGATATATACCCATCAATAGGAACCTCAAACTCGATGCTGTTCTTTTTGCAGACGATTTAGCTCTTCTGGCACTTTCTGAAAATTATTTGCAACGATCAATTTATAATTTACAAAAAAATAGGTGCCAAATTTAATATGGAAATATCAATTAACAAAACTAAAATTATGGCATTTCATGGGAAGGACCCCATACAAAGTAAAATCTGTCTCCAAAATAAAATTTTAGAGAGATCTGATCAATTTAAATATCTTGGATATTATCTCTCTATCTGGGATGAAAAGGATATCCCTGAAAAAAATACTAGTTATAATAAAAGTTTAGGAATTATTAATCAAGTTATGAAACCATCCCTTGTACAAAAAAATACCAGATTACGTTTATATAACACTTTGGCTAGACCAGTGTTGACCTATGGTAGTGAAGCATGGTCACTAAAAAGACAACATGAAAGCAGAATAACGGCTTGTGAAATGATATTCATGCGCAGAACAGCGGGTTACACCGGATGGGATCGGAAAAGGAACACCGATATCTTAAAAGAATTGAAGACTACGCCAATTTTGGAATATCTTAAACAGTACCAACTAAATTGGAAACACCATCTTGAAAGAATGAGTTCAAATCGGATCCCCAAAGCTGTTTATAATTATATACCAAGAGGACGAAGATCACTGGGCCGTCCTATGAAACGCTGGAGGGAAAATCTTCTATAGGATCGTAACAGGCCTTGGCCTAATACTTGGAAGGAAGAAGAAGAAGACAACATTGGTGTGTTGTTTAAATAGACCTTATGAAGAAGTGCCTGTGCAGATGTTTAAAATCGTTCTCACAAATTAATAGGAGATAGAAATACACATAGTAACCAGATGTATAAGTAATTTACGTTATGGATAAGAGCTCTAAGCTCTTACAGCATGTTTTGGACGCCAAATTATAAATTAAATTAACTGTTACAATTTACGTACGTTATGAAATCTAGAGTGAAGATTCTTGAAGGTCATTTAATAGCCTACCCTAAAAAAAGTAAATTCGTAAACACAAGATGGAGGCCACTGTCAAGTAACGGAACATCACAACAGATTGAAAGATAAATTCTATTATTAACAAAATATTTAACTTCCAAATATTCCAGTAATGTACTACGTTCGTAAACAAGGCGTATGATATTGTTATTCCTTCGATAAATAGCATACTGATAGATTCAAACGTTAATATTGTCTCTTGAATATTATTACACCATCCAACAATATTTCGCGACACATAATGGCGGCAAATCAACATGGCGACTCATGATGATCGTGACCTTCTTTTCTGCCAGATAATTAAAAAAAAAATGAAAATACAAAAAAATGATAGTGTGAAAAATATGTATATATCCTATTTTAAAATATTGTCTACTATTAGTCTAATTAAATAGAACGACATTACAAAATTGTTTATACAATTAATAGAATTAACTGCACTCTATCATTTCAAAATTTAAATAAATAGTTTGCATTATTAGATTTAAAATTTAACGATACTAAAGTTGATTATTTTGAAAAATCATAATTTGATAAATTTTAACTAGACAAATATATACACATAGTTTTTATTAAAACACTGGTATAGACATACAGCAAAAAAATATTGTAATGAGTTTATTTCTGTGAGTTGGTGCAGAGTAATTTGAAAATGTACTTACAGCTTCTCTGTCGTAAATTCTGCCGTACACCAAAGCACTCATTGTTGCGAGACCTCTAACTAACACATGCAGAAAAAAATACCAACACAATAATAAGTGTTGTCTCTCTCGCGACTTTCTAACAACTGCCTGTCGCCGAGCGGTGAGCGCTGCCACGAACACTACTAGACCTGGAAACAGGCCAATCAGTTAGCAGCGTTGCCAACCTACCACAAGTGTCGCAATGTTTACACCTTTCCACAGTTTTCTGAACTGGACACCTGCAATCATGTATGTTTCTCTTACAAATTATGAAATTGTCTAATTTTGTGCTATTCATAATATATTATTATAAGTTACGTAACAAATTAAAAATAGTGAAATTTCTTAGTAGATACAATTTTTCTCTCATTCACTTCTTGTTCTTCACCTATAGAAAACGTACGGCTATTTTTTTTCAGACAAGGGGGTTTCCCTTTTTGGATGTTCCTTTGGATAAGCAGGGACTACGTATTATTGCTTTCTTCTTCTCTAGGCTACAATGATTTATTTTAATTTTATTTATTTATTTATTTATTTACTTGTATATTACTGTACTGTAATCATATACATACAACTTTAAGTAAATTATTCTTTTTGGCTAGAATCTGTAGTGAAGAGATCTAAAAAGCAACTCACAATAAAAAGAATGAGATATCTAATTTAAATGATCTGACATGATTACAATTTTTTGTGTAGAGCAGCAAGATGCTCAAAATTAGACAAAATAAGAAATACTGTCATAAGAGATAAAATGAATATTGGTTATTCAATAGTAGATTATATACGGTATAAGCAATTAAATTGGTATGGGCACGTACGACGAATGCAAGAAGACAGATTACCCAGGAAAACATTGGAATGGTGTCCACCTGGAAGAAGGAGGAGAGGAAGACCTCGAAACTCGTGGATGCAGGAAATAAGAACTGGAATGAGAGCAAGAGGACTGGAGGACATGGATTGGATGGAGAGAGACTAGTGGAGAAGAAAAATAAAACTTTAGGCACAAAAAGATGTGTAAACATTAAAATTCTGTATACAAATAAAAATTAAGAGAATGTTTACTTTAAACATGGTGCATATTTTTTTAAATACCGGTACCTTAAACAATTTAATCTGAATTGATTTATGAACAATTTCTTAAGAACCACACAAGGAAGGGTTGAGATTTTTCAGCATCTTTAATCGATGTATGCTGAAGTTCCGGTAGCACATTCAGTAAAATGGTTCTTCAAAAAAAAAATTATCAATAGTTTAAGCGAAAAAACATTTCGAAGTTATATCTCAATCATATCTTGCAATAAAGAATTACAAGGCAGAATAAAAAAGTAAAATTTCTGGTCGAATTTGGCTGGTTTACGGAATTATGTATTTTGCTAAATAGCAGTAACTCAATTTGTAATAACAGCTATTTAAAAGTGACGGACTGCAGTGAAAAATAATCATGCATAACCGTAAGAGTTGCTATTATATCCATTCATCCATCCATAGTAATTCTGCCCGAGGACAGGTATTTCACTGCAATCATAGCATTTTCATGCTATGCTTTGCAGCTTTACTAGGGAATTATAGGTGTGGTAGCTTCCCGTTGCTTTCCACACCGGTGAATGATGATGATGATGATGGCCGGATGATTTTCGGGGACCGTTGGGCCCTAAGCGTCCTGACATATGTCTTACAGGTGAGGAAAAACCTCACCCAGGAGCCTGTCCCAACCGGGACAAGGCAGCGCCAGATCACAGCGGTCGACCTATTATACATTACTGTACAATTTGATCCAGATATGAATTATGTTTGTACAGATTAAACCTTCCATTATTTTATTACAAATATTAATTAAATTGAATCAATGTCTTCTTCTTCTTGCTTCCAAGTATTAGGCCAAGGCCTGTTACGATCCTATAGAATTTTTTTTATTTTTGTGTGTAGCACACAATATGGATTACTTATACAAAAAGAAACTTATATTTTGTACTAACTGGCCACTTAATTACAAACATTCTTCTTCTTCTTCTTCCTTCCAAGTATAAGGCCAAGGCCTATTACGATCCTATAGAAAATTTTCGCTCCAGCGTTTCATAGGATCTTCGTCCTCTTGGTATATCATTATAAACAGCTTTGGGGATCCGATTTGAACTCATCCTTTCAAGATGATGTTTCCAATTTAGTTGATACTGTTTAATATATTCCAAAATTGGCGTAGTCTTAAATTGTTTTAAGATATCGGTGTTCCTTTTCCGATCCCATCTGGTGTAACCCGCTGTTCTGCGCATGAATCTCATTTCAAAAGCCGTTATATACAAATCTATCTGGTGTAACAACAGACGGAGCTCCTGCATTTGCAGGAAAAAGAGAAGGGTTAGTTAAATTACTGCAAGCATAGGGAGCTAACGTAGGAAACATTTCTGTAATGTAATATCACTGCTTGATACACCAAGATGTGCTAAATCCCTAAATTTAGATAGTGTTTTAAAAGTCATTGTAAAAGTAGTGAATTTCATTCGTTCACATGATTTGCGACATAGAGAATTTCAAAATTTCTTTAAAAATCTCGATTCAGAATTCGAATATATTGTTTATTATACTGAAATACCCGTGCGGAGTTGCCAGTCTCCCATCGGGTGCCTCCCCAGGTAGCGGATAGGGGAATGCTGACCAGATATGGCTGTACTGGGGAAATAAAATACCCAGGGCGGACCAAAACTAGCGCTGCTGTCTTGCAGTAAGATACTGGACTAACAAAGGCTAGAGGAAGAAAACCTTGAACAAAAATTACCCGTCCCCCAGGTCGGGGGTTGATGCATTGGACCAGCTCCTCGTTTATCATAAAAAGAAAAAATGCTAAAAAACCAAACATCATGCCTCGGAAAAACACGGAATGGCGTTTGGTTTCCGGAAGACGGCGGCAGCTGCCATGATACCGGGTGTTGATGATGATGATACTGAAATAAGATGGCTGAGCCGTGGCAAAATGTGGAAGCGAGTGTTTGATCTCGAAAACGAAATGCAAACATTTATGGAGGAGAAGGGCAAACCTATTGCCGAATTTAAAGACGCAGAATGGATGTGTCATTTTGCCTTTTTGGTAGATATAACACAATTGAACGAACTTAATTCACGTCTCCAAGGTAAAGACCAAATGGCCACTACTATGTTTGATCACGTGAAGATCTTTGAAACAAAATTGCGACTTTGGGAACCACAAATAAAAACAACAACTTTGTACATTTCCCAGCCCTACAAAAGTGTAAAAATCAATAGTCTCAAAATTACACAGAAATTAGGCCGATATCAGAATTAAGAAACGAATTCTGCGTTAGATTTCAAGGAGAATGTAATAAGTTTAAATCTGTTTTCTTCTCCGTTAAAATAGACGAAGCCCCCGAGGATCTACAAACGGAATGCGTTGATTTTCAATGTGCGTCAGACCTAAAGAATAAGTTTAACAATGTCCCCTTACTACAATTCTATCGCTTCTTTCCCAGAGAAAAATATCCAGGCATTAATAGACATGCACTTCATTTCGCATCGCTTTTCGGTAGCACATACATATGCGAACAAGTTTTCTCCAGGATAAAACATGTGAAGCTCGCAAGTCATCTGGAGAGTTCGCTTCCAGTTGCTACAACATCAATCAAACCGGATATCGGATGCCTTGTTCGTGAAAAACAGTGCCAGGTGTCGCATTGGCAGGTAAAAAATTGATTATGTTAATATAACAATTGTATTTCAATTTTAAACTAAAATTTATATTACATCCATAGTAATTCTGCCCGAGGGCAGGTCTTTTATTGCAATCATAGTATTTTTATCCTATGCTTTACAGCATTTTTAAGGAATTGTAGGTGTGGTAGCTTCCCGTTGCTTTCCACACCGGTGAAGGATGATGATGGCCGGATGATTTTCGGGGAGCGTTGGCCCTAAGCTTCCTGACATTTGTCTTATAGGTGAGGAGAAAACCAGAAAAAAACCCTCTGGATCTGAGGTGTGAGGTTTTATACCCAGCTGAGGTCAAGGGATTTTTTTTCAGGACGTAAATTCTTCGGAAGCAAAGGAAACCCATCCCCTCGCAAAAAGTACTTCAAATATTGAACTAAAAGATTTCAGGATAAAATTGTCGGCTTTTTATGATCATATATAATTCGCTAATGACCTCAGATGCTAAAAAACGTTCTAAGTAAAACATGTATATAATACTCTCTGTTATCTGAGCTATAGGCCTATACCTAATTTACTCTTTGTGTTTCTAGAATTACTCTAATATGTACATTTTATGAGAGGTGTAGGTGTATCTAATATGCGATAAGGGCGATATTTCCAGTTAAATAATGGGATATTGAACCTTATTATTGTTTGGCAAGGGCGTCTAGTACCACGCCTTATGGTTCATGGTCGTGGTATTACGCTCAACTGTCAATTGTTGGAGATATGAATGCCCACACGGCTATGATTTACTTATAAATAACTGCGCGGGGAAAACATGAATATTTGCTGGATTTATGACGTATTCAATAAATAATATTCTATAAAAACTTTAATACTTTAATAATAATAATAATAATAATAATAATAATAATAATAATGCTATTTTTAAATTAGGAATATTCCACAATACAGTGTTTCTCCTTCAACCCAAAGTGATTTGTCGCCAGAGGTTCCTGTCTAAAGCATCTTCTCCCCTCAGATCTCTAGCTTCCATACTTCTCCTCACTCCATCCATCCAACGTTCTCTAGGTCTGGCCTCTTCCACTTCTTCCATTAGCTTTCCAATTAAGGATCTTCTTTGGTATTCTCTCTTCTTCCATTCTTATGAGGTGTCCATACCATTTCAATCGTTTTTATCATATTTTTTTCCAATATGTTTATTTTTTCAACTTGCATAATTTCCCTTATTGTGCTGTTTCTGACCTTATCTCTTCTTGAAATTCTTGTCGATCGCCTCCAAAAATCCATTTCTACTGCTAACAGCTTGTTGGCTTGTTTTCTACTTACTGCCCAGGTTTCGGACCCTTATAATAAAATGCTTTGAAACAGCAGCAATAATAATAATAATAATAATAATAATAATAATAATAATCTTCTTGTTAAACTTAATTTGTAGGATTTTCATCGTGTTTATTTCTAAAATCACTCCTCGGAGGAAGACGTATTGGATGTGCATTCACTGTCTATCCATCTCTTGGCTGGTCTTCCTCTTGTTCTTCTCCCGTCCATTGGTCTATTCATCCGAGGCTTGATCCTTGGGACTGCGAGCAATGTATAAGATACACCTTGAAGTGGGTTGCTAGCCTGTTTTCATGGCGGGTTTATTATTCGGGGTTTCCTCCCTAGGCCGATTGCCTTCACCCAGCTCCAGAGCTCAGCCTGGAGTTGTCTCTCCTAGATGGGTTGTCTTGCAGGACTAACGAACCCCATCAATCTACAAGGCAGTAGATGTAGAGTTGCCTCTTCCGTCAGGTACACCGTACCGAAGGACTCCTTCTCCGCTGTATCTGCCGTTGAGGTCTTCACCGTAACCCTGGCAAGGGGCCCTCACGAGGTACTATCAGCTGGGCAACCTGAACCAAGGTTTTTTTACAATGTGTTACTCCTCCCCCTCACCCTTTTTCAACCTGGCTTGGGACAGGCTATGGCGGGTTTAATAATAATAATAATAATAATAATAATAATAATAATAATAATAATAAATAACAATAATACTTACTTACTTACTCACTGGCACTATCGAACCCGTAGGTTCATGGCCGCATGGACATAAGCTCTCCATACATCCCTATCCTGAGCTAATGCTTTCCAATCATTCCCTGTATAATCTACTTCCCTCAAATCATAGTTAATGTTATTCTCCCACGTCATTCTTGGTCTACCAACTGGGCGTTTTCCCTCTGGCTTTCCTACAAGAAGCTTCCATGCAAGTCTTTCATTCCCCATACGTGCAACATGTCCCGCCCATCGCAGTCTACGAGACTTAACTGTTCTTATTATATCTGGCTTCCTATAAAGACCATGTAGTTCATTGTTATGTAGTCTTCTCCATTCACCTGTCTGTTCATCTCTCGTTGGTCCAAAAATTTTCCTAAGTACTTTATTCTCAAATACTTGTAATCTCCTTTCCTCTCTTAAAGTAAGAGTCCATGTTTCGCACCCGTATAATATTAACTGGTAGAATAATAGTTTTATATATTTTCAGCTTAACGTTTTTTGAAAGGAGTTGGGACATCAAAAGTCTCTGCAATGCATAATAGCATGCATTTCCAGAATTGACCCTATGTTTAATTTCTTTGTGCATCTCATTCCTATTTGAATAATACCAGTGGTAATAAAATAAATTAAACGGGATGCACCAATTAATACGTATCGATATATATTACACGTGAAGATAATGATCAAGCCGAAGTTAAAGCAACAGTTACACAATAAATTATTTTTAATTTTACTAATGAGTTTAATTTGTTTTTATTTTTTACTTTCGTTTAATTTTATACCAATTTACAAGCCATGTGCAATAAGGTTCAAAACAAATGAACCAGCGCGAGAAATTTAAATGCAAAACAGAACATTTCACATATTGTTGAAAACAATAACACATATTTGAAACATTTAGGCCTAAAATTATACATTTCGTTTTAGAATCTCAGATTACAGTATTTATACTGAGTTGAAACAGGTCAACAGATGGCCTAACTTCATGAAATAACCAGGGCTAGGATATTTATGTAATCAAATATAAGATTCAAATGCAGATAGTATATAATTATTCAACTGTTTGTGTGTGAAACCAAGACAAAACACAGTCGGAAGTCTTATTTCTCTTTACAGTATTCAGCTGTTGTCCACCGCTGTGGTCTCGAGGTAGCGTGCTGCCTTGTCACGTAGCGGGCCCGGGTTTGTTCCCGGTCGGGACAGTTTTTCTGAGTGAGGTTTGTATCGGGGTTTTTCCTCACCTGTAAGACAACTGTCAGGAAAACTTTAAGGCCCAAACAGTCCCCGAAATCACATGGCCATCATCATCATCATCCTTATCATCATCATCATCCTTCAGCGGTGTGGAAAGCAACGGGAAGCTACCACACCTACAATTCCCTAGTAAAGCTGCAAGCATAGCATGAAAATGCTATGATTGCAGTGAAGGACCTGTCCTCGGGCAGAATTACTATGGATGGATGGATTCAGCTGTTTGTAACTGAAATCAAAACAAAACACAGTCATAAGTCTAACTTCTCATTATACTACGTTGCAATCTTACATTTTAGTGCATAAAAATCCTAGCTCTAGTATTGACAATTTATGTACCTTCAGATTTAAGTTTATTAAGGTTTCTCTTCCCCTCTACAGGATTAAAATATAAAAGTATAATAATACAAAGATTACTTCTTCTTCGTCACGATTTAGGCTTATTTACTAGCCTGTTCCGGCTCCAAATTGCTGCTGTTTCCATCTTTTCCTTGGTCTTCCCAAACTTCTTCCTCGTGGTGAATAGTTGTTTGCTGCTTTTGGTATTCTATTCTCAGTCATCCTTGCTAAGTGTTCTTTCCAGTTTGTTCTGTATTTCACTATTGTTGTGTTTAATTCCTCTACTTTTAGTTGGTGTCTTATTTCTGTGTTATGTTTTTTGTCTGTTCTTTGATATCCTGCTATTGGTCTAAGGAATCTCATTTCAGCAGCTTGTATTCTGGCAGATTGTTGTGTTGTCACTGTCCATGTTTCGGATCCATAAGTAATAATAGGGACTGCCATTGTTTTGTATAATTTCATTATAGAGTCTTTGTGGCTTTATTTTTCAAAGTTCTTTTTAGTGTTCCTGTTATATAATTAAACTTATTTAGTTTGTTATTTATATCTGTTTCCGCTGTGTATGATATTTCACAACCTGGGAAGTTATATCTTACCACTTGTTCTATTGGTTTATTTTCTAATATTATCTTCGTCGAACTGGATGAGCGCCCTTGAAGGTCATTGTTTTTTATTTTTCTGATGATATTTCGATGTTGTATTTTTTTATATTTAATTTAGTTTATATAGCATTCTTTGTAGTTCGTCCTCTGTTTTTGCTATTAAAATCTGGTCATCTGCAAAGGCTACTGTTTTTATTACTATATTTCCTAAGTTAATTCCCCCAGTCGTCATTTGCTTCCATGATCTTATCATGCCGTCGAAATAAATGTTAAAAAGAGTGGTTGATAGTGGACAACCTTGTCTAACTCCTCCTGTTATATGTATTGGTTCCCTTTGATTTATTTTTATTTTCTCATATACAAAGAATACCAAAAATGAAATTTGTCTCAAAATACTCATTCAGCAGCTCGTAACCAGTGACGATACGAGACCCTGCAGTATCTCCATTCTTCTCAATCTTCCCACACATCTCTTCTTACTTCATCCATCCCTTTTAATCTAGGTCCTTTCCCAGGTGGAATCCGTTCCAGAGCTTGTCTGGGTAATCTTTACTCTGACATTCTACGCATATGACCATACCATTCTAGTTGTCTGTAACTCACAAAATCTAATACCGGATTGAATTTTGGACTTTAATTTGTTGTCCATATGTATATAATATCCTAAATAAATAACGTTATATTTAAATTTAAATATAATTAGATTTCAAAAATTAAAATTGTTCTCCTGAAAAATAGATTGAGAGTGACTTCACAGTGTAATCTTCAAAATATGAACGCAAATTAAATAAATAAATAAAAATAAGGTATTTGACAAAGTTAATAGAAATAAATTGTGGAATATAATGAAAGAGAAAGGAGTACCTCAGCACCTAATAACTGCAATAAAAAGTCTACATGTAGAAAATAAAATAACAATAGAAACTGGAGGCAAAAATAAAAACAATATAACAGCAACAATAAATAGAGGTGTAAGTCAGGGATGTCCACTGTCATCCTCCCTTTTTAATATTTATATTGACGATATGATATATAATTGGCAGATAAACTTGGACTCACATTTCAAAATAAGAAATAAGATGTTAGACACCTTACTTTTTGCAGACGACCAAGTTCTAATATCTAGTTCAGAAGATGGTCTACAGAAATCGCTCTTTCAGTTAAATAACGTTATACAGAAATATAATTTCAAAATATCAATAAGTAAAACGAAAATCCTAGCTTTCAAGGGATCAGATACCGTAAGAGCTAAAATAATTCTGGAGGGGAAACCCATTGAACAAGTGAACCATTTTAAATACCTGGGTTATGAAATCTCCTATTTTAAAAATGAAGATCTATTTAACAAACTTAATAAATTTAATTATATATGTGGAACAATCAAAAGGATATTTAAAAGCACAAGAAAAGAAACAAAACTAAAATTTTATAATGTTGTGGCAGTCCCCTTACTATTGTATGGTAGTGAATTTTGGGTTTTAACTAAAAGAGAAGAGAAGATCATAGAAGCAGCTGAAATGAGATTTCTGAGAAGTGTGGCTGGTTGCAAACTTCTAGACAAGAGAAGAAGTGAAGATATTAGAAATGAGCTAAATATCTTTAAACTCTTAGATAGAATAAAATAATCTAGAAAAAAATGGAAAGAACATGTTCAAAGAACGGAAGATGATCGCATTCCCAAAATTATACTTAAATACAAACCAAAAGGACGCAGGAATGTTGGTAGACCGAAGAAGAGATGGATCCAACTTTTAAATGAAAATCTATGAGACCGGAACAAGCCACATGAGCTTAATTCGTGATTGTTGATGATGAATAAGCGTTTGAAACTCGTATTGTAACTCCTGGCGCGACAGGCTTACATGACCCTTAGCCTAGCAGCCGGCTGCTGGCCTTACATCCACATGTGTCAATCACAGAGGTAGATGATCATCCAGCCAGTATAGGGGTGGCATGTGGTCAGCATCCTGGTTATAGCTGGTTTTCTCAACCTGGAGCCGCTACTTATTGTAGCTACCCAAATGCCTCACGATGCTGGATGGGCACCGGTCCCAAACTGGCCGAAATACCATGAGAATATTTCTTCCCCCATGGGGACTCGAACCAGTGCAAGTCCCGTAGCTCTGCGCCAAGGCTTCTTGCCTTAACCACTCGGCTACGGCGATCCCGGGTTAAATTAAAACCTGGCAAATGCTGGGTTGAAACTTAAATTCCACGATCCATTTGATCATATTCACTATTTCATAGCAAGTTAGTATCAATAAAACATGTAAATAAATAGGCGCGAAATTAACTTAGATGTTAAAGGTTTATAAATCATCATCATCATCATGGTCTTATTTAGGTTTAGGCCGTTTGACCCTGTTCCTATGAGATCTCGAGGTCAGTTCCAGTCTTATAAAAAAAGGTCTGTTCTTACGGTCAGTTAATCGGGACCTGTCTAATGAGATTCCTTAACATTACCAAATAACCATCTTGATTTCTTGTTTTATAATATTTCATTTGATTTATCTACACGCCGGGAAAAATAATCTATTTTGTAAATAAACCATTCAAACAATGAGGATGGTTTGGTGAAACTAGATGGTGCATTTTATTAGGGTGTACGAGAGCGGTGCAGATTGTGTATGAAAAAGCCTTGAATCACCCACGTTACAGGCAAAGAGCGAGGCCATCTTGTACAAGTTTCCGCGTTCTTACGAATAAATTAGATCTGTAACAAATATTTGCATAGCGTATATCAAATTAACGTTCTTTTTTACTTCTTCATAAATCCATTTGATATATGAACAGGACTAATCTTTTTATTTTACGATTTTTAAACGTTTGAATATTTTAGTTATATTGTGTCTCGGTGTAATCCCGACTAAGAAAAACTATAAAAATCTCCGGGTGGGTACCAACCAAGAATTGATACTAGAACCTGCAGATAACTTACTAGCTTTGATGATTTTAAGAGTTTATTTTTGGATTGCATTTTGACAAATACTTATTCAAATAATTATAGGCCTATGTACAGGGTGTAATAGGACCTCACCGACAAAATGATGGCGATGATAGCGCATGCAGAGAGGATCATTTTTTGTAAAGTGAGGCTGGGGCACTTCCTAGAATTAAAAAATGTATTTGGGACCACACAATAAGCTGTTGTTATACAGTGGTTAACGATAACTCAAGGGTTGGCAGGTACATGTACCTAGCGAAGCGAAACTAATATTTATTATAAAAGTGTAAATTTGATTGACTACATTGTACCAATATACAAGAAGGGCGATAGAAGAGACGCAAAAAACTACAGAGGACTAAGTACAAATAACACATTATATAGAATATTTACGAAGTTATTAAAACAAAGTTACAAAAAGATATTAAAGACAAATTAGGAGAAGATCAAAATGGATTCAGACCAGGAAGGTCATGTGTTGACAATATATTTGCAATACAACAGTTAATTGAAAAACGGACTGCAGTTGGAGAAGAAACCCATTTGACAATGATAGATTTAGAGAAAGCTTATGACTCAATTCCGAGAAACAAATTATGGGAAGTATTGGAGAAATACAATATTGACAGAAGAAACCTAATAGAAATTATTAAACAAATCTATAAAGATAACTCCGCTTATGTTAAAATTGGAAATATAATGTCTAATCCTATAAAAACCTCAAAGGGATTGAAACAAGGGTGCAGTCTATCACCAATTTTATTTAATATTTATGTAGAATTTATATTAACGAAATGGAAACAAAGCTGCAAAGGTATGGGATCCCAATAGGCAACAGATTTTTGCTGACATTACAATTTGCCGATGATCAACTGGTTTTAGCGCAAGACAAATTTGATATGGAATTCATGATAAAAAGGTTAAAAAACACATATGAATCATGGGGTCTCACAGTAAATTTACAAAAAACAGAATATCTGGCAATAAATAGCAATGAACGAGAAAATTTAATATTGGAAGAAGGAATCCAAATAAAGCAAGTGAAACAAACTAAATATTTGGGAATAATTATGGATAACATTGAAGGTATAGGCAAAGAGAACATAAAACACAGAATTGAATTGAGTAGCAAAATAATATCATTGTTAAATTCCATATGGTGGGATAAGCATATTTGGAAAGACACAAAAAAATATATTGGTAAAACATTGGTGGAATCTGTTGCAATGTACGAAAGTGAGGTATGGACAATCAATAAGTACTACAAGAATAGACTAATAGCTCTAGAAATGGATTATTTACGAAGAAGTGCCAGAAAGTCTAAATTAGAACATGTCACAAATAACGAAATTAGAAACATAATGGAAGCAGAAGAAAGCATAATTGAAAGAATTGAGGAGAAGGAATTAAAGTGGTTAGGACATGTCTTAAGAATGGAAGATGAGCGATGGCCGAAGCAACTATATCAATGGCATCCGAACAGAAAGAAGAAAAGAGGAAGACCAAGGTTAACATGGAAGGAAAACATGAAGACAGTAATGCAAGCTAGAGGGCTAAGCATCGAAGATGCCCAAGACCGTAGGCTTTGGAGGTTTGGCACGGGAAGACGGCAGCAGCTGTAAAAACCCGAAGATAGATAGAGATTAAATTTATTGACGTGTTGAATATGGTCAGATTTGTAAAACAATATATTTTGTTAAAAGGAATACTTGAGCCAATTTTAAAACTTCCTTGGGAAATATATATAAAAGGCCTAGCAATTTTTATTGTTAACAGAGTGTGGCCAGTAGCTCCCAGTTGCTCTCATACGATCACAAAGTGGGGCCAGTAGCTCCCTTACGAAAACAGAGTGGGCTAGTTTATCATATTACCAGTATTCAGAGGAGCCAGTTATTACCTAAAAGTGTGAATCAATATATTCTAGGGAAGCCTAGATTTGCTCAAGTAGTCTACAAGATAATATTAATTTGTTGTGAATATTGTGTTGTTCATAAGAGGTTAACATAATAAACCCTTTTTAATTAATTACACAACTCATTGTTACTGATCGCCGAATTTCTTGTCCTTCACATCGGTAGAACCTAGAAATAAGCTTAATCTAAAACACGCCCTGAAGAGACCATCGTCCCTTCCAAAGCCTGCTGCAGAAGGAACATATAGTCGCAAACACGTCGTTTATGAGTTATGCGCAGATGAAGGTGTTCACCCGTAAGGGTCGCAATTCAATACAAACAATTGTACACGTATCATTTTATTGAAAATACATGTTTTTATAATAAGCGTTCAAACAATAAGTGTTTTGACAACATCAAAAAGAATCCTGCCATGCTCGTCCGTGCTGGCCGATCGTTGCTGCGACGATATCAAACATGCAATGAGGCACAGGGTCGACTGTTTGAAAACTTATTGTAAAAACACGTATTTTTCAATAAAAGATATGTGTACAATTGTTTGTATTCAATTGCGACCCTTACGGGTGAACACCTTCATCTGCGCATAACTCATAAACGACGTGTTTGCGACTATATGTTCCTTCACAAAAAATGATCCTCTCTGCATGCGCTGTCATCCTCGTCATTTTGCCAGCTCATGAAATACACAGTACTCTACACAACCACGTGCTTTGTGAACTCTATTCCATACAATACGACATATTTTAAAGATTTTTTATTAGGAATATTCCACAACACAGTTTTCCTCCTTCGATCCAATGTGATATGTTGTCAGAGGTTCCTGTCTAAAGCATCTTCCCTCAAATCTCTAGCTACCATACTTCTCCTCACTCCATCTATCCAACGTTCTCTAGGTCTGCCTCTTCCACTTTTTCCATTAGCTTTCCAGTTAATGATCTTCTTTGGTATTCTCTCTTCATTACTGCTAGTTTGTTGTAGGTAATTCTGTCGGCATTCTTCTCTTTAGGTTTTTTTAGCATTGTACGTTTCAGTAGAATGAGGAGCTGGCCCATTGCTACAACCCCCAACCTGGAGGACCAGGTAATTTGTAATCAAGGTTGTCTTCCTCTAGCCTTTAGTGAATCAACACTGAACTGCAAGGCAGTAGCTGTTAGTTTTGGTTCGCCTTGGGTATTTCATTTCCCCGATACCACCCATATCTAGGAAGCATTAACCTATCCACCACCTGGGGAGGCGCCCGATGGGGGATTAACAACCCCACACGGGTATTTTAAAGATAATCAACATACGAGTATATAAATTACATAACATAAAAAATAAATTAAAATGTTATGATCATGTTTCTCAGGATCCAGATGATGTTCATGTTAAGGAAATTGAAGATAGAATACAAAAAATGGGGATTACAGATAAATCATAATAAAACAGAATATCTTTCATTGGATACAATAGATGAGCTAAAATGTAATTCAGGAAGAATATGTAATGTTAAAAATTTTAAATATTTAGGATCTATTTTGGATAAAAGTGAGAATTCAAGCACAGAAATTCAAAGAAGGATAGCAGATGGAAGAAGAATCATTGGTATATTGAACTCAGTGCTTTAGAATAGAAATACAATATACCGAATGAAGAAAACTATATTTCAAGTTCTGTTACAAAGCATTTTATTACATGTAATTTTGAGAGCCTTTAATAGTTACATTCATAGACTTTTAAATATCCCTCTTTCACCCTTGGAATATAATAATGAATTGAATATTATTAAACAATTGGCTGTTAATAATAACTATGACCCTAAAATTATAGAACATTTAATTAAGAAAGTTCATTACAAAAAAGCAATTAACAAAGTTTTTCCTTTACCCAAAGAAAACATAAAGAAATATGTCGTAATGTAATACATAAAATATCTAAACACTTTAAAAAGTTGAACATTAATGTGGCATTTAAAACTAATAAAACTTTACAAAATATAATAAAAAACAATAAAATCAAAATAAAAAAATAAAAATTATCAGGTGTATATAAATTGAAGTGTGGCACATGTGACAATGTCTATATAGGATAAACTGGTAGACCTTTTATCTCTCGGATAAAGGAACACATGAGAGCATATAACAGAAATTTAGAAAATTCAAAATATGCTAACCACCTATTCCAATTTAATCATTGTTTCGATCCAAATTTTGAAATTTTACATGTTTGTGATAAAGGTAAGAAGTTGGACCTTTTGGAGGCTGTAGAAATTAATAAATTGAAAAGTAGTAACAAACTGTTAAATTCTCAACTTGATTTGAATGAATCCCCTTTGTTAAATTTAAAAATTTAAATAAATATTGTTGTATTGTTGCTTAGATCAGTTGGAACACAATTCATAATTTGTTAACATGTCTGAAGAAGGTACAGTGTACCGAAACAGCTGTCGCTGAATTATATAATAAATATGAAAATCAAATAAAACTATGTTTTATTTTTATTTAATTAATAAATGTTATTATTATTAAAATAACTCTTGCATTCCCATGCAAAACCACCAAAAAATCTTACATGTAATAGTTTAAAGAAAGGAGGAGAATAAGAAAAAGAAAAAAAAAACATGAGAAGGAGAAGAAGAAAATGTAAATATAAATTAATTTACGACCCCAGTCAGTTGAAAGTAATTTGATCAATTTTAAGATAAAATCAAATATGAAAACAATAAAAATAGTTGTAAAGTCTTGGTTGTGATTTATAGAGCTATTTCATTTTACAAAAAGCCTCATTGCACTTCAAATGAAGTGAAGAATGTATGCAATAACAGAATTTATGTAGCATATTAAGTTTAGAGATGTGGACTGTAGCTTGCATGTAATATTGTCAGATTGTTTCCTATTTACAAAGATGTAAGTACTTAATTTACTTTTTTTTTCTTTGTAAAAAATAAACATTTAATTGAAGGTATATAGTACTTCATATTGTATGATGTGTGTATGTATTTATAATATACTGATGAAGGCAAAAACATAAAGTTATAGAATGTTGTAAAGAAAATATTCAAATAAAAATTACAGAGGGAAGTAACACTATGAGGTAATTTTCAATTTAATCACTGAGTTGAGAAAGGAAGTAACTCCAAATATTTTACTTTTGAGAAAACCTTAAAAAACTACATAAGATCTTATAGCTTTAGTTAATGTTTTAATTTAGGAAGTAATATTTTGAGGTTCTTTTAATTATATTATTTTGAGTCTGTTTATCTTACCTTAATATTATTGTTGATTTGTTCTTAAACATGTTTCAATTAGTTTTTAATCATCAACAGTATCTTGCCCAGATTGGTTGGATTTATGTTGTAAACCCTGGATGTCAATGTCATCTCCCCCCTCCTGTGGTTGGCCAAAGAACCTCCAAATGAGGTAACGTTCCGTCGGTATTTCGAAATTCATAACTCTGTTTTTGTTCTTCTGAATATAGATTTTTATATATAGCTCACTATTTGGGAAAAATCTATATTCAGAAGAACAAAAACAAAGTTATGAATTTTGAAATACCGACGGAACGTGACCTCATTTGGAGCTTCTTTGGCCAACCACAGGAGGGAGCTGACATCGACACTCAGGGTTTACAACATAAAAAGTAACCAGTCTAGGCAAGACGCTGAAGATGATTAAGAACTAATTGAAACATGTTCAAGAACAAATCAACATTAATATTGAGGTAAGATAAACAGACTCAAAATAATATAATCTTATAGCTTACTCTAACAAATGTTTGACCAATTACAATATTGATCCTTTACCTTTATATACAAAAAGTGATAAAAGTATCGCTAATGGTTAATGAACATTTTTCAAAGGATGGCAAAGGTGTTTCTTGATGTATTTGAGGTTTTCAATGTAGTTTTCTTCTCTTATAATTACTGATAAAGTTTGTTTATGTAATAATGCTAAATTGACTTTTGAATTTGAAAAAGGAAGAAACTCCATTGTTTTCGAAGAGCGATAAAACAAGTATGCACTAACAGAAATTATGACTTCTTGTTGTATTTGAATTCCCGTAAACAGAGGATCAGCATTGTAATTGGTCAAAAATTTGTCAGAGTAAGTTATAAAGAAGTTATGTAGTTTTTTTTAGATTTTGTCAAAAGTAGGGGACATGGAGTTTCTTCCCTTTTCAACTCAGCGATTCAATTTATAAATAAGTTGGATAAAATGTTTTTACATCTCAACGTCATAATGTGAGACGTAAGAATTCATTCATGTACAAAATTAATGAAAACCAGAATATAAAAGGAAAACACACAATATTAACTTAAATCATGGAGATTCAGTAACACCGTTGAATGAATTCATGGAACTTACCGCACCTCAATATTTTGTGTTGCCGTTCGGGTTCTCCTGTCTGATTCAGTTAAAATGAATTGATTGAAATGTGATCACTTAGGATGCAATCCTAGTTACCACCACAATTGAGGTACACGGATGCAATACCAAAGTCTTGTATATATTTAAAGTGTTAGATTATTGAAATCTCATACTCCAGTTTGTCTATAGCAATTTCTCTTAACCCACATGAAATTGAGACATGTACATTGCAATAACTTACCATTTACTTTACTGTGATTTACAATCATTAATTAAAAGTAATAGTGATTACTAACGAAATAATTAATATTTATCACTTAAAATTACTATTTTTGCTACAAATGCTGTAAAAGGAGTTCATCCTCAAAATAGCATTAGAGCCCATTGAGGGCCTTAGCATTCTTATAAATTTTCCACCAATTTTCCAGCCATGTTCCATTAGTTCTTCATGTCTTCCATCATTCCATCAATGCATCTAGTACTGGGTGTTCCAACCCTTCATCTCCTTTCTGGCATATCAGTATTTTTTAAATAATGTTTTAAGATATAAGTATTTATAAAAATTAAAAGTGATATTGAATCATATGGGAATACTATGAGAGCACAGCTTCCAGTAAACCAATTAGTTAACTTATTTCCATCCTTCCTATAAACTATCACATTGGTATGGAAACTGATATAGATATTACTTGTGATGGAGACGTCACAAGACCAATTCAATTAATTTCAAAAGGAAAAACACATGGATCTTAGCCTGTAACTGTACCATGGGTGGTGAGGTTATAAACTCCGCCAGATGACACCTTTGGCAAGACTATTATTCTACCAGAAACTGTGATTGTAACTCTACTAAATGACTCTTATCCATACAATAATAATGATCCAGACTACCAGTTACAACAGAACTATATAAGACAAAATGGAAATGTGGAGGTAGGAATAAAATGCAAAAAGAAGGTGACAATAATAATGATCCAGACTACCAGTTACAACAGAACTATATAAGACAAAATGGAAATGTGGAGGTAGGAATAAAATGCAAAAAGAAGGTGACAATAATAATGATCCAGACTACCAGTTACAGCAGAACTATATAAGACAAAAATGGAAATGTGGAGGTAGGAATAAAATGCAAAAAGAAGGTGACAATAATAATGATCCAGACTACCAGTTACAGCAGAACTATATAAGACAAAAATGGAAATGTGGAGGTAGGAATAAAATGCAAAAAGAAGGTGACAATAATAATGATCCAGACTACCAGTTACAGCAGAACTATATAAGACAAAAATGGAAATGTGGAGGTAGGAATAAAATGCAAAAAGGTGACTTATGTGCTAAGGAAAAGGACAACAAATAAAAAATTATAAATGAAGGGAGAAGATTATATTTGGTTAATAAAAACAAAGAATATGAAAGGTATGCCCTCAGGGGTCCTCATATAGGGGATATGTGGATGGCAACCACAAGGTGCCCAAGCTGAGCAAAACATTTCTTCCACTTACTTGTGTTTTGCACTCTTTTAACTTTACTATCTAACCTCTCTTGGTTAACTCTTGTTTTTTTCGACTCCGACACTATTAGGGCATCCGAGGGCTAGGGAGTCTTTCCTTTCTTCCATTTCTTGTTTCCTTTATTTTTTTTTCTTCTCCAGAAAAGCCTGACCAGAGGCTATAACATGGCAGCCCCATCACTGGTCTTGCCTTCCTTTGGTCAGCAACCAATCGAAGGGACTATTATTATGCTTTCAAGTCTTATACGAGAATTTCCCGGAAGGATCAAAACGTTGGAGGGAAAATTTTCTATAGGATCGTAACAGGCCTTGGCCTAATACTTGGAAGGAAGAAGAAGAAGAAGAAGAAGAAGAAGAAGAGAATTAATCTAAAAGGGCAAATAATTGGTAAATGTATGCAAATTAAACATCCAAGAAGAGTCTTCATTTAGAGCTTGTAACAACATTTCTGAAGAATGTTCGAAAAGCTTTGGTTGATAAATTTCAGAACGAAATAAACTAAGGACAGGAAAGTCTTTGTTGCCAATCATATTTCTTGACTTTGAACCAAAGAGACGGTACAAAAAGATAGATTATGCAAATGAAGAACATTCCACTACATACTTACTTACTTACTGGCACTATCAAACCCGTAGGTTCATGGCCGCACAGACATAAGCTTTCCATACATCCCTATCCTGAGCTAATGCTTTCCAATCAATCCCTGTATAATCTACTTCCCTCAAATCATAGTTAATGTTATTCTCCCACCTCATTCTTGGTCTGTCAACTGGGCGTTTTCCCTCTGGCTTTCCTACAAGAAGCTTCCATAAATGAACAAAATATAAATATGAGGCAGGGAACATTGTTAAGGAGCATCACATAAATAAAAAGAACACGGCTAGAGAGGAAAAAAGATATTGACAAAAATTCTGCTGAAGAAGGAAAATGTACTCAAATGGTAAAGAGAAAAATGTATGCCTGAACTGGGAATCGAAGGTAAAGGAAAGATTTGTGCTTAGATGGGAAGGAAGCCTGAATTAGCTCAATGGTTAAGAGCTCAAGATTCGGGATTCGATTCCCGGTTCAGGCATAAATTTTTCTCTTTACCATTTGATTACAATAATTTAGTTGTGTACTTTATTAATATACTTATTTACAGCTTTAGCTTCTTAATATTAATTTAACAGGAACATGTACAGTTCACTCAATGGATTTTAAATCATTGAAAGTGTATCCTAATACAGTTTCTCACAAGACATAACTTCAGTCCCCTGAATTTGACATCAAAGCATGTGTCATGTGCTATTGGTTTAGTAAGGTGTATTCTGATGTGACAGCTTCTTCTTTCAGAACACTCCACCATGGCAAGGTAAAGATACCATGGAGGGGAATCTCCTTAATTACACTGTGGTCTCGAGGTAGCATGGTGTCTTGTCACACAGCAGGCCCAAGTTCAATTCTTGGTGAGGTTTTTTTTGGGGTTTTCCTCACCTATCAGACAAATGTCACGAAATTAAAACTATTATAGGAAATATTACTATCAGGTTTTATTTGAAATCTTAAATGTCAGGAAATTTTAAGGCCCAAAAGCTCCCTGAATATCATATTCAACTCATTAGATTAAGGTCTTTCACCTGGCACATCATTACCGATCACATACCATCACTCCACCTTCGAGGCACCCCAATCTCAGATATGGATTAAAGCAGTGGTTCCCAACCTTTTTCGACTCACGAACCCCTTCCACAACAATTTGAGTTGGGTGAACCACTGACTTTTAAATATACATACAGTAGACATGCATAAAATTTAATTCCAAGCAAAAAGTTTTAATAACCTTAAATTAACTTAACCCTTAACAGTTAAAACCTAAAATTACTCTAGTTACGGCTTAAAAGTTATACAACGTGCAGACCTAGTTGTAGTGAAATCAAATGCATTCCTAACGTTGTTACATAACTGTAAATCAGGCATTCGTGGCAAATATTAATTTATTATGGAAATAATGTGATAAATTCCCGATCTTACACATATGTAACAAGGGCCATTATAGGGTTAATTTAATTTTAAAATAATAATAATAATAATAATAATAATAATAATAATAGTAATAATAATAATAGTAATAATAATAATAATAATAATAATTAATAATAATGCTGACAATGCCACAGAAATGAAGGAAACAATAATATGCCTAACCTTGAAACTGCCATTACGGAAATGTTTTGGCAAACCCCTTGAAATATTATGTGAACCCCCTGGGGTTTTGTGAACCACTGGTTGGAAACCGATGGATTAGAGTAACACTGATGCCAGGAGAGAATACCACAAATGTCGTAATGACAACCTGGTTGCATTGAATAAAAATATAATTAAGAATCATCATCATCATAGTACATTCACGAATTTAGGCCATTTGTTGACCTGTTTCGGCCTCAAGAAAAACGCCATCCAGAAGTCTTTTGAGTGGACGTCCTGGTCTTCTTCTTCCTGCAGGTTGATATCTTAACATTTGTTTGGGTATTCTGTGATCTTCCATTCGATGAACATGTTGCATCCATCTTGACTTATAATTAGAAATTTTGTTTTCTATATTGTGGAATTAATGGATATTTATTTCTTTTATACAACAGTACATCTTACATACTAATTTCGCGGAAAGGCTACTATCTTTAAGAGGGAGGAGACCCATCGAAGGCTTAAAGGAACCGACCTGGACAGTAACCTAGTGGTGCAGCTGTTAGTAATCATGCTTATGCATGGGAAGGGCTACTCACCAATAAGCACTGGTCAGCTTGGTGACCGAATTGGTATTATTTCTTCTTCCCATACCAATTCCCTCTTTCAACTTTTCTATCCAATCTCCTTTGACTGACCTCTTGTTTCTTTCGACCCTGATGGTATTAGAGTATTCGAGGCCTAGGGGGTTCATTTCTCCTTCCTTCCTATATCTACTTTCTCTCTATGGGTGACATGTGGTGCCTACTACTAAACGGTTACAACTAATTTATTGTACTCCCAGCGTTTCTGCTAAATATTGGAGTGCAAGAGAGAATGATTTCATTATCAAGTGCTCGACATTAGATACCAACCAACATCTTACATACTAATTTCGAGGAGTGTATAAATAGTCCCCAATTACCTGGAAAGTATTTAGCATCTCTCCAGGCAGTCACTAAACCAGGAATACAACAACAATACATAATATATTTCTGAAAGAAATATGCAAAATATTTAAGAAAATAATTTTAAAATAATCCACTTATTGTTAGTTATTAAATTTGTCATAATTCGAGAGATGTTTTTCGAAGTTGGTACTATCAACATATTCTAGTTAAATCAGATAGAAAACCCGCATTGACTAATTAGAGTAGTTAGGTTAGATAATTGGTTTACCAGTTAAACTAGTCGACAAAATAATAATGCTCAATTCATCTCCAGATCTCTAATGAATATATATTTATAATTACAGTAACCATGAAGGTGTTGCATGTACTTGTGTTACTGTTATCCTGTATGCAGCTCTTTATAGCAGGTTAGTATTGTTAAACATCCTCTAATTTCAATAAGTAGAAAGGTTTTTTCTCATATATATTGTTGATAAGTAGTATTTTTACACGCTTTATATTAGCTTGACCTGTATCTATCTATGTAACTGAATCTTTTAACACAATTTTCACCCACTTAAAATCATTGGATCGACTTGAAACTTTGTATACTCGTAAAAGACCCGTGACAATATAATAATTTCATATTTTGTTTCTAAAATCATGGCCAGAAACATCAGAAAATCAAAAAAAGTGTCTTTGTATCTATGTAATGGAATTTTTTAACACAATTTTCACCCACTTAGAAACATTGGATCGACTTGAAAATTTGTATACGTGTAAAGGACCCGTGACAATATAATAATTTCATATTTGTTTTCTAAAATCCTGGCCAGAATCATCAGAGAATTTAAAAAAAGTGTTTTTTTATTTATGTAATGGAATCTTTGTTTCACCCACTTAGGAACATTGGATCGACTTGAAACTTTGTGTACTTGTAAAAGACCCGTGACAATACAAATTTCATATTTTGTTTCTAGAATCCTGGCCAGAATTATCAGAAAATCAAAAAAAAATTACAACAGGTATAATAGGTTGCGGACTTGTCGACTTTTTAGTCAATCGTTGTAAGAACTCGGTTGGTAGAGCGGTACACTCTAGTGGTATATAATTTCTGTAATCCATAGGTCGCTGGTTCAAATCCGGCTGGGAGGTGTTTTTTAGAAGAGTATTACTTTCAACTCATACTACAATAGAATCGAATATAAAGATATTTACATTTTTATCTTATTCTGTAAAATATTAAAACTAAAAAATAAAGAATAAATAATAGTTTTAAAAAACTAAAACAACACGCTTTATTAGAAAACCGAACTAAAAAAATGAAAAATAATTTTAATTTCCAACATGCTTGGGATAAATAATTTTACCATCAAAAGCGTGGGGTGCTTTTTATGATTTTTATATTTTCTTCTTAAAGACTTTACTTTTACCAATATCTGTTTATTATCAAATATATTAATTGATAAAGAGAACCCCACGCTTTTGATGGTAAAATTATTTATCCCAAGCGTGTTGGAAATTAAAATTACTTTTCATTTTTTTAGTTCGGTTTTCTAATAAAGCGTGTTGTTTTAGTTTTTTAAAACTATTATTTATTATTTAATATTTCCATAGACTTTACAGGTGATTATTGTACACCCTTAGACAAAAAATGAGTCATCTGCAGATTCTGTCAACCGATCGGGGAACTTCGATAGCGCTCACAGAAGCCTTATTCACGTTAACACATTTTCAGTAATTGTACTGTGTTGTCTGCTAGTTAACGCAGTGCACACTCAATCAACATGAAAGAGAGAGCTTGGCTTAGTGTGTTTCTGTGGTCGAGAGGTTTAACAGACATCATCTGCGTTTGTAACCTCACACGTTCGATTCCCGTTCTTTTTTAAAATGAATGTTACAATAGCATTTAATCTGTAATATAGTTTCATATTTAATTTTATATTTGAATTTTATGGCTTTAATGCACACACAAAACACTCAAAAACATAAATTAAAACCTTCTTCTAATAAATAAATGAGGAAAGAAAATAATATCTTCTAAAATGAAAACTTTAACAAAAACAAAATCAATATTGGGTGTATGAACCCTCAGCATCTGTTACTGCCCTCAATCTGCGGGCATTGAGATTGTCTTGTGCCTATGTCGTTGTGTGTGCGCTGAGCCATGGTAAAACTCATATCATTCATTATAAACAAACTTGTTACGGGCTGTTGCTTTTGCATATCACAGTCTATTGAGTGCAATACATTGAAATTACTTAGAACAAACCCTGAATGTGGTAAATATAATTGTTACAATAACAACATTAACATTGATTTCATTCAAATGTCAAAATAAAATGTTGTATTTAATTCATAAAACATTTTAATAGAAATACCACGAAAAAAAACTGCATAATTGAGGACACGAACCTGCGACCTTCATTAACAGAAACAGTGACTGCATGCTTTACCGCTGACCTAACACGGCACCTAGGAGAGTCTTCAGTTCATGCCACATAACACAGTAGCTCAGGGACTGCACAATTATGACTAGTTTCCTAGTTTGAACCCAGCGCTGTGCCGAGTAGGACTTAGAAGAAACGTGCGTTCAAGAGATGATTCATTTTTTCTGTCTAAGGGTGTACCTATGCATTGCTGAGCATGAAAGAACCCATAACATTTGCTGAAAGGCTTCTTATTTCAGACTTAAATTCTTTCATGTGCCATAAATCTATGAAAAAGGACATTCAAAAGGAAGTTATACTCAGAATTGTTATGCTCTAAAATGTCTTCAAACACCAGAATCAGAACTGAGTATGCCAACCAGTATTCCACCAGGACCAGTTTTCTATAAATCAAATTTGTCATTGGTAATTAAATGAAAAATAACAATTACAATTTGTAATATAATAATAAAATAATCACTAATTCAATGGAGATTTGTAATTGTATTTGACTGATTCAGAGTTAAAATCAATGCAAATTGTAGTTGGATTTTTATTACCAGATTCACTTCTTCATTAACCATCACTAATTAAAAATTAATAAATAAGTTGTAACATTCAAGATTAGGTTGTTAAAAACCTAAATCATCAGGATGAATAAAAAAAATAAAGATGGGAAAATACATACGAACATAAAAGACCAAAGATTATAGTTCCAATTGGATAAATACTCTATTTTCAGAAACAAGCTGCAATTTCAACTTTTTAACTCTTTCCAAGTCAACTAGGGAAAATTAAACAACCTTGAAAATGGTTTTAAAACTATGGTAAGACTCTGTTTGAGCGATTGATGGCATTTGTTTTTCATATTTTACAGTTGTGGAAACAATAAAGTAATATAAAAGTGTCATCGTAATTCAGGGGGCACGCCGTAGCGTAGTGGTTAAGGCACTGAGCTACAAGCCGGAGGATCGAGGGTTCAAGTCCCGTTGGGGTCAGGATTTTTAAACTGACCCAAACCCTCTGGCGGCACTATGGCCCTGGGGTCGACTCAGCCTCTAACGGAAATGAGTACCAGACGGTTGTTCTGGGGGTAAAGGCGGCCGTCACGCAGGGCTGACAACCCGGCTGACATAAAGTGCCGATTGTCTAGAAAAAGTGGGAGCCCTAACCTCCTACTACCCCAAGGGCCTCCGGGTCTGTTGTGGGATCACTTTACTTTACTTTTACTTTACATCGTAATTCAGACTTCGTTCTGCAATTGACTCAAATTTAAATGAGAATGAAAAATCATAACTAAAATAATAATAATGCTACTGTAATGTTAACAATATGGAAATATACAAGGCTATTAACCTGGCCCAATGCCTATAGGGGGTAAATGCTGTAACTATATGCAGTTGGGTAACTCTTGACAGGCGGAGGGTGAACACTAATTACTAGTGACAAAGTTCTGGCAAGGATCCAGTTTCTTGGGGTATAACGAGAGCCCCGCCCAGGGATACGTGTGAAGACCTCAACGGATAGTACAACTAGAGGAAGAGGCACCTATTCTTCAGGGACAAATATGAAGACCCATCTCCGGGGTAACAAGGAGAAAATCCTCAACAGCCAGCAGAGCGGAAGAGGTGCCCCTTCTGTTGGGGTTAATATAGCAGACGGTTTGATATCGAGTCGTAGATGGCAGCCCCATCAGATATCTTACCCTGCGAGACGTCAGTAACATCTTCAGGGGACATCAATACTTATACTTTCAAGTCTCATGGTCCGAGGCTTGATCCTTGGGACTGCGAGCAATGTATAAGATACACCTTGAAGTGGGTTGCTGCCCGTTTTCATGGCGGGTTTATTATTCAGGGTTTCCTCCCTAGGCCGATTGCCTTCACCCACCTCCAGAGCTCAGCCCGGAGTTGTCTCTCCTAGATGGGTTGTCTTGCAGGACTAACGAACCCCATCAATCTACAAGGCAGTAGATGTAGAGTTGCCTCTTCCGTCAGGTCCGTACCGAAGGACTCCTTCTCCGCTGTACCTGCCGTTGAGGTCTTCACCGTAACTCTGGCAAGGGGCCCTCACGAGGTACTATCAGCTGGGCAAGCTGAACCAAGGTTTTTTTACGATGTGTTACTCCTCCCCCTCCCCCCTTTTTCAACCTGGCTTGGGACAGGCTATGGCAGGTTAGAGATGGATAGACAGTGAATGCACATCCAATACGTCTTCCTCTGAGGAGTGATTTTGGAAATAAACAGGATGAAAATCCTACAAATTATGATTAAGAAGAAGAAGTCCTTATGGTAGAAAATGTCGGCAGATTCAACTGTTGACAACCAAAGCAACGGAACAGATCAGCAGGTCTAATCCTTGATGCTGCTGCTGATGATGATGATAATATTTGTATTAAGAATTTTTTCTACGCTGGGGCAGTTTTTCCTTCAACCAAAAGTATTTTACTCTTCCGATAATTCTAGTCTTGCAGATCTTATTCCATCAGCTCCATTCTATTCATTCTCCTCCTGATTCAATCCATCTATTGTTCCTGTGGTTTTCCTCTTCTCCTTCTGCCTTCAGCATTCCATTCCAAAATCAGTCTCGGAATTCTGTCTTCTTCCATTCTTTTAAAGTGTTCAAACCATCTCAATTCATTCCTGAACATTCTTATCCACTTTTATCTCTATTTAATTTTTTTGTGTACAATTTTACTCATTCTTTGTTTTCTTGCCGCTCTATGCCAAAGTTTCAACTCCATATAACGTTACACTTTGAACTAATGAATTATAAATTATTCTTTTTGTGTTGCTTACAATGTTCTCGCTCCAAAGAACTGAATTCACATTCAATTATTTTCCTACCTATATTCTATTTTTTTTTTTTTCAATTTCGGCCAAGCTTCATCCATCAGCTTCTAAAATGGATCCCAAATACTTATATTTATTGACTTTGTGAATTTCTTTTTCTTCAATCTCCAGCACTTCATCATCTTCCATTCAATGTTAAATATACATTTTTCGTAAAATTATTATTTAATCTCCATTCTTTATATTCTTCAACCAATTTTCTTGTTATATTTGAAGCATCCTCCATATCCTGAGTTATCTTAAAAACCTGGCGAAAAGCAACGGATTCAACAAACAAATCGTTGATAAGCTTATAAAGAAACAAAAAAGAAAAAATGACGCAAACAAAATAACAAAACTTGAAAGAGAATCTAACAATAACAAAACACGGCTAACATTAACATACACAGGAAATGAAACCACAAAACTAGCCACAACTTTGAAAAAGATAAATAAAAACATTATCATAGCTTATAAAATAGGATCGTAACAGGCCTTGGCCTAATACTTGGAAGGAAGAAGAAGAAGAAGACAAATTAAACAACATAATATACAATGGCATAGAAGACCACAACAAATTCAACAACAAGGGAGTCTACAAACTAACATGTAAAGATTGTAATACATTTTATATTGGCAGGACAAGCAGACATTTCAATACAACATATAAAGAACACCTAATTTTGTGTGAATTTATTGCATATATTGCTGCCTTAGAATCAGAGAGTATGACAGCATTTTGAAATTTATTTATTCTGTACAGTAATTGTTGGAGTGAAATATGAATAGCCGTTACTTCCGCATCAAAATTTGTTGTGTGGTATCCTGCTGGTTGATAAAATGAAAATAATGCACATGTAATTCCTGATCCTGAGTTGTTATCAATAGTAGATCCATCTGTGTAGACATGTAACCATTCTTCTGGTGGATATCTCTTATTCACAGCTTCTAACGCTAGAGCTTTTAGTACAGGTGTGAGAGTTTCATATTTTGTAACTGGTTCTTCTAGATTTAGCTGAATGTTAATTGGTTCAAAAGCAAGATCAATAAAAATAGGCAAATACAAATTTGCAACAATTAAAATCACACCTGGTGAACACATGTTGAGTTTACTTTTCCTCAGATTACAGAGGCTATTCATTTACAAACTTTGAGACAAAAAATATTGATTTCTTTGAGATACAGAGGTCAAATACATTTTCTTTGAGTTATAGAGGGAAAAAAATGTACTGAAATGCCTTAAAACGAATGATGGGTGGTTTTGAGTAACAGAGGTCTTGTACTCATTTTAGGAATTCTTACTATGAGGTATATTCATTAAGGTAGAATATTTTTTATCATTCACCTCATATTGTTATGGTCTATGTAAAATTTCCGATCCGATTGAGGGTCTTTCCACTTTTTCAGCGGTTGCCCTTTTCCCAGCCGGCTGCTGGCCCTTCACATCCACATGTGTCAATCACAGAGGTAGATGATCAACAGCCAGTGTAGGGGTGACATGTGGTTAGCATGTCGAGTCCCCCAGCCGTTATAGCTGGTTCCTCAACCTGGAGCCGCTACTTATTGTAGCTACCCAATTGCCTCACGATGCTGGGTGGGCACCGGTCCCATACTGGCCAAAATACCATGAGAAAATTTTTTCCTCCATGGAGACTCGAACCAGCGCAAGTCCCGTAGCTCTGTGCCAAGGCTTCCTACCTTAACCGCTCGGCTACGGCGTGGGACTCTATGTAAAATTTAAAGCTCCAAAATCTATTGACGTTAATTCAAAATCTTCCATTGAAAAATGAATTTCCGATCCGATTGAGGGTCTTTCCACTTTTTCAGCGGTTGCCCTTTTACCAGCCGGCTGCTGGCCCTTCACATCCACATGTGTTAATCACAGAGGTAGATGATGAACAGCCAGTGTAGGGGTGACATGTGGTTAGCATGTCGAGTCCCCCAGCCGTTATAGCTGGTTCCTCAACCTGGAGCCGCTACTTATTGTAGCTACCCAATTGCCTCACGATGCTGGGTGGGCACCGGTCCCATACTGGCCAAAATACCATGAGAAAATTTTTTCCCCCATGGAGACTCGAACCAGCGCAAGTCCCGTAGCTCTGTGCCAAGGCTTCCTACCTTAACCACTCGGCTACGGCGTGGGACACTATGTAAAATTTAAAGCTCCAAAATCCATTGACGTTAATTCAAAATCTTCCATTGAAAAATGAATATCTTTTTTTTATGCAAAAAAACACCCATTTTTTTTAAAAAATGTGTTAATTCCCGATATCAAAAAAGCAAATTGGTTCAATAAAAAAAACATTTACATGAAAAAAAAGAAGAAATATTTGCATTTCTTTTGAAAAAAATCAAAATTCGTTCCATTTCATGCCAAATAGATTACATATGGAAAGTAATCTATTTAACAATGGATAGAAGAGAGATTTTCTAGAAATTCCAACTAAAATTGGATAATCTTGAAATCCTAATAAGGATAAGTGTTTTAATAATTGAAAATTTTGTTCTAGTGTTTTTCCAAAACCAAATCCAGGATCAATAATAATATTTTGAATTCCATATTTTTTAAATAGTAAATTTTTGTAGAAAAAAATTATTTATTTCTATTATTATATTTTCATGATAAAATGCTTTGGAATTGAATTCTTTAAGTAAAAGTTACAATATGCGTGTTAGAATGATAATAGGAAAAAAGGAATTTATTGAAAATCAAAAGTCAAATGGATTCTAAGGTAGAATTGTATAACAATATGAGGTGATTCTACCTTAAAGAGGTCTTGTAATTTGAGTAGTGGAGGTTTTTGAGCTTGAATGAGGATTTTTATGAGTTAGAGAGGAATTTGACTTAACGATGTTGAGTTATAGAGGTTTAAACGGTAATAGCAATAATAATATCCGGTAATAACACAAATGTATTTTTTTTGCAGAGGATGATCACCAACTTTTGAACAACCTAACGGATCATAATGAAGCTGAGAATTTCCGTGTCAGCTGTGAAATGGACTCAGTTTTGGAGTTACTGATGTGTGGAGAAGACGCTGTACAATTACCTGATAGAGAAATGAGAAATTTTATAATGATAATGGGAAATTCCCTGTCAGGAAAAAGCACTTTAACAAAATATTTAAATAACATTAAATTGCAATCACTAGTATCAGTACTAGAAACAGAGGAATATGTTATTTCTGAAGAATTTGTAAATTCTGAAAAATTTTATTCTTTGACAATTTTCCCAGAATTATATATTGATAAAAATAAGAATACAGTATTTTATGACTGTCCTTCGTTCAATAACTTTAAAAATTTCAGTTCAGCCATTGTTTCTTCTCAGTTGCTGAAGAATGTGATGAATTTGGCAGACAGAGTTAAAATTGTTCTAACAGTGAGTTATTCTTTTGTTTCTTCAGGAGAAAATGAGAGAGACTTACACTCACTTCTTACACAAACTGCACATTTTATCAACGATATCACCAAATTTAACAATAGCATTGCCCTCATGGTCACTAAGGTTGAAAACAGATGGTTGGACGCTCTTAAAATGGTTGAAGATTTTACAGTTCGAGAGGAAATAGAAGAATTTATTATAGACTTTAGAACTCATTGGATTTTGGATCAGGTTGAAGACTATCCATTCCAGAACAAATATATGTACGAAAAAGTTCTAAACTTAACAGATATTTTGCTTTCATTTTACTTATATGATGAATATAATGTGAAATTAGTAAATAACAGTATTGTCGAAAACGAAATCAACAAAATTGGACTTTTTAGGAAACCTGATCTTGTAGTAAGTAGTTTAGATGATGTTCCAATTTTAAAAGACAGAAAAGATGAAGTTCTATCAACAGTACACGAAGCCATCGAATTCGTAAAGATCAATAAACAAGATTTTAGTTATGTTCTGGGTGAAGATGGAATTGTGGAAGCTTATAGTGTAATGTATTCATTGTTCGAGCTGGTAGAAAATAAGACATATTTCATAGCTGATTATTTCCGTAAGTATTTTGATGATGGGAGTAAACCATTTGACTTGTTCCTTACTCGTCAGTTTTATTCAAATGGATATACTATTTTTGAAAAGGCGTATCTAGACTTGCACAATTTAGAAAACGTATCTCAACTTGCAGTAATTTTATCAAAATTATCCAAAGAACTTAATGTAGGAATCTTGAATGAGCATTTTGAAGATTTGAAAACTAACATCAATTTCATGATTTTCCTTCAAAATATGGCTCCAAATGAGTTATACATTTCTGCCTCAAAATGGATTGAGCCGTTTTGGGCAATTTATGAATCTCTCAGATGGTCGCATATTTGGCACATATTTTTAAATGCATTTCATAATAAGCTGGTAGATATGGTAAAAAATGAAACAAAACAACTCTATGATGTGGAAGACGTTGATGACTGGGGTAAAGGTTCCACTAGCCGAGGTATTGAGATTAATGAAGGTAACTATATATTTTTTATAAGAAAACTCGAAGAATATAATCTAGATAGATGGGATGATGTAGCATATTACAAACCTGACGTGGATAAAATAGACAAGTTAAATACCATTCTACATATTGCACTTCATGAATATAACAATAGGTTTTTGTAAAAATGATATTTTGAAACTGAGTGGAAGATATGTATCAACATCTCTTGTTGAAAATTATAAGAACTGCTCACCTAAATTTGTAATACTTTATGCAAGTGATAAAATAATAGTAGATTTCAATCTTAACTATCCCGAAGACAAAGTAACTGTCATTATGGTTGCTCCACAGATAGTAGTACAAGGACGTAAGATAATCAATGTAGAAGGTAAAGCTGGTGAGAAGGTACATGCTCCTGTTATAGACGTAAACTTTTTAGGAGAGGATGGTGCTGATGGAAATGCAGGTTCACCAGGAAACGCGTCAGGACATTGTGTGATCATTACTTGCAAATTGAACATAATAGGGTCTTTAGAGATAATTGTACAAGGCGGTAAGGGTTGGGATGGACAGAGAGGAGGACGTGGAGGTATCGGCATTTCAAGATCTTCAGGAAACAATATAACATATATAGAATCTAAGAATAAGATGCCAGATGTACGAGAATTTGATGCCTGTACTGTGATAAATAATGGAAATGGCAGTGCCACATTTATGTTAATGAAATGTGGAATTTGCGGTGGCTCTGGTGGCAATGGAGGTAAAGGTGGACAAAGTGGACCAAAAGGGTTAGTTATATCAGCCATACTTGGATATGGAGCGCGGCCAATTTCTATAAAGAATGAAACCAGAAATGGATATGATGGCATTGGAGGCAAGCGAGGTGAGAATGGTGAAACAGTAGAATTCATGTTCATTGCTAATTTTGCTCTTAGAGATGAAGATATATGTGGTAAAGCATTTCCAAGTTCATGTCCTGTATGTAACTCTACTGTGGATGGTAACAATGGTACAGCAAATGTGCAAGATTCTATTTCATCTGATACCCCAACACCGTATCCAAATTTAGAGGAAATTCTTCACAATTTTTTTAAAGAAACAGGCGATGCAATAGCTGAATCTGATAAAAAAAAGTTGCGACAAAAGCTTGGTTTATAGAATGAAACTAGCTTCATTTAATGGGTGTGGTATATTTACCAAACAATATCCATTTGAATGAAATGGTATCTGTCTTAATGAGTATTAACATGTCTATACTGAATTTTTAACAATATACAAATAAAGATACCATTATAAAGTAATGAGTAATGTCTTCTTCTTCTTCTTCCTTCCAAGTATTAGGCCAAGGCCTGTTATGATCCTATAGAATATTTTCCCTCCAGCATTTCATAGGACGCTTCTAGTGATCTTCGTCCTCTTGGTATATAATTATAAACAGCTTTGGGGATCCGATTTGAACTCATTCTAATGTTGAGTGATTCCGGGTTATGTGGCCGTGGTCCATAGTTGGTGTTGATACCAGACGTTTCGCCCTCAACTGCGGAGGGCATCTTCAGTGGCGAGTGCTTCTAGGTGTGTTTCCTGGTCGGAAGATCTACTTAGAGTGAGCGCTGTGGACGTTGTATTGATACTAGTGGTGGGAGCAGGGTGAGTGGGCGTGGCTCTTGCTGATTGGCTAATGGTCGTCTCCTTGTTGTCATATTAGATAACGAACAAATTCCTTGTACCGACGTCATTAAAAACTTGGGACTTTACTTAGATTCTAATTTAAATTGGCATGTCCAAGTAAAACAAACATCTAAAAGGATCTTCTCCATAATGCATTCCCTAAAGCGTCTCAAAAAATTTCTTCCTGCAGCTGTTAAAAGAATTTTAATTCAAACCTTAGTGATGCCGCATTTTGACTATTGTGACGTTCTACTAACTGACATAAGTGACGGATTGTCGGACAAACTACAGCGTGTCCATAATATGTGCATCAGATTCATATGTAACGTTCGAAAATGCGATCACATTTCTCCATTATTCCACGAATTGTCTTGACTACATCTAAAAGAGAGAAGAAAATCGCACTGTCTAATTCTCTTATTTAAGATCCTACATACATCGATTCCCAATTATTTATCATCTCGTTTCCAGTATCTATCCTCAAACCATAACTTAAACACAAGATCACAACATAGTCTCTTGCTTAATATACCGCAACATAGGACATCACATCACTCCATGTCATATACCATCTCCACTTCTCGCAACTGGAATTCCCTACCACAAGAAATAAGGGACTGCCGGACATTGGCATCTTTTAAAAGAAATCTAAATTTATATTTGCTCTAAACTCGACTTCATCATTACCCAGTGTAAGGTATATATATTAATTGGTGTTTCTCGTATAATTTATCATATTTATACTATTATTATTATTATTATTATTATTATTATTATTATTATTGTCATTATTATATTATCATTATTATTATTATTATTATTATTATTATTATTATTATTATTATTATTATTATTATTATTATTATTATCGTAAGTATTATTATTGTTATTATCGTATAAAATGTTGTTTGTACATGACATTTACATTGCTACATTTAATGTATCTTTAACTGTTTATAATTAGTATAGTGTATAGGCTATCTATATTTGTCGAATATTTATTTGTATTTGTGCTGGTTGAGTGGAAGAGAGGGCCTTATGGCCTTAACTCTGCCAGAATAAATAAAACATTATTATTATTATTATTATTATTATTATTATTATTATTATTATTATTATTATTATTATTATTATTATTATTAGAGCTACATCCAGCCATCAACTGTTCATAATTCTTGCGCACGTTTTATTTGTGGTATTCGCAAATTTGACCATGTTACACCGTCCCTGGAACAATTATCGTGGCTTCGTCTAAGAGATCGTATAACTGTACATTCCCTATCCCTTCTCTATAAAATACTTTACAAATCATCGCCTAATTATTTATCACGCCGCTTCATCAGGCTATCCGACACACATAATCTTGACACTCGATCCCATCAGCACATTGTCCTTTATATCCCTCCTCATTACACTGTATATTATTCATTATCTTTTACGGTCTCACAACCCCGAAATTTAAGAAATTTAACTTTCAATCATGGTCGCCATAGCTGTAGGCCTAATACAACAAAACACACTATCGTATAAAAACTATAATCGCTTATTCCACTTGGCTTCTGTTATTTCCAGAGAAATTAATTCCAATTTATAAAATTTAAAAATATATCCACACAATTGTATTAGACTATTTAACTCATGTCGCAAATGGTAGTCAATGACCAATCACGTTTCAATGAATTCTGTTTTACACCAATGACAGTCATGTTTCACCTCGCTCTTTATCCATTTCTCTTTATCAGCTCCTGCTTTTGTGATAAAGAAAGCTCCTCCTTTTTAATATTCTGAACAGGTTAGACCATTATTTTTCTTCAACAAATACATTGAATATAGCAAATAATGAATAGATTCACTGATTTTACTGAGTTGTTTATTCAAAATATAAATGATTAACCTATAATGTTGATTATAACAGTTTGATGTGTTTCATTATTTCTCCACTAGAGTGCATTCTTACAATATTGCGATCCTATTTGGCAATAAATAATATGATCGAGTAGCAGTGGATATACATAACCTCACATTTCTAATTTGTTTTCAAACATCGCCGTTTACATTAACTATATAAATATTTTAAAACACCGGTAACTATATTCAAATAATTATTTTTTTAGTAAAGAGCTTAATTTTATTCGTTAAATAGTCCTAACAAATGCCACTCTTGATTTCCAAATTCTCTCGATAAATTCACTCCTCACTTCGTGAATCGTGAATTTATCGATACTTTGAAAATCACTCGTGGCATTACTTATGATAAAATCCTTTATCACACCGAACTGCTATCAGTTTGCCATGTACCCTCTCCGATCGTTTGGTTTGAATATTATTCGACCAGCCGAAGATCATCCGGATACGGGTAATTGCTACAAAAAGTGATTGTTCCGTTTCAAATAACTTATTTGTAAAGAGGAAATTACACAAACCAGGTGGGTGTACAGATTTGCAGGGTTGCCAGGAGTCTCATTTTCAGACATTTTTACTTACCGTATCTCAAAGTTTAAAAATAATAAATATAGTGAATGTATTAATAAATTAATATCAAATGGTAGCATTAGACAAATCTGAATACAAATTATCGTTGTTATTAAAACAGCTTTCTCGCAATCTCAAATATGAGCAATGGCTACTAATTGATATTTAATAATTTAACACTGTTTACACTCTGTTATTACAAAGTTTCAAGTTACTTTAATATAAATTATAATGTTGTCCTTTTAAAAGCGCGCTCAAGTTGAGCATCGTTTTTTGTTATAATCTGTTATCGCTTTTGTTCTATTTGCACACGTTATGAAGTGGTATTTTCTACATCTTTGTTCACGTAGAAGACAGTTTGACAGCTCTTGGAATTCATTGTTAGCACAATTTTATGGTAAAACACATTATTGCGAGTCTTTTTTTTTAATTTCTTTATTTGTTGTTTTCTTTTGTTTGCACTGTTGTTCCTTTTTGTTTTACCTTTGTTAATCTTTTTATCTTATTCACACATACAAACACAAGACACACACCCAGACCCAAGATGGAGATTTAAAATCCCCTACCCCGCCGGGAATCGAACCCGGGTCGCTGGAGTGAAAGGTAGGGACTCTACCGACTACGCCACGGCGACGAACATGTTATGACGCATCTCTGGAACTTACACTCTCTGGTCCAACTATCACCCATCATAGCTGATATGGAGTAGAAATCTCAGAGAAAATCTACAAACACACGGAGTTCTGCAAGGCGACCACGAGTCTGACACTGTTCAACAACTTGTCCTTTTATTGTCGTACAGTTTGAGTAATATACTTCCAACCTTACAATGCAGCAGGTTCTTTGGATCGTCCATGACACGCTCGGTGAGATCGCCGAGGATGGAATGCTCCTTTCATGAAAATCGTGAAGGTTTAATTTTAGTAATGCCCCGCCTGTGTTGAGAATGCTTGGAATGTCCTAGATCATCTTTATGAATTCCATTTGAGTGTTTGCTTATACTTACATTTTTATTGTATCAGCGAAGATTCGTAACTTCTCAGAGTAGGTAAATAATTAAGGAGGGATCTATCTAATCAATAATATTGTTTACACATTATAACAATATTCTCTACGAGTCATTACACACACGTGCATTTTTGACTAATTTTTTCTTATCACAGGAAAATTAATTTTAAACTAAAGTCATAGGAATTAGAAATCAAATACATGTTGTATCATATGCTATTATTTATTCACTTCTTTAATTATCTATACAATATTATATGTGAAACAAATAAACACACGAAATAATTTTATTTTGATAGCATTCATTATATTAAGTACTAAGGTGTTCTGGTGTACTGATCCTTGTAGTAAAGGAGAGTAAACTTAATTTATAATCTTCATCTCCAGGTTCACCTCACTGTGCTGTTTAAGGTTGAATTCAAAATGTAGGATCGATGATGAGAGCAAAATAGTTGTTTTAATTATCAGCATGACGTGAACTGCCATTATCAGTTTTTGCATGAACCTCCTCAAGTACCAAGAGCTGTTTTGATAGACGGGTTGCAACAATAATACTCTATTGTGCCCAGTGATATGCAATGCTTCTCTAAATGGATAGGATCTCAAGATATGTGCAAGCATTTCAGGCTTCTTAGAGCTGTGCCTATAGTGGTTATTGTCCTGGAACCTGCATGGAATGATTTGAATCATGCACATATTATCCTACGTTTTGGATGGCATTTCTCGATTCAATAGATGTTAGATTAGTCCTATTTATAATCAAATGATTGGGAGGAGTATGTTCTTTACATAAAATAACACCCTTTCTTTTATGCGGAAAATTACATTATTTTTCAAATTACTGTTGACTAAGATTTTCTCTGGGTTTGTTTGCTTCTCTTGGAATATTTTCATGATGAATGATATGTAGGGTTTGTACACATTTTCCGATTTCTTTTGTGAAATTAGATTTTGGTATATAGTAATTACCAGAATGTAGCAATTTCCTAAAATAATTTATATGTTGAAAAAATGCTTCTACCTCATTCCGAAAACAATTAATCCTTTGCGTTTCTGGAAAGTAAAAATGACGCAACCAAGTGTTCCCAATTATTATCTCAACATTAAAAAGAAATGTCAGCGGGATGCTTTGGAGAGAAAACATTTAAAACAGATACATGAATGTGGGCAAATAAGTTCTGCAAAAATATTACATTTTAAAAGTAGCTGAAAAATGAATTGAAAGTTAACAGTCTTATTCATACTCTATAAACATTATAGCAAAACTGTAAACTGCTGACATAATATTGAAGTCCAGCTAATTAAATGCCTCCAGTCATAAAATTTGTTATAAAATACTAATTTTATAATAAAATTATTCTATTACAATACCAACTGGATTAAATTTCTATATGATTAATTGCAGATCAGTTTAAAGAGCAGACAAATAAAAACAATATTATGCAGTTGCATCAACTATATAATACTCATCCATATTGTTGCTGCACTGTGAAAGACAATCTTCATTCAGATACTGACCTTCACCTTCTAGTAACACATCAATATAATCAACAAATGCCAGCAACTTTCCTAAACTTCCTGTATTTGCCGAATCTAGCAACTGGATCTTCCACGTTGCATAAGGACTTAACATCATATCTCCTTTGCGAAGTTTTTTAAATACTTCACTGACAGTAGCAGGTTCATCTGGGGCATAATCAACAAGTGAATATCGTATTTCTAAACTGTCACTTGTCATTGTGTAAATCTTACCATCACAGTGGAAATGAGAGTTTCCTAGATGAGTCATTTTGACCTGAAACTTTTGTAGTAATTTGTCCAATTCTTGTTGTTTCTCTTCGTTTAGAGCTTGGAAACTCAGTTTAATATATTTGAACTTTACAGCATTAAAATTCAATTTCTGACGTATGTCAACATTAACAGTAACTTCTTCTCCTGATAACAAACTTATAATGAAATTAATGTTGTCAGCATTTTTCCAAATATAAAAAGGTCCATCTGGCATTTTCTGATAGAAATAATAATTCAAAGTACAGTGATCTCTTTTTGTAGGAATTGCAGCATCTGTCATAAGAGTCATATGGATTTTTGTAAGTTCATCTTTGGCAAGTTTAACCATTTCCGTTAAGTTTCTTTTATAATTCAGCTGTTTTGGAATTTTGAAAATTTTCAAATAGTCGTGAGCAAAAGGGAACACCCACTGTTTGAGAGCTCCAAGCGCCCTTGCACGGTGATTCAATAACAAGTTTGAACTTATCATTAGATCTAGCTTATCTACATCTTTTTGTATTTCTGGAGGATAACCTTGTTTGAAGTAATCAGGGTTAGTAAGGTCATGCATATTTCCTACCATTTTGGACTGTTCCATGTAATCTTGAAGTTTCTGAAAAATTTTTACTTGAACATCTATAGCTGCTCTTAGATCATCCATTTGTGCATTCACATCGGAATGTATTTTGTCATATCCTTCTGTCATCATAGATAACTGTCGTTGTGCATCTCGTAATCCACTATCAAGTCTCCAGTTTTCCATGCTTAATTGTAGACTTGTCATTTGTTTCATGGCATCATGAGCTTTTTCCATATCTTTCTTCATATCATTAATCATGGGTATCATTTCAGTTTGAATTTTGGATTTAAATTCTTTCAATTGGTTAATATTCTCTTTGACTTCTTCAATTTTTTTATCTAATTCTTCCAATTCACTTGCCGACTGTTCTACAGTGTTGAGAATATTTGTAGTGCCCTCCAATACTGCAACAGTAACTGCTGAAGCTACTGAAACAGCGTTTGTTACCGTTTCTACATTTAACTTAGATAAACCATATTTGATTCCTTTTTTACTAAATGCAAATTTTATTCTTGTTTTACATTGACCATAGAATTTTTTAAGACTAGCTCTTCCTTTATTGAAAGTCAATTTAAGTGCGTCTTTAGAACTGAATGTTGTGATGATATTATTTGCTAGATCTCGAATTTCATTTTTTTCAAGGATCTTACTGAATGCTGCCATTTCTTCTTGAAACTTCTTAACTTTCTTAACAATTTCGGTCGCATCCTTTAAAGCATAACCTATCGTCATTTGCGCCGCGTTAGTAACGGCTTTTGCCTGCTTGTAAGTTGATGGAGGATATTCAGGTCTTTTGTTTAATTGACTACCAATGCCAACTCCTACACTTATCATTGCTCCAGCAGCAGCCCCATATGGACCACACATACTAAGAAGACCACCTAAAAATCCAAAAACACCAAGAGCAGTTTGTATAGCAAAAAAACGTTTAAGTTGCTCTCTGTATTCTTCAAGTTCTTCTAAATATTTTTCGAGCTCTTTAATTTGTTTATCCACTTCTACAGTTAATTCATCTGCAGTATCATTCAAACTATCTAAAATGTCATTAATTGTTGGTAAGATTGTATTCTCTATCATAGCATTCCCTTCCTCGATCTGTTTTTGTAAATCAGCCTGGAATTTCTCTTTGAATTGGGTTGCGGCAATTTTGTTACCTTTACTCTCGATTTCTTCAATAATGTAGAGTGAAAGTCTGAAGAATTCTTGAATATTCAGAACCAAATTATCTCTCCTCTCTTGTTTCAGACTGGAGACCTTACTCATCACAACTGTGTTTAAATGTGTTAGAGCTAACTTATACTGATCAGTATTTTCATTACTTTTAGTTTTTTTAATGTAGGTTTCAGTTCTCTTTAAAAGAGATTCATATAAAGGAAGAAAGTCAATTTTTTCATTCATGGAGTAATATTTTTCTTCCAATTCTATGAGATCATTAAGAAGAGCGCTTGTACTGTAATGGCTTGACACTTCTGGAGATACGTCGATATCTGAAAGGAATTTCAGTAATGTAGAAGACACAAAAGGATTTTTCAGATGACCAATAGAGAACATTAAGTAATCATTTAAGTCTTTTGATAATAATATTGTTATATTACCTATGTCCTTCACAATTACTTTTCCAGCATTTCCTGATTTTGGTTTTTCACTGTATTTACCTACTGATATCATGAGATTGGATGGGTTAGTTAGAGTTTTGGTAATGATCCTTAACGTGCCATCATGTTTCATGATAATGTTAGCAGTTTTAATAACTTCTATTGTGGGAGCTATTATAGTGACCGTATTTATTTTCACTAAATCAGAGTCAATGAAAAGTTTAACTGTAGCATATAACTTAAGGTATTGACATTTGGTTATGAATGGTTGAACTGATTTAAGTGAAACATAATGACCAGTCATGATACAAGGATTCTGGTCCATGTTTGTTTCTTCCATCATAGCAAACTGTAATATTTTGTTAACGCTGTCAATTTCAAAATCATGAAAATATCGCATTTCAATTGCGTCTATTCGTCTAATATCATTATTCTTCATAATCTCCAAAAATGATTCTACATTATTTTGAGTTACAAACTTACCAGGGTACGATGTTTTCATAAATGCACTCCATTTGAGTCTTAAGTCCCTTTTCTTATCTTGAAATTTACATGTAATAAGATTCTGATAAAAGAACATCAAGAAATCATACCAATCTCTTGTTTGACGAATGGACATTACTAACATCCTAAATGGATCTCGCCATTCCCACGGAGTAGTTTTTATTTTGTTTTTCACAATTTTTTGTAAAAATTTCAGAAATTTGCCGAGATGTTCAATTTTATAGGTCGAAATTTTACGGGGGTAAATTTTAACACCGTCCAAAGCAATTCTAATAGAAAATAGAATTGTTCTGAAATCATCATCATAGATATTCTTCATTATTTCCTCTATTCCTTTGCAGGCCTCACGAAACCAGTGCCTTGTTTTGAAAACATCATCTGAATTTCTTGCTCTGGAAAATAATTGATCTTCTACATGATCGGCAATGCTAGTCATAGCAGATGTTATTTCTTTATTGGCTTCTCGTCCAAATTTATATATAGTTTTCAGTGTAACATATGACAATGGATAATCAAAATTGCTTTGTTTCACTTTTACATATGACAAATCAGCAAAAATAAATTGTGATAGACGATCTTTTGAATGATCCATCCGTTCTATTTTATTCAGAGAACCAGAATTCTTAGGCCTACGAAATATTCTGATTCTTTCATAATTGCCCCAAGCATTTCTTTCTAAGAAAACCATAAGAAAATCTACGGCTTTTTTGTAAAAATTTATTTTTTCAATAGGGAGATATTTCTTATCAAGTTCCTCCAAAATTGATTCCACAGCCTTGGATAGAGTTAGTGCAGCAGCCTTTTCCAATTGAGAATCTCGAACACCACTTCTTGGTTGATCAAACTTAGTCACTACAATACAACTAGATTTAGATAAAAGTGTAAAATCAGTAATGAAGGAAGTGGAATGTTGGAGAAAAGTCTTAAATTCTCCTGAATTCATACCACGCTTTATAGTAAGATGACTCACTGTAAACACAAATTTAACTCTTCGAAATTTCTCTGTTACTTTCTTAAGAAAATGCACTGCTGTCAAATCTTGGCTGATTGTCCCCATGTCAGTAAAACTCGGACCATCGCAGAATAAAACTCCTTTCTCTTTGTAATGAACGAGTTGTGGATATACAGATGGGGGAATTGCAGTTCCATTTATAGGAACAATCTTAAATAAGCCAGATCCCTCAACAACTGGCTGAGATATCAGCTGACTGGTACTTTCACTTAGAAATTTAATAAGTGTACTTTTTCCAGATTTCATGTTGCCCAACACCATGATTACTCTTCCGTACATTTTGATATTTAATGAATCTTGTCCCATACTTATAACATCTTGCATTTTCTTGATACGGTTCATTAAAGTTAGTTCCCTGATTTCATACTCCACATTACCTCTCCTATACTTGGAAATTTGAGTATTCATTTCTCTTTTGTAAACCAAGTATTTGTAAACTGTACCTGTTGGATTATTATTAATTGCTGCCATGTTGATGGCAGTATTGCCAGCTCTGTCCTCCTCATTGAAATCAACATGAAACTCCTCCACTAATATCTGAACTACATCCAGGTTATCAGCCATGGCAGCTAACTGCAAGAGTGTTCTTCTGCTCTGATCTGCTATTTTTGGATCAGCTCCTTTACTTAATAACCACTTTACAAATCTCCAGTTGTTTTGTGAGGCAGCCAAAAGCAGAATGGTTCTTCCATATCCATCTCTGGAATTGAGATCAGCACCTTGTTCTATCAGCCACTGTACAATGTCCCATTCTTGATATGATGCAGCCATGATTGTTGCCGTTCTGCCCAAATAATCAACAGCATTGATATTGGAACCATTGGTGACCAACAGTCTCATGTCGTCCCATCTGCGGTGAGAGGAAGCAATGTGCAGGACTGACCTTTGCAGATTGTCCTGCAAATTAATATCCACCCCTTTTTCTCTCAGCCAGTGCACCATGTCCCACTGTCCACTTTCTGCTGCCATCATTGCTAATGACCTATCATTAGAATCAGCTGCTTTCATGTAAAATTCATGTTCATTATTTAAACGTACATAATCCCAGTCTTGGTCGTATGCAGCCAGCACAAGTGAACGTACTTTTCTACTAGTCTGTTTACAGTCATCAGCTTCTCCATTAATATTGATACATCTTTCTTGTTGGTAGTGAGATGTCGTTTTGTAGATTTCTGTTGAGAAACAAAAAATATATTATAAATCTTATTAAGGTAAAATGTGTAGGTGCATATAGTTTAAATAAATATTTTGTAACATGCATTTTGATCACATCATAAAATAATAGGCCATACTTATTTTTGAGAACCAACAGGGATTCTTGCTTTAAGTTTACGTTTTGAATTAAAGTTTGAATATTTGTATCTGATTTGAAAACAAAGTAACATTTTATTCAAAGTTTTACATTGGGGGTGCAGAAAGACCTGCATTTGGAACGAGATTTTTTTTTTTTTTTTAGTCGGAAGGAGGATACTATCCGCTATCCGAGATATTAAATTTGTTAGTGTAAGGGTATCATACACATAATTCTAAAGGGTAAACGACATGATTTTATAATTGTAAATGTACATGCCCCCACAGAAGATAAAGATGACAAGATCAAGGATGAGTTCTATGAAGAATTAGAATCCTTATTTGATAGCCTTTCACGATATCATATGAAAATTGTCTTAGTAGATTTTAATGCAAAAGTGGGACGGGAAGATATATTCAAATCAACAATAGGCAAATTCAGTCTTGATGAAGATAGTAATGACAATGGGATTAGATTAGTCACATTTGCCACATCGAAGAATCTCATTGTTAAGAGCACAACATTTCAGCATAAGGATATTCATAAATACACCTGGACGTCCCCAGATGGAGAAACTCGGAACCAGATAGATCATATATTAGTGGATAAACGCTGGCACAGTAGCATCATCGATGTTAGATCAGTTAGAGGGACAGACTGCAATTCGGATCATCATCTGGTCAGAGTGAAAATCAGACAGCGGCTATCGCTTATGAGAGGAACAAACGCTAAAGATGATTCTGTAAAATTTGAATTAAAAAACTTGAAAAATGATGAAATGCGGCAAGAATACCAAATGAAAATTGCTAACAGATTTGAAGTACTGGAATCTTCAGATGACAATGTGGCAAACGAAGAAGAAACTGATATAAATTAAGAATTGGAGGCTATAAGAGATACTATTAAATTGTCAGCATCAGAAAGCATTGGTTGTTTAAAAAAGAGGCAAAACAAGAAATGGTTTGATGAGGAATGTGCCGACATTGTAAAGAAAAGAAAGCTAGCAAAAATGAAATGGTTACACGAGCCAAATGAGGTAAATTTAGAGCAATTGGGTAGTATTAGACGGGAAACCACCAAGTTATTAAAAAGTAAAAAGAGGGAAGATTAATGATCTTGAAATGAACGCAAAAAGTAGGAATATTAGAGAATTATATCAGGGAAATAGTATAGAGAAGAAAGGGTTTCAGGCTAGAACAAACATAATTCGGAATGAAAATGGGGATATGATTGCAGATTCCAGGAGTATATTAAATAGATGGAAAAGTTACTTTAATCAGCTATTAAATGTGCATACAGAACAGGACATTGAGGAGGATAATTTACAGATAGCAGAAATGCTAGTCGCAGAACCAAATGCATTAGAGGTTGAAATGGCGGTTGAAAAATTGAAGATGTATAAAGCATCAGGTTCAGATGAGATCCCAGCAGAACTGATAAAATCAGGGGGAGAAAAATTGATGGACAAGATACGCTGGTTGCTTAGTATGATTTGGGAAAAAGAAGCTCTTCCAGATGAATGGAAGGAATCAATTATCGTACCAATTTATAAGAAAGGATTTTATTAAAATTTAGAATACATGTAGAAATTAACAAAGGTATTTAGGTCTATTATAAGAAACAAAAAAATAAATCACTCACTCTGAAAGGCTTGCACTTGGCATCTGAGTAATAGAACCAGACATATTATGTCTGCAATCTTCATGCTTCTGAAATACACAGAAAATAACAGAGCGTTACAAATCAACTCAAGCAATTTCAAAGAAATTTATCCACACTGTTCCAGTTACAATTTCTATTATCTTGAGACTTTTCACATGTATTATCTATGGTGCTTCAGTCACTTAAGGTACTTCAATTTAAAAGTAACTGAAATATTTATGTCAATACACCAGGAAGTGACACCTTCGTATTATTTTGAATGACAGGTGGATTTTACCAGTTGAAAAACTAACAAATAGTGTTTCCCAAATTATCATTAAACTTGATAAGAAACTAAATATTTGAAATTTGTCTGATGCATAAATTTAACTAAAGTTTTAAACTAAAGTGAATTATATTACATTTCATTACTCACCTTAAAAATAATTTATATTCAAAGTGTCTCAAATAAAAGAAACTATGGATTTATGCACAGGAACAAATATTTTTAAGGGAATTAAAAAAAACATTTGTTTGACAAAAACTCTAAATCAGGAAAGTAACTTATTTCAAACTTTCAATAGAAATTAAACATATTTCCCCTATGTCATGGATGGCTTAGTTACCTGACCAAATTGTTTCTAAAAACTCCGCCCCCGCATATCTTCCGAAGGCTCAGTACAAAAACAGGCAGGCATATTATTTGCATTTCAATAAATTCTGAAGAAATGCAGCTACAAAGATATTAACATATTACTATTGAAAGATATATATTTGTATAAATATTCTTTGATCATGCTTATTAGGCACCAAAAATTGACGTTGACAAAATTTTATAGTTATACAGGGTGTAACTGAATTCGCATTACAGACTTTGAGGACATGTAGTGGAGTCCCATACAGTTACATTTATCGTATCAACTCATGTCCGGAAACGTACCGTTTCCTTGCTACACTCAAAATATACCACAGCACACGTTCTATTCTCCCGTATTTTGGGCGCCAAAGATCCTGCATGTTCTTCCAACTTTACTCCGCAGACTACTACCTGTGGGGTCATATGAAATCCTTGACTTACGAGACCCCTGTAGCTTCCGAGGAATACCTATTGGCACGGGTTATGGCTGCGGCGGATGACGCAGAACCAAGGATTAAGATCGCGTATACCAGAACACCGTATCTGTGTAGACGTCGCTGGTCGTCTCTTAAGTGAACCCAGGCGACAAACAGCAGGTATCAGAATGAGCAACGTGTGTTATGGTATTTTGCGTGTAACGGGAAAACGGCACATTTCCGGCCATGGGTTCCTGTGCTAAACGTAATGTTTCCTACAACATGTCCTCGAAGTCTGTAATGAGAATTTAGTTATACTCTGTATATACATCATCATACACCATTCATGAATATGGGCCAATGTTGTTCTGTATCGGTCTCATCTAGACAGGATACAGAAGTCGTTTTTATGGAGGTTCAGATCGAAGAACTAGATTAGGGATCCTGGTTGGTGACAAGTTGCAATTATCTGTATCTTTAGGTGGATACCTTCTAAAGTCTGTACGAGGAGTCCTTTCTTCATTCCTATGATGGCCAAGTAGAGTAAATTCATCAGTTCGGCACATGAATCTCATTTCTGCAGCTCTTAATCTGGCGATGTATTTGTTTTTTAGAACCCAGATTTCACTTCCATACAGGAAAGTCGGGAGGGCGAGAGTTTTATATAATTTGAAACTTGAATGTATTTGCTCAAGATGTGGTTTTAAAATATTATTTATTAATAGTAATATTTGTAAAAACGATGTGAGTTTTATATTGATAGGAGGTGTTACATCCTAGGTAGGAGAAGTTATTAACTTGCTCTAAAATCGTACTCTCAATCACTATTTTGCTACGTATTCGGTCAGTCCCTCGGAATGTCATTACTTTGCTTTTATCAGTTGACATTTTTATAACATAGTCTTTTGTGATGTTATAATGTAGGCATATATATACATAATTAAGAAAGATTTCTTGGGTTTTCCGCGTCAAGGATTCAAGTTTGGCCTCTGGTCGCTGATTCCGGCGTTTTTGCATGATCCCACCTGCTATTATCGTAGAATGATAGGTTCGAGAAATCATGAAATCTGAGAAAGGCAATGCGGCTAGCCAATTACCAATTAAATATTAAATAGCGGTGAGCATTTTCTCTTTAGCATTTCCGAAATGGGAGAACCCTGGATCCTTGTTAAAAACATTTTCCTCGGTTTGTGGTAATTTTTTGTAAAAGGTAGTTTATATATGATTAGGCATAAGAACTCCGTTTTTAGATAAAGTAGTTTGTCTTCCACGGTGGCAACTATTTTTTATAATAGTGACTTGACTTGTGGCTGACGGTGACGCTTCAAGACAGTGTTTTGAGTTTTAATCCACATTGTGGCAAGATGAGTTCTCTGAACGTGTCGATAATTGGGATTGAAAAGTGGGCATTGACACACTTGAATAGGGTGTGAAAAAGTACACTGCCAGCAAGCAGAGAGTCGGAAAACCAAAACAGTGTAGAATGATTCTCGCTATTCTAAGCGAGGGAATCTCGTTCAAATGAATTGGTAGGCCATCTATGGAAATTAACTTATGCAACCCATTTTAGGGGAAATCCTAAATAAAGGGCCTCGTCTTTAATATCAGCAATAGGGGTACCTTAAGGGAGCTTCTTTAATACCACCCTCACTAGTAGCTCCTTCTTAAGCTGGTAAGTATAATATTCCTTTTCCAGTAACTAAAATACTCCTTAAGCTTAAGAACGTCTTCTACAAAGGATGCGTTGTATGGAAGTCGTTATCGCGTATTGACAACTTTTAATGGTGCACAGGTAAATAATTTTAATTCTCTGTTGATGCGGAACAGATCCCCGTGACCAACCACAGTGACTGGTGTGACACGAGAAAGTGCAAGTACTGTTGGAGGCATATGCGTACTCATGCATGGGTTAAATTGATTGAATAATTTGGCTTTGGGGTCAAAATTACTACTTTTGTGCCTTTTTTTAACTTATATATTTTTATTCTTTTTCAAATGAGGAGACTCCTTAGGAGGATCCACGCTAGCGTGTGATTACATTTTAGAGCGTCTCCGTAAACAGGAAGCAGGCCGATTGAATTTCCATGGCGCTTTCATTAACTTCCCTGACAAAGAGAGTAAATGAAAGTAGCTGATTCGAAATAGTGTTGTTAAGCCGACGTAAGGTCCCGAGTTGCATCGAACCTCTCATGTGTACCAAATAGTGTTGTTAAGCCGACGTAAGGTCCCGAGTTGCATCGAACCTCTCATGTGTACCAAATAGTGTTGTTAAGCCGACGTAAGGTCCCGAGTTGCATCGAACCTCTCATGTGTACCAAATAGTGTTGTTAAGCCGACGTAAGGTCCCGAGTTGCATCGAACCTCTCATGTGTACCAAATAGTGTTGTTAAGCCGACGTAAGGTCCCGAGTTGCATCGAACCTCTCATGTGTACCAAATAGTGTTGTTAAGCCGACGTAGGTCCCGAGTTGCATCGAACCTCTCATGTGTACCAAATAGTGTTGTTAAGCCGACGTAAGGTCCCGAGTTGCATCGAACCTCTCATGTGTACCAAATAGTGTTGTTAAGCCGACGTAAGGTCCCGAGTTGCATCGAACCTCTCATGTGTACCAAATAGTGTTGTTAAGCCGACGTAGGTCCCGAGTTGCATCGAACCTCTCATGTGTACCAAATAGTGTTGTTAAGCCGACGTAAGGTCCCGAGTTGCATCGAACCTCTCATGTGTACCAAATAGTGTTGTTAAGCCGACGTAAGGTCCCGAGTTGCATCGAACCTCTCATGTGTACCAAATAGTGTTGTTAAGCCGACGTAAGGTCCCGAGTTGCATCGAACCTCTCATGTGTACCAAATAGTGTTGTTAAGCCGACGTAAGGTCCCGAGTTGCATCGAACCTCTCATGTTACCAAATAGTGTTGTTAAGCCGACGTAAGGTCCCGAGTTGCATCGAACCTCTCATGTGTACCAATAGTGTTTGTTAAGCCGACGTAAGGTCCCGAGTTGCATCGAACCTCTCATGTGTACCAAATAGTGTTGTTAAGCCGACGTAAGGTCCCGAGTTGCATCGAACCTCTCATGTGTACCAAATAGTGTTGTTAAGCCGACGTAAGGTCCCGAGTTGCATCGAACCTCTCATGTGTACCAAATAGTGTTGTTAGCCGACGTAAGGTCCCGAGTTGGCATCGAACCTCTCATGTGTACCAAATAGTGTTGTTAAGCCGACGTAAGGTCCCGAGTTGCATCGAACTCTCATGTGTACCAAATAGTGTTGTTAAGCCGACGTAAGGTCCCGAGTTGCATCGAACCTCTCATGTGTACCAAATAGTGTTGTTAAGCCGACGTAAGGTCCCGAGTTGCATCGAACCTCTCATGTGTACCAAATAGTGTTGTTAAGCCGACGTAAGGTCCCGAGTTGCATCGAACCTCTCATGTGTACCAAATAATAAATGATAATTATGAAAATCCCAAGAATTTGGTGCATTGAGTGTTGACAAATTCACTCTGTTCATAAGAATGGTTAATGAACAAATTAAGCTTATTGAGAAAGTCCTCGTCCTCCGGGTTCATCGACGCATCCTGACCCGGCATAGATGCTATACTTGGTTTTGAACCAAGACTAGATTCAGTGATCACACTTGCTACCACTGGATAGTTTATACGCAGGCACAATATATATATATATATATATATATATATATATATATATATATATGCGTAGCACCACAACTCGATCTTGAAGCTACGAAAATGGCGTATTGCAAGATAATGCTAGTAAATATGTTTAAATTTAAATATAAAAACACAATGCACTAAGAAATTAGCTGCCACACCCCAAGATTGATGTTTTGGACAATCACAGCACACTGGAACTAATGAACACCATGAGCGCACTACTGTGTAGGTCGTCTAAGCAGAGGTCACGTAACAAATAATTCATTTTTTTGTCAGCATAGTATTTCGGTAGACTGTATTTTTCATTACCATTGATGGTTATAATTTCCAATCGAGCTTATAACATTTTCATTTTTATATAATTGTAGGCTTTCACGGCCGGCATCTTGATCCATGTTTGGTTCGTCTTCCGGGCTTATAGGCCGTGGTCTGGTTGTCTTCATACTCGACGTTTCGTCTACTGCTGCGGTAGACATCATCAGGAGATACTGCGTGCTCTCTGTGAACTCCTCAACAGTCGGCTGCAGACTGGCTGGTCGTTGGAAACTGTCTCTCTGTTTATAGCTAAACCCCGGGTGGAGGGGGGGTTTTCTGCGCGGACCGAGTTATGCGCTGTAGTGCAGTTTGCAGAAGTCATAGGCTTCGTTGTCGTGTTATGCAGTGCTGGGATCCAAATTTTGTTTATCTTCATGGTTTCTTCTTTTTTGTTTGAAGGAATTCTTATGTTTATATATTTCAATGGCTTCTCTGTATAGTCTGGTGTAGTGATGTGATGTTTGTGATAATACCTGAGTATCTTCGAATCTTATAATATGTTGTTGGTTGTTCATCAAGTGTTCCGCTACGGCCGATTTTTCATTTTGTTTTAATCTGCAGTGTCTCATGTGTTCTTGTAATCTTATGTTGATCATTCTTTTTGTTGTACCGATGTACACCTCTCCACAACTGCACGGGATACGATATATACCGGCATGACTTAAAGGATCTCTAGTGTCTTTGGCTGGGCGCAGTATATTGCTGATTTTTTGTGTTGGTTTGTAGGTTGTTGCTATGTTGTATTTCTTTAATATTCGTCCAATTTTCTCTGTTGTTGTTTTGATATAAGGTAGGTAAACCTTACCATTTATCTCTTCCTTGTTTTCGTTTTCGGGCCTATATTTCTTGGGATTTATGGCTCGACGAAAATCTGTTTTGCTGTATCCATTGGTAAGAAAAGCTGCATGGAGATGATTGATTTCTTCTTTCAGATACTGTGGTTCCGAAATCCTTTTGGCTCGTTCAACCAGGGTTTTTATTATCCCGCGTTTTTGTCTCGTTAGACTGTTTGTGTAGGTATCTGTCTGTGTGAGTATTTTTCCTGTAAACCTTGTGTCCAAGTGTCATGTCTTGGTTTCGGATTACCAAAACATCCAAAAACGGTAGACTGTTGTTTTGTTCCTTTTCCAGGGTGAATTGGATGCTGGGACAAATCCCATTTATGTGTTTCTTGAAGTTATCTAGTTCCTCCTCACCGTGCTCCCAAATGACGAAGGTGTCATCCACATATCTCAGCCAAACTGTGGGTCTTAAGGTAGCATTCTCCAAAGCCTGTTTTTCAAATTGTTCCATGTAGAAATTTGCTATTACTGGACTTAATGGACTTCCCATGGACACGCCACCTATTTGTTCGTAGAATCTATATATATAAATAGATCCGTTTTCTCAGAAACTATAAGAGGTAAATGTATGAACATTTTTGAGCATGTATACTACTTGCATATGTTGATATGGAACTACACTGCTCAAAACAATTAGAAGAACACTATGAAATATGCAAATATTTTTTCATTGGATAAAGGTACAAACATGAAATTAATAAAGTACATTATTTGTGGTTATTTATTTATTTATTTATTGCTCATGTCAGTAAAAACAAATGAATAACGCTGACAATTAACTTTTCAAGTATTTCCGCTATGTAAGCAATTGAATCTTGTGCTTATTTTTCAAAGTTAAACACTCGTTATATAGAGTTAGTATCGTGTATGGCCTCAACGACATTCGATGACAGTTTGGCACCTTCGTGGCATGCTCCCAATAAAATTCTGGATTTCCTCTTGCGGGATATTCTCCCATTCCTCCTTCAGAGCATCTCCAAGTTGCTGCAGAGTTTGTGGAGCTTGGTGTCGGTTCCTGACCTTCCTGTCTAGAAGATCCCACAAGTGTTCATTAGGGCAGAAGTCTGGGCTGACCGCTGGCCACTCCATTACCTCAATTTCATTCCTCCTCAGGAAATCCCTGGTGACAGCCGCAGAATGTGCCCTGGCATTATCCTGCATAAACAGAAATCCAGGGCCTACTCCAATGGCAGCAGGTACTACATGCTCTTCCAGAACGTGCTCGATATAACGGACAGCATTCAGTCGCTGGGGAATAAGTACAAGGTCCGTACGATTGTTGTACATAACTCCGGCCCACACCATTATGGAACCTCCTCCGAATCTATCAATTTCCTGTACAGCCTCTGCAGAAAATCTTTCTCCTGGCCGTCCTCACACCCTCAATCGACCATCACAACGTGTAAGACGATACCTGGATTCGTCCGAGAAGAGCACAGACACCCACTGGTTCAGGTTCCAATCACCATGGTTTTCAGCATACGTACGTCTTGCTGCCTTATGCCCATTTGTTAAGCGTGGTTTTTTAACGGGCCTTTTTTGGACGAATATTCTCTTTCCTTAATCTGTTCCTTATGGTTTGGTTTGAAACCCGGATTTCGGAAGCCATATGAAGGTCATTCTGCAGGTCTTTTGCAGTTTTTGTACGCTGTCGAAGAGCAGAAAGAACAACGTATCTGTCATCCTGGGGGCTTGTTTTAAATTTAAGGCCCTGGCCAAGTCTTCTACAATACTGACCTGTCTCTCTGTGCCTGTTGCGTAACCTGGACACAACGGAAGGAGAAACCCCAAGCTCTCTAGCCACTTGTCGCAGAGATTGACCTTGTCGTAAAAGATGTAGAGCATGATACACTTCAAACTCATTTAAATGCCTCATTTTGTCAGAGTCTTCAATAAACAAGGCAATAATCAACATTCGTCACTCTAGCAACATCAGGAACCTTACCAATTAGAAGTGGCCAGTGCCTTCCAAAATAAAAATAAATTCTCTATATTTGTTATTTGAGGTAATTTCTCTGTATTTAGGCCATAGATCTTTAAAATTTGTAGCCAATGATAAAATTAATAATTCAATTTACATATTGTCCAACTTGGGTTGTAAGGGGTAGTGACGTGTGTATAACCTCTCCTACCCAATTCTCATCCTCACCTTCTCGTGGTACAACCACAAACGAGGCTCTGAGGACCGAGTCACGGCGGTATAACCGTTCCATCGGGTACTGAGTAAATGCGGTATCCTAATGTCTGTCCAGAGACTAAAAGGTAGCAGCCCTACCACTGGACTACTTAGCGTCGGGCCAGTAACCTGTCCTAAGGAACTTCAAAACTACTTTCAAGTCTCAACACGAAACAATCCAGAAGGAATTGAAATATGACGACCCACAGCAAAGAAATATGGTTAAAAGAAAACGGCACAATGATATTGTAAGATATGCAACCTGGAATGTCCGAAGCATCCATGAAAAAGAAGAGGAACTAGACAGTATATTTAAAAATAGAAACATTGATATTGCAGTAACTACAGAAACTAAGAAGAAACTTAAAGGAACGAAAGAAACACAAAATTATGTACAAATATATAGCGGTGTCGACAGAAAACCCATGGACAAGCTGGAGTAATGATTTGGATTAATAAAACCATAAGAAATAAAATTCAACACTACACTTACTGAAATGAAAGAATATTAGAGCTTCGACTGAAAATAAATAGAGGTAATTTGACAGTTCTTGGTGTATATGCACCAGAGGAAGGCCGTGAAGAAGACAATGAAGAATTTTATAAAATATTACAAGAAATTTATAGCAAAATTAATAGAAATGATTACATTCTCATAATAGGAGATTTAAATGCCAGAGTGGGCAATGCTCAAGTCAACAATAATATTGGAACATTTGGCGAACCAACCAGCAATAGGAATGGGACAAGATTAACAGATTTTGCTATCTACAATGAACTGAAAATAACGAATACCTTTTACAATCATAGAAAACATACATAAAATATACCTGGCATCGTCAGGACTCAAAATCAATCATTGATTATTTCATTGCAAATAATAAGATCTTTAAATTGTTTCTCGATGTCAGAGCCTACAGAGGATATGATATTGGTTCAGATCACTACCTAGTAGAAGCAAGAATAAGATTTCCACCAAGATGGTTAAAAAGAAGAAGAAACAACACACAGAGCATAGAACAAAAGTACAAGGTAAAATTATTTTATGATGACAGCATTAAATGGTTATATTCGAGAAGAATTCAGCAATATATGGCTACAACTCCAGAAAGTAATGATGTCGAAGAAGAATGGAAAAACATTAAAATGATAATTCAAAATGCAGCTAATGAAACTTTAGGAAAAGTAAATATACAACAAAGAAGAAATAGAACTCTAAAAATCTGGGATGATCAAATAAAACAATTGATTGAAGAAAAAAATGCAGCTTATAAAAAATATTTGAACACAAAGAAAGTAGAAAATGAAATAGAATTCAAACGCTGTAGAGCTATTGTTAAGAGGGAAATAAGAAAGAGACATAGGAAAAACATGGTTAAATTTTGTTACACATTTAGAATCAGATTTGCATAAGCTCCACCTAATGCCTTCAAAATATTAAAACATTTGAATAAAGATATTAAAGAATCTACCAAAATTAATTGCGGAGTAACAAAAGAAGATTTTTTCAATTATTATAAAAGTCTTTGGACTGACAATAGCTATGAAGATACAATTTTCCGAAATAATAATGAGACAGATTCCATAATATCATTGGAAGAATTGAACAATAGTTTAAAGAAATTAAAAAATGGGAAGGCAACTGGTACAGATGGTTTGAATTCTGAATTGTACAAATATGCAGGCAAACAGTTCCATGAAAGACTGTTGTCCTTCTTTAATAATGTATTCAAAAATGCAGATATACCACAAGAATGGAAGACAAGCATTGTTATACCCCTGTTCAAGAAAGGAGACAAGAGAAAAATGGACAACTATAGGGGAATCAGTTTGTTAAACACATGCTACAAAATTTATGCAGACATTTTAAATGGAAAATTGAAAAGTTTCAGTGAAAAATTCATTATGGAATGTCAAAATGGATTTAGGAAAGGACGATCTTGTATTGATTCAGCATTTTCTGTTAAACTATTGCTTGAAAAAAGAAGAGAATTCAACTTAGAAACACCATTTTGCTTTCATAGATTTTGAAAAAGCATTCGACACAGTCAAGAGATCAAAACTCTTAAATATATTGGTAGACAGAAATATACCAAATTTACTTCGGCAGAACATACAAAATATTTACAAAGACAACACCATAAAGATTAAATTAAATAACAGATTTTCTGAAGAAGGAATTATAAATCGTGGTGTGAGACAAGGCTGCCCCCTATCCCCAACACTCTTTGCAATTTATATCAATGAAGTAATATGTTGCTGGAACACAAAACATATAAATTTGGAATAAGAATATCAGAAAATAGAAAATTAAACACCCTATTGTTTGCAGATGACCAAATAATAATAGCAAATTCCGAAGATAATCTACAGAAAGGCCTGTATGAACTTAACAAAATTACAGAAGAATATGGATTAAAGATATATACAGAAAAAAACATAAATTATGGCATTTCAAGGTGTAGATCCTGTCAGAAGTAAAATTGTACTGGACAATAAAATTTTGGAGCAGGTGAATAATTTTACATATCTAGGATGCAATATTTCATATGAAGAAGAAAAGGATGTAAATGCAAAAATATCTAAATTTTTTAAGAATTTTAGGGTTAATAAATTCTATCTTCAAGCCACAGTTAGTCCAAAAGCATTCAAGACTGAAAGTGTATAAAACACTGGCTCTTCCAACTCTTTTGTATGGTAGCGAAGTATGGACGTTGAAACAGAAGGATATACAGAGACTTAGATCTGCTGAAATGAGATATCTTCGGAGGACTGCAGGATACACACTACTAGATCACAAAAAAAATGAAGACATCTTAGAAGAATTACACATGGAATCTTTAGAAAACAAAATTTCTGATTATAAGTCAAGATGGATACAACATGTTCATCGAATGGAAGATCACAGAATACCCAAACTAATGTTAAGATATCAACCTGCAGGAAGAAGAAGACCAGGACGTCCACTCAAAAGACTTCTGGATGGTGTTTCTCTCGAGGCCGAAACAGGTCAACAAATGGCCTAAATTCGTGAATGTACTATGATGATGATGAATAATATTATTAGAATGGTAAGCCACGCCTCCTAAACACAAGAACTACACTCACCCCTGGTATCGCTACGCCACTTCCTTAGAGTATCCACCAGTGGAGTCCGAATAGCTCTCTCTTCCCACCAGCTCTATATTAATGACAATAATGTGTATTAATCAAGATGCATAAGTTTACCTGAGTAAAGTTTGGTGATGGATGGTGAACATCCATCAGCCAATGAGAATTTAATATTTTCGCTGATGTATTTTTTGTTATATTTTGTTTAGTTTCATTTCTTAGTTTGTAGCAATTTTATTAACTTTTAATTAACTTACTGGTTGAAATTGTTATATTTTGTGTTTTAGTTTAAACCCGAATTCTATTGTTCGGCCAATGACAGCGCAGTATAGGCCTTAACGGTGCCGCTGGTGTGGTTCTGGCGGAGGGGTGTAGTGTTCCCGGTCTAAGTGTTTTGAAATTAGGAAAATTTTTCAACTGTCGAGACTCAGACATTTTTTTTTTGTGACTTTGATTTGCGAACTTTTTTCTTCCCTGCCAAATTTGACTTTGGGTGGATGGCGGACAATGAGCCTGTTCTTTGTTGTACTAGGTTCCTGGTGGAGCCTTAATGACTTATGAAAATTTGAGGAATGCGTGATTTTACAGAATATTTTGTTGTATTGTAAGTTGATACGTGATGAGAAGACTTCATTAAGAAATGAAACCCTCTTCTCCCAGTCGTTAAGATTAATTTATAATTTTGAATAAAATTCTAAAATTAATTACTTGTGCGTAGTTTTATATGCTAATTTAGGTGGATTTCAAGTGGTCATTCCGACATTTGTTTGAGCTTTAATTAAACCACATAGATAATCTTCGTATGTGCAAATGAGATGCAGAAGTAAGCCTGCTCTCACCGTTTTAGGGACTTATCAATTGCCCTCTTCGGCTTTTATACATATGTGTTCATGAAGGTTTGGTTCACTGTTGGGATGTTTAAAAATGTGTGTGACTTCAGGCCATGGGAAAGCAGTGTTGTGTATATTTGAACATTTAACGTGTGTGAGCTGAGGGCGGGTTGAAACATAAAACCGATTTTTTTTGTAATTTTGCTGTTACACAGATTTTATTTATTTATTTTTTCAAATGTGATGTTGTCATTTGTGTTTGGTGGATTTGAGAAGAAGTGTGTAAGATATTCTCTTGTGGTTATGTAATTGATTTATTTAATTTTAATGGTGTACGTGTTGCATGAATGGTTCCATGTTTATGTCTGTATAAAGTGTTGCATTTGTATAGTATCTGGGAGGTCTCAAAATTCCTCGAAGTGTTGTCGTTTCTGTTTGACTGATGTTATTTTTTTTTTTGGGTGCGGTTAATGCTGAGGAAGATGAGACTTCATATGAATGCTTTGTTTAGGCGAGTGACTGTGTTGCGAGAGTAGCCAGTGTTAAAATGGTTATGAACCTCCGTGACTGCCTCATTTTTGTCTGAAGCTCTGGCACATTTAAGTATTGAATCTAATGTGTAACCAAGGTATGTAATAGTGCGTGTGTATTGTGCAAGAGTGTTGTTTATGTTGCCAGGTGAGTATAACAAGATATGCTCCTCTCAGTTTGTGTTTCTTGAAGACGCAAACTTGTGTTTCTTGTGTGTCGAAATCGTATTACTAGTCGCGTGTGTGTGTGTAGGTACTGACAACCTTTCGGCGTCATTTTAATGTGCGTGTTTGGTAGTTGTGTTTTGCTAAAAGAATACTCTTTTCTTATCTTCCTGTTAAGTCAGGATGTGCGTTAACTGAGGATAAGCAGAAAAATAAGCAACTAAATCTGCATACAGCCTGTGGCCGGGATATGTCACTGGTTTATATGATATAGTATAGCAGTATTTTAATATCATATTAAATATGAAAGTTAAAGTTAATAATTTTATATTTTAAAATTATTTTAATATTTAAATATAACTTAAATTAAGAAAAACATCTAAATAATTAATTGTTGTTTATTGTTGAATAAAAATGTCTCAGTAACAATTAAAGAAATTGTATTATATAACAGTCTTTCTAAATAATGCTTTTAAAATTGTGTCTTAAGTCATTGTTGTCTGAAATATAAAGCTTTCTGTTATAACTGTAATAAGAACACCTGCTTAACTTAATATTTTTAAATAAAAGTATACTAAATTCTGATTGGATGTTAAAAACAATTAACTTTTTGATTTAACCAATCAAATTTAAACCTGGTATTTAATGGACCATTAACCAACAGAATTTAAATTAAAATCATGTGATCTAATAATGTTCTTTAATATTATAACAGAATTACTCTAGCAGTCTGGATATAACTTTCATCAAGTACAGAAGCAATAACAACTCTTCTGATAAAATGTGAAAATTAATACATCAGTTACCTTAATTTGATATAATTAGTGACTAAAATTCATCAGATCGTAAAACTAAAACATATATTTTGTAACTCAGATCTATTACATTCACAATTTTGCTTGTCGAAATAAAATTGTAAACTTGGAGATTAGTTTACTCTCATTCTGTAAAGCATCATGTCATTCAACAGTTACGCCAGTTACTGATACAAAACCGTACATATTAAGTGGGGCTACAGATAGAAACTCCATATTTTCTCTTACAGAGATTGAAACCTATACCTAATCCGCTGGATAACCGGATCTGAAGTTTAGGTTACACGAGGGGTAAAGGGAGAACTAGCCCACTACTGCCAATAAGGAGATGGTTTAGTGGGAGTGAACGTCTGCCACAACCAATCACTGTCTTGACGCCGCTATAGTGCGCTAATTAGGTTTGAAATTGCTTAGATGTTGCCAGCTGTATGTTTGCTAACCGCATACATAAAGCAGCCCCTCTCACTGAATATCCATATCGGCAACACTGTCGTGAAAACGTCAGGGCTGGTGAATCAGTGGCATATATATATATATAAATGTTTTGAAAAGAAAACAAATAGTTACATATTATCTGGAGGTTGAAACAATTGTAATTGTTACGTCAGTTGCCATGGAATTCTCTCTCTCACACACACACACACACACACACACACACACACATATATATATATATATATATATAAAATACGTGTCTCGTTGTTTGTCCGCGATGGAATCCTAAACTACTGAACGGAATTAAATTTTGCACACTGTGTGCTGTTTGATCAAACTTGAGACCTACGGTTGTTTATAACTAAATTTAAAATGTATAGTCGCATTATTTTTTATTGCAAATTATTTGTTTATTATTTAACAAAGAGTTATAATTATCTGTGAGTTCCATACGATTCTAACAGATGGCCGTGTAAGGTAATTGGTTTATTATTTAACCAGGTGGCTGTGCTTTTTGTTGCAACCGCGAATTTCAACTGAATTACAAATATTGATTATTTTATAATTTAAGTGTGTTCTGTATTTATTTTATTTTCAATATACTGATAATAATATTAATTTCGTGTGTAAATATTAGTTTTAAGTAATCTGGCTGAAAGACAGCAACTTAATTTAAATTTAACTGGACCGAAAAGAGATATTGAATGATACGGCGAATCAGTTCTAGAGACCATGAATGGTAAGATATCAAGTGAATTTCCGCAAATTGGTACAGGCCTATGTGACATAAATCTTACATTTAAGAAGAATGTCAATTTAAAAACATATGAAGGTCCTAAGGAACGGAATAACAGAACTGTAAGTAAGTCTGTTAGTTATAATAATATGCCTAATATTACAGAAATCTTCATGCCTCAATTAAATGAAAAACAGGATTACTATAATATATCACAAGATGATATTACTATACAGAGACTTCTTGATGATGATAAGAATCCAAACTGCCAACAAGTTCGTAGAAAAAACGAAAGTATAATGAAATCAGCAAAGCCTCCTCAAAATATCCCATCAATAAATGTATATAATCCTTATGATGCACTTATGGATGATACTGAGAATGCAGACAACATAAATTCATCTCAATCAACAAAACCACTTCCACATAAACCACCACCCATATTTATACCGGGTGTAGTTAACATACCAGAACTAAAAAATTGTGTAAAACAAAAACTTTCTGATTTAAATTTCTCACTTAGTTTACTGCAACATAATTTAACGTATACCTTAGCCACAGCAACGCGTGGCCGGGACTTCTACATACATCGAACTCACCCTCTCCTGGTGGAACGTCAGTATCGCTCATTCCTTGTATTTTATCCAAATCGAAGAGATCAAATGACTCTCCATTGCAATCGAATTCTTCACAAAAAAAAGTATGGTAATGTTCTTGTGGATATAACTTCCTTTCTTCTGATTTTAAACATTCTCTTTTCAATATCACATCATCGGTTGACATAACTGCTTCTGTAAATTCATAAACATAAATTTTGTTAACAAACACAATGTCAAGAATTGAAAATGAACCAGTTATTTTAATTTTCTCTGAGTTGAGCTTGAAAAATGTAGTAAATTAGTGTAAAACACACGTTACTCTTTTATTACTTGCTATGAGGTTACTTCCTCTGTAGGTCCATATACATTTAAGTTTCAAAATTAACACTAATAAATATATACAGAACCTAAAAAAATATGGATACATAAATAACATTAGTGATTTATAAATGAGTTGGGAAAATGTTCTTATATCTAACCTCGTAAAGTTTCATGTTTTCACGATACCGGCTTTAAAGGTCATTTCACCTTCATCTTCAATCAAACTCCAACCGTTGAAATTTTGCCGTTAACACCCTTACTTCCCACTTTAATTTTTATTGAACACTAGCTAATACCCGGCGTGCGCTGCTACGCCTAAATAAATGAAAATTAATCTGCTTTTATATTTAGTTGAATAAGTAAAAGGAAAAATAATTATAAATTTATATTTTTAGATACCCCGTGCTGTTTACCCGGCGTTGTCCGGAAATCTACTCATCCCGATCTTCTTGGCATAAATGAGCTGAAAGACAAAAAATAATGCACTTCTTATGTTTAGTTTAATAAGTATAATGAAAAATAATTATAAATGTACATCGTAATTATTTTAAGATTCCCGGTGCTGTTTACCCGGTGTTGCACGGGAATCAACTTATCTCGATCTTCTTGGCATAAATGAGCTAAAAGACAAAATTAATTAGTGTGAGTTATCCGTATAGGAATAACCGCCATGTGCTGCTATGCTTGCACAGGAATCTACGTACTTGTCTCGATCTTCTTGGTATCAATGAAAGACAAAAATGGTTATTGTGAGTTATCCGTAAGAGATAAACATATGCTGTCGCGGACTTTTTTTTATAGAAATTTTTGAGATATTCAATTCTGTGTGCATTAATTTTGTGTATTTTTTGTGGTTTAGGCAGCGTAAGCCATTTAAGCGTCCAAAGAGCTACTTTTCTCGCGTTTTCCACTACAAAGGGCGATTTTGAAGGGTGTATGAGTTGAGTATCACAACTCTCTTATAGCCTATGTTCATCCCGGGAATCTCCTGAACATTTTACAAAAAGCCCCTCACAATCGAATCAACGGTATGGCCACGCATAAAGTACGAACAAACAAACAAACAAACATTCATGTTTATATATTGGATTAGTGATACTTACTTCTAATTATTACGGCACAATGGTCACACTTTTCTCCAGTATCTTTTAATGAAGTCATGCCATCCTCACATGCTTTATTTCTATTCCATTCACCTGATTCACATACGAAACACAAGGCGCTATGCACTCCTGTGAAATTCAAATGTTATTATCATTATCATTTTTATTAATAACATTAAGTACTGTACGTATTTTATTTTCTAATTTATGTATTTGTGAGTTTTCATTTTTTTAAATATCTCTAAAAACATTTTCAAGAATTTAATGGTTACATTACAAAGAAAATACGTCTATTAATTAAATGAAAATAAAACTTAGTTTTATTTGATTTTCATATTTATTAAGATATAATTCAGTGACAGCTGTTTCGGTACACTGTACCTTCTTCAGACATGTTAACAAATTATGAATTGTGTTGCAACTGATCTAAGCAACAATACAACACTATTTATTTATTTTTTTAAATTTAACAAAGGGGATTCATTCAAATCAAGTTGAGAATTTAACAGTTTTTTCAATTTATTTATCTCTACAGCCTCATCAAGTAAACACCAACTGAATTGATTATAAAATATGTTTATATAATTATTTCCCATACCTTGCATTGAAATTTCAATTTTTGTGCATAATAAATATAAATCCAAATTAAATAACAATATTTTTGTTAGAAAAGTAAGAATAGGTAAAGAAAAACTCTATACAGGGTGTTATGAATACATAGTCTTTTATATAGATTTTATATTGTTTTATAGATTATTTTAATTAGTCAAGCAAAGTCTTTTGAAATAGAGTTTAGACATTCAAAGTCTGTTGAGATAGAGTTTAGACATGATATAGTTCAGAGCAAAGTTTTGCACAGCTACATTTAGATTATTGGAATGTTAGTGAGTACAGTTAGGGTAACTAGAGGTCACATTGAGTATATAACACTGAGAAGTGAGGATCTCGGGTCTGTCTGTCTGTGTGTGTAAACTGCTGAAGGGTAAGTCACCGACCATTTTTCTTAATAGTCAAGTCCGTACTTTTGTAAAAAGAATCACTTACCGTTAACTATTTTGAGACATGCTTTTCAAGGGATAGTAGGATTCTAAAAACAATTTGATAGACTGTTTTGAATAATAGATTTTTAAAAGGGGATATAAACTTTTTAAACATGTAGATTAGGGCATATTTATAACTTCCACAAATCCCACTTCCTCAAACCCCAGAAAGTACTGTGCGTTTTAAGATAGGCTTAGATTAGTTATTTAGGGCTAGAATACTTAGGGATTCTAATTATTTATACCTTAGTAATAAAATAGTTAAAATAAGACTTCTTTTGTTTATTTCAACACATGTATAACTGTACATCCTCATACTAACGCTCGGCTAGATAAACGCTACCAGATTTTCCAAGTCCCGAAGGTCCTTTAAGCCTAAGAAATCCAGTTGGGTTCATAATACAGGGTGTTACCGAAATGAGTGCAGATTTTTCGTGTGGTGGTAGGGAACATCCGTACAAGTATTTTAACACAATGAACCTTGGATCGGAAATGCATTGTTGTGGTTCTGCAGAATAAAACAGCATTTAAAATTGTTGAACACATTGTTTATTAATTCTAAGAAGAATGGAAGGTATTACTTGTTATTTTACAGTAATTGTTGGAAATAGCGACCAATGACCTGGATGCACAGCTACAGAGAGCTTGTAGCAAGGATCGTGGCAGCGGCTGCTGAAATCAAGGAGCATCCAGATATGCTTCTTAAGGTACGTACACACCTGCGCGTCGCAAACATGAACGGCGCGCGCGCCGCACCATGTTCGTCAGATTTGGACGGGGTTTTAAGGTGCGCGCGAACGGCGCGCGCGCCGCGCGCGCGTCTCTCACCACGATCCACTCATTGTCGGTTTTTTTCCACGAACACTTTGATGGTTCGCTGTTTAGATTTGGACGGGTACCTGTGAGGTTCGTTGTTTTCGGTGCGCACCTATTATTTGAGTATGGAGTGGTCAGAGGAAAACATGTTAAAACTTATTGATATTTATAGAAGCAAGCAATTATTGTGGGATCCTCAACATAAGGATCATTTTTAAAATCATTGAAAGGAGATGCCTGTTTTTTTTTCAATGTTGTGTGTTTTTTTTTCGTGTGTGCTGTAATTGTATGAATAAATTTAAATTATTTAGAAAACATTATTTATTTAAGACGTTCATTTCATAATATTATGTATGAAGTATCACAAAACAATACAATATATAAACACAATTTATTACTAATTATTTATTTATTTCTTCAAAGACTCCAAAGAGCAAGATTGCTCATGTTAAGGGGCAATATACAAAAAATAATGGCCATAAAACAATTAACAATAAAAACAAGAAAACAAATTCAGGCATAAGTTTAAGTAATACAAACTACTATAGATGCACAATATATATATATATATATATATATATATATATATATATATACACATATAAATACAATATTTAAACAGGATAATATTAATAATAATAAAATTAACAAAATTAACTAAGAAAGCAATGAGAAATTTTTTTTTAATACAATTATAAAAATGTTTAACATTCGTGAAATGTTGATATTCAATAGGTAAGTTATTGTAATGGTTGATTAATGCATAACGAATCCCTTTATACCTTTTTTTTTTGAGAAACTAGTATCTTTGTGCAATAAAGTACCTCTAGTATGATAATCATGTACATCTTTATTAAAAATTAAGGCCATGTTATGGTGAGATAGATTCTTAATAATTTTAAACATATATATATACAAATCATATATTTTTAAATACCTTTAATGCTATAATATTTGAACAAGTATAAATAAAGTTATAAGATGTAATAAGTAATAAGCGTGACCAGACGTCCCGATTTTGGCGGGACAGTCCCGATTTTTAACAATTTGTCCCGCGTCCCGCGGCATTTTAAAAAAAAAGTCCCTATTTTTTGGGAAAGAATGCAAGACAAGCGGGAGAACGGAAAGGGAATATACGGTTTTCGCCGCCCATGTAGCTATTTCACCAGGATATGAGTTTTATATTATTTTTGTTAATTTTGTAATGTTAAACTTTAATAATAACAAATCATTGTTGAGAACTGCTTATCAAAGTTAACATTGTTGATTCGACCACCATTGTTTGGTAAATAAAGTGCGGACAAAAAAAATCGCAATTGAGTGTTGAGACTTCGAAAGTTATTTTATGTGAAGTATAATTTAACAAATTCTTGTGAAAAAATTCATGACCTTTTAAACAACGACAGCAATCTACTTAAAAAAAATCACTCAAATGAGAAATATGCCAAAGAATAAAATAATACTGGTACTATACAATAATTTTGTAATGTATTACATTTGTAAATTATACTTATGTTGAAATTATTTTTGCGTTCTATAAAATTTTTGTTGCTCCATAGAGTATCTTTACATTTTATAATCAAATAAGACCAACATATTTTTTCATATTTCATAATATTTTGGCGAAATGTTCATATTTTAGTAAACATTTAATATTCCTTCATATTCTTCAATTTTTTAAAATAAAATTTCAATAACTGATTAAAAACATGTTTGAAGTGATTGTAGAGACATGGTTGGTTACACCTGCTCTGCAAAATGTCTACTGAAGGTTTGTGGGTTTCCTATGGATCGCAGGAGGTTCGTTGAAATTAATCATTTCGACGAACATAACACGCGCCGTGTGCGCGCGGCGCGCGCGCCGTTCGTGTTCGCGGCGCGCATATGTGTACGTACCTTTAGAGTTCATCAGTCCGAGGAGAGACGTGCGGAACTGTGCTTCCAGGTCAATTGTCGCCATTTCCAACAATTACTGTAAAATAACATGTCATACCTTCCATTTTTCTTAGAATTAATAAATAAACAACATTGTGTTCAACAATTTTAAATGCTGTTTTATTCTGCAGAACCACAACAATGCATTTCCGACCCAAGGTTCATTGTGTTAAAATACTTGTATGGATGTTCCCTAGCACCATACGAAAAATCTGCACTCATTTCGGTTACACCCTGTATATAGTGTGTTGATTAAGTACACAGCAATAATTTGTGGTTTCTTAGAGATATGGGCTTTATAATGATCTGCTTATTCAAATATCAGAGTTACAATATTAAGGGGATCAAGGTGTCAAGAGTAACTCGTAATAAAAATATATATTTGATTATAACATTAATATATGTTTGTGTTAATTATGGAAACACTTTACTTAAAAATATATTATGCATTCTTCTACATCTTTAACCAATGAGTCCAGTGGCGGAGCGTGGAATTTCGACTAGTGTTAGCCGTTGTTTTATTTACGTTTATATGGATATGTCCACCGCTGTGGTCTCGAGGTAGCGTGCTGCCTTGTCACGCAGCGGGCCCGGGTTCGATCCCCGGTCGGGGCAGTTTTTCTAGGTGAGGTTTTTATCGGGGTTTTTCCTCACCTGTAAGACAAATGTCAGGAAAACTTTAAGGCCCAAACGGTCCCCGAAATCATATGGCCATCATCATCATCACCCTTCACCGGTGTGGAAAGCAACGGGAAGCTACCACACCTACACAATTCCCTAGTAAAGCTGCAAGCATAGCATGAAAATGCTATGATTGCAGTGAAGGACCTGCTTTCGGGCAGAATTACTACGGATGGATGGATAATAAGTAAATGCACTTCTAAAAAGAGGGTGATACAACGTTAGGAGTATCAAATATAATAAATAGCGAAAGGATTTTAAGGTGCAAATTTTGGTCGTAAAAGGGGGGGGGGGAAATGGTTCTGAAAATACATACAAAAAGGTGCAAAAAAAAGGTGCTGCTAAAACAATTGAATTAAGGTTTAAACCAGTTACATGAACTCAGTTTATATAACATGCATATCATTTAGCACCAAATGTTTCTTCTTTATAGAGTTCATAAGAGGTAATTCATAGTTGTTTAGTTTGTTGCAATATTTACTTCGCAGATGGAACATCGAAGAATGATGTAATCAGTTACGATAAATTGCGTTTTGAATTCTGAAAGTGCATACAACTTATGCTTCTTAACAGTCGCCATGTTATTGTTGTGAAAACCCAGTTGTAACACTAGTAAAAATACGTTGTGGTTGAGACCAGTAAAACACAGCCAACAACAAGTCGGTAGATAGAGAACTGTTAAATTATTGCCAGTACTAACTGTACTTACTTTAAACTCGATATTTTTTTTATTCACTAGCTAACACCCGGCGTGCGCTGCTACGCCAAAATAAATGAAAATTAATGTGCTTTTATGTTTAGTTGAATAAGTAGAAGGAAAATACTTATAAATTTATATTTTTTGGATACCCCGTGCTGAAGAAAGATTTTCAGATTATAAACAGTAAGTTTATTTTACCTTTTAGGGTAGACAACACAGCCAGTAATCTCACACAGTTCTGCAGTGAGGTCATAGTTGAGCATCTGTTAAAATAAAACACTTGTGCTTAATACAAAATACACAACTTCTTAAAATAAAGTGTATACTCTCTGATAGTGACATCCGCACTCTGACCAATGTTTCTCTTCCTTACTCAGAAGGGTTTTAAAAAAATCCATCCATAGTAATTCTGCCCGAGGGCAGGTCCTTCACTGCAATCATGGCATTTTTCAAGCTATGCTTTGCAGCTTTACTAGGGAATTGTAGATGTGGTAGCTTCCCGTTGCCTCCCACACCGGTGAAGGATGATGATGATAATGATAATGATGATGGTGGTGATGGCCATATGATTTCGGGGACCGTTTGAACCTTAAAGTTTTCCTGACATTTGTCTTACAGGTGAGGAAAAACCCCGATAAAAACCTCACCCAGAAAAACTACCCCGACCGGGGATCGAACCCGGGCCCGCTGCGTGACAAGGCAGCACACTACCTCGAGACCACAGCGGTGGACTTAAAAAAAAAAAATATATATATATATATATATATATATAATATATATAAATGCCCCAGTTTGTCCTTTTGGACATTTCGGGTGTTCTCTTCTGGCATTGGCGTAATTGTATCCACTTCTGAGGTTGGGGCGTCAGGAATTAAGGATTACGTTGCCCCGTTGATATGATGGATGATGATGATAATGGTGCGCCAGGAGAGTCCTTAATCCTAGGCTTAAACTAATATGAATATGAATGATGATTATTGCGATGGCCAGATGATGTTCGGGAACTGTTTGGGCCTTAAAGTTTTCCTGACATTTGTCTTACAGGTGAGGAAAAACCCCGATAAAAACCTCACCCAGGAAACTGTCCCGACCGGGGATCGAACCCGGGCCCACTGCGTGACAAGGCAACACGCTATCTCGAGACCACAGCGGTTAACGGGCTTGAAATATTAATAGACACATTTTATGTTATGGAAGGACGTCGCGACGGTAGAATTTTTAATAGCTAAATTTTGTACCAAATTCCTCGATGAAATTTCAAATCCCTTCAAAACACATGTTCTGTGAAGATATAATTATTTTTGTATATTATGAGATAGTAAGTTGTCTGCAGATGGAGATATTGAGTTCTGCTACTTTCATTAGTACATATCAGCCATGGTCCACCGCTGTGGTCTCGAGGTAGCGTGCTGCCTTATCACGCAGCGGGCCCGGGTTCGATCCCCGGTCGGGACAGTTTTTCTGGGTGAGGTTTTTATCGGGGTTTTTCCTCACCTGTAAGACAAATGTCAGGAAAATTTTAAGGCCCAAACGGTCCCCGAAATCATATGGCCACCATCATTATTATCATTATCACCATCACCATCATCATCCTTCACCGGTGTGGAAAGCAACGGGAAGCTACCACACCTACAATTCCCTAGTAAAGCTGCAAGCATAGCATGAAAATGCTGTGATTGCAGTGAAGGACCTGCCTTCGGGCAGAATTACTATGGATGGATGTCAGTCATGAGTAGACTAAGCACTTCTCTTTTATCTTCGTCATAATTCCACACGGTTCTCGCGTTATTTCCTCACATATGCAATAGGCTTTATTTTTAAGTAGACCCTATATAACCTGAAGAAGTCCATGCTTTGATTAAAACAATTAAATAGGTTCTTGATATAAGTAGTAAAATTCGGTACGAAAACTGATGTTAATATTGAGAAATTGTGTCACGTTAATCTCGTGACTCTACGTTATCATCACCTAACTAGTGAAAACTATAATTTCAGGAGCTTTTGGCTTTTTAGAGTTCATGTCATACCACCTTGGTCTAAATTATGTCAGAAAATCGGGGTAAACTCCAGAATATGGGGATGGGGTTCAAATATCTAATCAACATTTGACACAACTAATAACTTATGCTGGACAAAAAAGAAGAAGAAGAAGAGTTAGGATGATGTTTTAATGTGTTCTGTGCGTGATTATGGAATAATATTAAAAATGTAAATATTATGACTTCAATGTGGCAAATATCTCTATTCTGGAGTCGCTAAAAAATAAACTACATTTTTTCTCAAATATTCGGAGCTTTGTAATGCTTTCATGTTACAAGGTCAATGCTGGATGGTTTAGCAAAAGTTATACAGTGGCTAAAAACAGTTATCTTATTTCATTCTTATTTATAAACCTGCAACTTCTAATGACATGTAATTACATATATATGTATCTTTATTATAGTACGATATGATTAAATGAATCCTGAAAAATGTCAATCCAGACTTTGTCTTGGCAACTAAAGAAAACATGGAAAAGTCAGGTTAGTTGGCATTGAGACATGAATCTATACTCATTTAATATGGGTCTACGCCATCGCTTGGGCCAATTAGTTCGACAAAACTGTTTTTTTTTTCATAAAATATTTTTTTGTAACCAAATTAATGAATCTCAAAATACATATATCAATAATGTACGATCAAAAATTAATACTATGTATAGGTACATAACTAACTATATATACATACGACTGATGTTAAGAATTTACGTTATTACAATAACCTAATATATTTATTTTAATTTCCGGGATTATATGAGATATTCACTAATTTCAGATCCACAAAATATAATAACCAATTTCTAAATATAATATGTTCTTACTTACTAAAAATATCAATTTTATGCGTATCCAAACAAACAGCATATATTGCAATAAAAATATTTTCATTAATTTGCCATAAAGTCTTAATTGCACAGGTATTGAGTTATTGAAGTAATTTTTGGAATGATATAAATTAATGAATATTGTTGTGTCATCAATTGAATTATTACGTTCGTTTTCTCGCTCGTCTTATTTTATACATGCATTATTCACGGCCACTTTTATAACATTTGATAGAGATCTCAATATTCTAACTTTATGCTGAGGTGGACGATTTTATTAGAATTTTTTTAAATTTTCAGTCTTATATACTTACTTTATATAGACATAGGCCCACCTTGTTTTGGAAATATATTTTCAACTACTTCATCCTGAAATCCAATACTTGTAAAACATTTAAATAATTTTCTAAAATTAATATTAGGCCATATACGCGACAATAGGCCTATCCAAAACAGTTATTTCAATAAACTGCAATACGAAACAATTTGAAACAAGTCATGAATTTTAATGTCTTCTTCTTCTTCCTTGCAAGTATTAGGCCAAGGCCTGTTACGATCCTATAGAAAATTTTCCCCCCAGCGTTTTGATCCTTCCGGGAAATTCTCGTATAGGACTTGAAAGCATAATAATAGTCCCTTCGATTGGTTGCTGGCCAAAGGAAGGCAAGACCAGTGATGGAGCTGTCATCTTATAGCCTCTGGTCAGCATTTCTGGAGAAGAAAAGAAAATAAAGGAAAGAAGAAATGGAAGAAAGGAAAGACTCCCTAGCCCTCGGATGCCCTAATAGCGTCGGAGTCGAAAAAAACAAGAGTTAACCAAGAGAGATTAGATAGTAAAGTTAAAAGAGTACAAAACACAAGTAAGTGGAAGAAATGTTTTGCTCAGCTTGGGCACCTTCCACATGTCCCCTAGATGAGGACCCCTGAGGGATGAATTTTAATGTACCATACTTACAGAGGAGGACAAAGTGGAAAAACCGAATTTTCTATGATGATTGAGTGATGGCAGCACATATCAGCATGCACCTCTAGAGACGTGGTAGCAACGAATTCGCAGGGGTAAACAAAACATATATAGACCCAATCAGTTTCGGCGAGCGTTTTTGTGCGGAAGTTTCCTTCTTACCGTGCGTGTATATAGACCTACACACTTTAGTAGTCAGCTTGACATTATTCTTAAAGGAAACTTTTTCATTGGTCAATGGATAGTTGGATGAAATGTATATTTTCCTCAAGTGCTCTTGGGTAGATTGAACGCTTTCCAGGGCAAAGTATAAAAAAAGTCAAAGACAAAGTAGAAACCTGGCTTGTTTATACTTACATTAAACCCAGCCAATGAAATGAATTTAATTAAAGTAGAGGATATTATATATAAAACTATTATTCTACCAGTTATATTATATGGGTGCGAAACATGGACTCTTACTTTAAGGGAGGAAAGGAGATTACAGGTATTTGAGAATAAAGTTCTAAGGAAAATTTTTGGACCAAAGAGAGATGAACAGACAGGTGAATGGAGAAGACTACATAACAGTGAACTACATGGTATTTATAGGAAGCCAGATATAATGAGACTGCGATGGGCAGGACATTTGGCACAAATGGAGATTGAAAGACGTGTATGAAAGCTTCTGGTAGAAAAACTAAAGGGAAAACGCCCAAGTTGGTAGACCAAGAATGAGGTGGGGGAATAACATTAACTATGACTTGAGGGAAGTAGATTATACAGGGGATGATTGGAAAACTTTAGCTCAGGATACGGATGTAAGGAGAGCTTATGTTCGCGCGGCCATGAACCTACGGCTTCGATAGTGCCGGTGAGTTAGTTAGATATAATTATTTAGATATCGGTAGTTTGATATGTTCTTTTTTATTTCAAAGTGAACATCTGTTGTTGAACTGGTAAAGAACCAGCACATTTAGCTGGAAATCTGATTTCAAATTTCACATCACTTACAAACGTTTTCTCTAAATCCGAATTTTTTTTTTTAATTTAAACAAAGTACCAATTTGACGTCAAATATTTCGAAGTCGCTAATAGCTAACCATGTCTTTGGTTTAATAGGATTTATTATTAGGTACAAATTTTAGCTGCACTTTATGTTTTATTTACTGAAGTCTAACTATATGCTTGATTTCTCCCGGAGTATGCGAACAAATTATTTTAACGATTAGGTCAGTTACTTACTTACTTACTGGCACTATCAAACCCGTAGGTCCATGGCCGCACGGACATAAGCTCTCCATACATCCCTATCCTTAGCTAATGTTTTCCAATCATTCCCTGTATAATCTACTTCCCTCAAATCATAGTTAATGTTAATTCTCCCACCTCATTCTTGGTCTACCAACTGGGCGTTTTCCCTCTGGTTTTCCTACAAGAAGCTTCCATGCAAGCCTTTCGTTCCCCATACGTGCAACATGTCCTGCCCATCGCAGTCTACGAGACTTAACTGTTCTTATTATATCTGGCTTCCTATAAAGACCATGTAGTTCATTGTTATGTAGTCTTCTCCATTCACCTGTCTGTTCATCTCTCTTTGGTCCAAAAATTTTCCTAAGTACTTTATTCTCAAATACTTGTAATCTCCTTTCCTCCCTTAAAGTAAGAGTCCATGTTTCGCACCCATATAATATAACTGGTAGAATAATAGTTTTATATATTTTCAGCTTAACGTTTTTTGGAAGGAGTTGGGACATCAAGAGTCTCTGCAATGCATAGGTAATAGCACGCATTTCCAGAATTGAGCCTATGTTTAATTTCTTTGTGCATCTCATTCCTATTTGTGATTATTGTTCCTAGGTATGTCAGCGATTAAAATTATAGGCCTTTTACTTGCAGACGGTTAAGGAAATGCTTCGGTGAAATATGACGAAAAATTTGTTTTTTTCTATTTTAAGTGTTTTATTATGTTTGAATTCTGTACTTTTATTTGGCACTTTTGTTTTTTTTTTATTTCGGACATATTTAAAGCTCCCCGTGCGGCCACATACTCGCTCTTTAAAACTACAAACGAAAACAAAGCAAGATTCGTGCAATGAAGAAGATATCAAACGGGCGATGGAAGAAGCCAAGAAATCGCCATTGCTATCTGCTTAAAAAATAGGATACCTCTTGAAACTTTCCATCGACACATGAAAAGTGGATTCTCTCGAAAACAACTTGGGAGATTTCTGTGTGTTTTCTGATAAAATGGAGCAGGAACGGAATGAACTTGCAAGATATATGAATACTAGATTTTTATTGAGAAGCGCCACAGGAAGCCACTTCCAAGCTGGCAGAAATTAATGGAATATCTAATTATTTTAAGAAGGCAAGTGGAGCCTGAAATAATGGATTTTTGAGAATCCATCATGAGCTATCATTTAGAACTCCAGAGCCTGTAAGGATAGCACGCGTTTTGGATTTAATGAAACCCGGGCATTATAAAACTTTTTTTTTCGACAATCTCTGAGAAATGTATGTTAGCCTAATATTATGAGTTGACCATTTGGTATTTTTAACGACAATTAAATGGGCATTAAAACTTCAATTTAACGACGTCCAAAAGTAATTTCCTTCAAAAGTAAAATATAAGTTTGTGTCATAAGTACTGCGGTAAAGGGCCAGTTGGCGATTTTCTTCTGTAATTTAGTAAGCAGACTTACTCCCTATATTGATGACATTCTAGGAGATCATCAATGTGGATTTAGAAGAAACAGGTCTACAACAAGTCAAATTTTTAGTATAAGACAGATTTTAGAAAAGAAATGGGAATATAATGGTACTGTACATCAACTATATATAGACTTCAAAAAAGCATATGATTCAGTTAAGAGGGAAGTTATATAGTATCCTGTTGGACTTCGGAATTCCTAAAAAGTTAGCTAGACTTATACGAATGTGTCTAAATGGCACAAAGAGTTGGGTGCGTGTAAGCAAACAGTTTTCGGACACTTTTGAAATCCAGAATGGGTTGAAGCAAGGAAATGCACTATCTCCTCTACTATTTAATTTTGTACTAGAGCATGCCATTAAATCTTTAGAGAATGAGGAAGACTTACAACTGAATGGTATTAATAAGCTGTTAGTTTATGCTGATGATGTAGTACTACTGGCCGATAGCGAGGAGATACTAAAGGCCAACACGCACACACTATTGAGTAACACTAAGAAATTAGGACTGGAAGTAAATATCAATAAAACTAAATATATGGTCACACGTAGAAATTCAGTATATAATGGAAATGGATAGCTAATGATAAATGAGGGAAATTTTGAGGAAGTGACTGAATTCAAATACCTGGGAAGAATAATCACAAAATAGGAATGAGATGCACAAAGAAATTAAACGTAGGCTCAAATCTGGAAATGCGTGCTATTATGCATTGCAGAGACTTTTGATGTCCCAACTCCTTTCAAAAAACGTTAAACTGAAAATATATAAAACTATTATTCTACCAATTACATTATATGGGTGCGAAACATGGACTCTTACTTTAAGGGAGTAAAGGAGATTACAAGTATTTGAGATTAAAGTACTTAGAAAAATGTTTGGACCAAAGAGAGATGAACAGACAGGTGAATGGAGAAGACTACACAACAATGAACTACATGGTCTTTATAGGAAGCCAGATAATAAGAACAGTCAAGTCTCGTAGACTGCGATGAAAGCTTCTTGTAGGAAAGCCAGAGGGAAAACGCCCAGTTGGTAGACCAAGAATGAGGTGGGAGAATAACATTAAGTATGATTTGAGGGAAGTAGATTATACAGGGAATGATTGGAAAACATTAGCTCAGGATAGGGATGTATAGAGAGCTTCTGTCCGTGCGGCCATGAACCTACGGGTTCGATAGTGCCAGTGAGTAAGTAATGCTACGGGAAGATTTATTCCTCCATGTTTCATAATTGGGACAAGAAAAATATTAAATTATAGGATAATTGATGACTGTCCAATTCGTTGTGCAAATGACTTCAATTGTTCATTGACTGTGTCCGGCCTCCAGCAGACAAATCAGTTCTATTAATCGTGGATAAACATTGTATTACACATCAATAAAACCCAAATGTTAAAGTGGTCAACGCGTTTTGATAGCGAGCTATCATTATCAATACTAATTATTGAATGAATTAAAACAATGTCAGTTACAATTCTGATTACGTCACATTACTTACCGACATCAACAACATAATCCTCCTTTCTTTTAATCAAAGGTAAAATCGATTTTAAAAAGTCCGATATTTTATGAGATCAGGTTAAAGAACTGTGATAAGAAAAATGTTGGGCAAACAAGATCTATTTTAACTAGATTTAAAAATCATATTTCCCACGTTTGATTAAACAGAATTGACAAATCTTGGGTTGCTCAACACGTTCCTAATTGAAGGCATGAGTGGATAAAGACCACTTTTTGTGAATTTGAGTTATTAGCACAAAATACAATTAGAATGCATGCTCCATCTATTGGCGTGAGAAATACTTAAAACAGAAGGCGCTAGATTTAGCTACAAATCTATACAATTCACCATTGCCAATAAATCAGAAGAAACTGGATGATATGAAGTTGGAAAAGTTTATTCCTCCAGTGTATAAGCAGTGGTATGAACTTTGTGCGGATAATGAATCTGAAGACTATCACGTACATTAATGTGATGTTATATTTTCTAATTAATTGGTTCATTTTTTCATAATAATATTACCTGATGCATATTATAACACAATGTAAGTTAGATAATTCACATGAGTGGTGTTTCAGTTCACATATCAGTGATTTTGTGCTGCAAAAAATTCACAACTTTGATTGAGAATGAGAACTCGATAAATCCATCGACATTTTCTGTTAATAACTCACTTTAGGCTGACTTAATATTCATTTTAATATTAAAAAATGTTGAAAGATATCGGTAACATTGCAGTGACTACAAAAAAAAAATTACTAAATGGTGAAATAAATTGATTAAAATAGCTTTTCTTGATTTTCTCAAAAGTAGTGAATTGGTCTTTATCCACTTATCATTGTCATGCCTTCAATTATGGTCAAGCTATTCATAAGAGTAATCTAGACTGGTTAGATCGTACGCTAACTAACTGCCCTTGAAAGGAAGAAGAGAAACTTCTTTTTGTCGCTAAGAGCACGTTGTAGAAGCAATATCCTTCCGCTATTCGCGCCACAATTACTATCACTTTTGACAGGGAGATAACGACACAGCAACAGATGACTCGACACTTTCAGCCATTTTGTTTCATGAGAAACATTACTCAAATTAATTATCCATATGTAATAAACTATTTTAAGTTGTAATTATTGATCAGGTATATTTTAGAATATGTTATGTTTTGAATTTTATTATTTTCACTCACGAAGAGTAACAAGTATATTCAGAGGACATATTTTTAGTTTAATGAAGGAACTACTTTTTTACGTACTTATTGCTTCTACAACGTATATCGGAGTCCTTAACCAATGAAAAGCGACCAGGTCACATTGTTTTGTTTTGACGAGGATCACATTAAAAGCGGACAGCGTATAACTACAAACAATGTGTATCAAAATAAAAAGGTTGTGACAAAGGTAGAAAATATAGCAAACATAAAAAAATACAATGAAGTATATACCTGAAGAACACAAGAAGTGGTATGAATACATGATTACCGTACCTGAAATCAGTTCTAGTCTGTCTTATTGTCACGTACTGAGTGGAATGAACCAACTCATGCCTAATCAGTGTACCTAGGTATAAATTATTGAGATTTTCATATGCAGAAAGAATTTGACGGCTCAGAAGCTGTTCATCCGGTAAATAATTACAAAATCGACCGTAAACTTTATTGTTGCCGTTCTAGCGTTCTTATCGCATTCAATCGTGAAATTATAAACAACTTTACTGCAATATGGTGGCATATTACATATATTTATTTATATCGTAATTTTTTTACGTCAAGTATATATCATTACTGTCTGTTACGATTTTTGTGTCTCTTATTTTAAATAAATAGTTTATTAATATTGCATGTATCTTGAAATATGTCGTAACATTCTGCTATAATTTTAAGGTTAGGTCTAAATAAATAACAAACTTGGTTTATAAATAATATTTAAGTATGTAATTATGCCTGTTTGTCCATTGAATATCCTGAAATAAAGTTGTCCTCGTTTATAACGCTCGCAAATGTGTAATAACAGAAGACCCTTCTTCTTCTTCATCACAATTTAAGCTTATTTACTAGCCTCTTCCGGCTCCAAATTGCTGCTGTTTCCATCTTTTCCTTGGTCTTCCCAAACTGTATGCTGCTCTTGGTATTCTATTCTCAGTCACCCTTGTCAAGTGTTCTTTCCAGTTTGTTCTGTATTTCACTATTGTTGTGTTTAATTCCTCTACTTTTAGTTGTCTTATTTCTGTGTTATGTCTGTTCATTGATATCCTGCTATTAGTCTGAGGAATTTCATTTCAGCAGCTTGTTGTGTTGTCACTGTCCATGTTTCATATCCATAAGAAGAAATAAAACAGACAGGAAATCAGAAACCAGAACCCCAAAGAAATAATAAAAACAAAAATCAAAGTGTAATAAATGATACGAAGGGAAGCAATACGTTAAACATTAATACACCGGAAGGACAACATTTCGAGATAGAAAACACAGAGACAACAGAAGGAGAAAAAGAAGAGGACCCAAACGAAGAAAATTGGACACTGGTAAGCCACAAAAGAAAGCGAAACCCACCACGGAAACAAGACTCGCTGACCGGCACCGGATCGAGGGACGAAGAACTGCAAGCTGCAGAAAAGAGGGCCTGGCTGTATGTAGGACGGTTAAAACCCGAAACCACAAACGGATACAATGAAGAAATTCCTTAATAAACGGGGAATCAAAGAGAATGTATCATGCGAAGAAATCCAGACACGCAGCAATACAAAATCTTTCAAAGTAGGAATCCCCTTCGAAGCACTAGAGAGGGTAAACGAAACAGAATTCTGGCCGGAAGGAATCATAGTCAGGAGATTTCGTTTTTTTTCGCCTCTCCCGAAGACAAGAAGGATACGCACTTGAATAAAACAAATAATTTAAAAATCTTATTATGGAACATAGAAGGTATAAAAAGTGCAATGAGCATGAGCCCGGAAAATTTCCTAAAAGAGTACGACATAGCAATCCTGACCGAAACCTTTCTAACAGAGAACTGGCAACATCCAAATTTCTATGCAACACACCTTATGGCTAGACAAGGCGAAAAAGGCAGACCATCTGGAGGGATAACTATCCTACTAAAACCACATCTGAGACCCATTATAGCAACAAAACAACAGGAAAACACCCTACTACTCGAAACGGACTACCTAGTGATAATAGCTGCATATTTCAAACCGAACATGACAGCAATTGACATAATGGATGAACTAGGCCAAACCATCACCCAGTACAAGCAGGACAAACCAATAATCATCGCGGGAGATCTAAACTGCAGACTAGACTCCCAAAACTATAAAACAAAGTTGGTATTGGAAAAAACTACAAGAGGAAGGATTCACATTATTAAACAACCCTAAGATACCTACATACATCTCTCACAATGGCAAGAGTGCAATAGATATCGCACTCACAAAAGGTACTATAATAGGAAATATAACTACATTATGGAATGCAAACCACTCGGCATTAAGGAAACATATACCACTAGAAATAAATATTCAAGGTAAATGGGAAAAGACACAGGAAGAGACAACACAACACCTATCAAGGAAGATAGACATAGGAAAAGTAGAAGCTAAGATAGAGACAAAAACGCAAATAGAAACGTTAATAGAAAATGAGCGACTGGAGGAAGCTACTCAAATGTTAGGCGAAGTACTAAGACAAGCCACGAATCACCGAATCAAAAGAAGAGCAAAACCCTGGTTCGATAATGAATGCTACAGACTAAGAAGAGATACCTTAGATACTTTACAACAACTGAAACAAAATACCGAGAACCACGCTCTTCTACTCACATACGCCGAGAAGAGGAAACACTACAAGAGAATAATAAAAGAAAAGAAAAGCGCCTTCTTGGAGGAAGAGGGCAGGATGCTAGCGGAGGAGGCCAAGAAAGACCCACATTTAGCACTCCGCCCAAAGAAACAAGCGCAAACACACTACATTGACATGGGAATATGGGAGTCGCATTTCAACAACATACTCAATAAAGAGAGACCAATCTGCGGCAAAAGGAACCCTCAAGAAATATTAACACCAATACCCACAAACTGGATACCCCTGACCACAGAAGAAGTTGGATATGCAATATGTTAACTCCAAAAACAAGAAAGCAGCGGGCCCGGACGGAATATACAATGAATACATAAAAGACACGGTACATCTGTTAGACCAGGTTTGGACAAAATTATACAACAAATGCATACAAACAGCCTCCATACCTGAACAATGGAGAAAATCAATTGTCAAGGTATTATATAAAGGGAAAGGAAACCCGAAAGACCCCAACAAATATAGAGGTATCGCTCTGGAAAATTGTCCCTTCAAAATTTTCACCAAATTAATAACAGGACGAATAAGGGAGGAAATAGATGAGCATCTACCAGAAAATCAATTCGGGTTTAGAAAAGGAAAGTCAACTCTAAACGCAATCGAACTCTTGTTGAAACATATTTGGGAAGCATTAGAAGACAGAGAGAAATTTTATACCGTCTTCATAGACTTCACGAAGGCCTTCGATCTACTAGACAGGCAACTAGTGATAGAAAAACTAAAGGAGACACTAGGAAACAAACAACATATGGACGAACCTCATCAATACACTGATGAGCTGGAATGAAATATATGTCTCAGATAACATCGTCATGTCAAAACCGATCATTCAAACAAATGGAGTACTGCAGGGCGATCCACTTAGCCCCTTACTGTTTATACTAGCAACCGAAGAAATCCTTAGAATTACCCAAAAAGATGGTATCTTCGCGTGCGCTTATGCGGACGACATCGTAATCGGTTCCAGAGACATAACAACACTTCAGGAAACAATAAACGAAGTGGAAAAATGGTGCTCAAAGAACAAGCTGGACATTAATATATCAAAAACGGACACAATGATCTTCAGAAACGGAGGAAGAGCCGCCATAAATGAAGAGATATACATAAGGGAAACTAAACTGAAAATAGTACCAGACTTCAAATACCTAGGCATCACGCTACAAACAAGCGCGAAATGCTTCACAAAACATATCACAGAAAAGACAACCCAGGCAATAATGGTAATGCATGAAATAAGAAACATTAGATCCCTCACCTTAGAGACGGCAATGCTGTTATTTAGAGCAAAAATTCTACCAATACTGACATACGGCATATAACTCATATGGACACATTTAACAATGAAGAATCTTTCCTCTCTAGAAAGGGTGAAAGCGAGATATATAAAGGCAGTATTAGGAGTGTCAAAAGTAACACATTCAAGACTCGCATACCTACTGGCGAAGGAAACTTTCCTCATCGACGACCTCAGAACAAGCATACTCTTACCCAGCACCAGCGCATCTGAGCAGCTGCTAGCAACATTGAACAGAAAAAGAGAAGAAATACATCCAGAATTCTACAGCACCGGGGCAATGGTGGACCGTGCGTGGACAAAAGAAAATTTCGAAATGAGACACGTCATCACTAGGTTGGCAGTCCATGGATTCCACCACCTGATATGCAACAACACAAAATTTCATGAAGCAAATAAAGACTGTCAATGTACGCTATGCGAAAAATCGTGTGACCGATATCACATTGAGCTATGCACAAAAAGAACAAAAACAATGCGTGAATATGCAAATATGTAAATTTAAAATGTATTCTATTTTCATCCTGGCTATTTGGCTGCAATAAAATTATTATTATATCCATAAGTAATAATAGGCACTGCCATTGTCTTGAATAATTTCATTATAGAGTCTTTCCTGGCTTTATTTTTCAAAGTTCTTTTTAGTGTTCCTGTTATATAATTAAACTTATTTAGTTTGTTATTTATATCTGTTTCCACTGTGTATGATATTTCGCAACCTAGCAAGTTATATCTTACCACTTGTTCTATTGGTTTATTTTCCAATATTATCTTCGTCCGAACTGGATGAGCGCCCTTGAAGGCCATTGTTTTTTATTTGTCTGATATATCCGTGTTGTAACATTTATCTAGACTACTGTATATTGTACTAGCTTATTAAATTAATAATTATTTTATATTATTTCGTACGTAACGTTAGTAAGTTATGTGGACTTATTATTAATCCTGTTTATAGACACTTTTTTTATATTACCAAATGATTTTATTGTTTTCCAGACCGTATTCCGCTAACTTCGTTAAATAAACAATAAGAAAATATGTAACATCATTATTACTTAGCTTTTAACAGGGATATAATAAAAACATAAAGAATAAATAATTTATTATTAAATTTTGATTATTTTGTTGGAGATGCAGCTCAACCTAAACATTTTCTTTCAGACTCTGAAAATAATATTCAGGGATTTTATGTTTCTAATGGATTCTTTGGGATTCTGAGATTAAATCAGTCAAACTTTGTTTTATAAAAATGTTATTTTTTCATTTGTTTTGGCTCTCAAATTACAATTTCTATGTTTAGCCAATAGACAATTACATTCGTAATTGGCTGTTATGTCTGACATTCTTGTAAGTTAATATTTCTTTATTATAAAGAGAGATTTCAAGAAGACATATTGAATGAATATCAATGAAGACAAAGATTGTCTTTATTTGCATTTATTGGTGGAAATGTAAATTTGGTTTTTTATTTATTGGGTTACTATATGAAGAGAATAAGCCCAGAAATATTTGAAGTTTTAATTAAATGATTAATTTTCAATAACGTTAAAATCTGAAGGTTTCATGTGTATTAATGACCACCACCAGGTTGTTGATGGAATAAACATGTTAGTCAAGACCAGATATTTCAATTTCTGCTTCTTGTTCTGGAATGAACATTTCTGCCCTCAGGGCACGGATATACAAAGATTCCAAGTCCGTATCCTGGATTGAACATTTAGTCTCCAGAGAACCTGATTTTTTAAAATATTTTTTATGTCTCGGTCGGAACTGAACATTTTGGTTAATTCTTATTTGTGCATCTCGTCGGAACATGTGTATTTCTATGATCTTTCTTTTATTCCCTAATTTTTAAATCACTGACAATTGATACATATTACTATCATCATAGTACATTCACGAATTTAGGCCATTTGTTGACCTGTTTTGGCCTCAAGAGAAACACCGTACAAAAGTATTCTGAGTGGACGTCCTGGTTTTGTTCTTCCAGCAGGTTGATAGACATTACTATCAAGTATTATAATAAACACGAGGCAAATTTGTATTAATTTACTATTTTTAATATTACTTGATTATCTTATTTTGTCACTAAATGTGAAGAAATCCTAAATGTAGATGCACATATTGTGTAATGATACTCATATAATTATCATAAGTAATGCCGCCACGAGCGATTTCCAATTTATCTACATAATTTGGAAATCAAGAGTGGCATTCGTTAGAATTATTCAACAAATAAAATTATTAGAGCACTGGGCCCGGAAAGCCAAGGGTCCCGGGTTCGAGTCTCGGTCTATGCGAAAAATTTTTCTCTTCAAAATATAATTTATCTTTCAGTGAAAAATGTTAAATCAATAATAAAAACATCATTAGAAGCCTTACTAGCTTTATAAAGTAATGTTAAAATTCCTAATAAATGTCTTCTTAACTAAGAAGCCGCCATTTGCAAAGATAGAAGCAATGGTTTCAAAAGCATTTGGCGAGAGGGAATTACAACGTATATAAGAGAAAAATTTGCGTCTAGATCGTAGCTCACCTCGGTAGCTCAGTTGGTAGAGCACTTGGCCCGGAAAGCCAAAGGTCCCGGGTTCGAGTCTCAGTGTAGGCGAAAAATTTTTCTCTTCAAAATATAAAATAAAATTATGCTGATTACTCACAAATCATTACTTAAATATAGTTATTTTAAAATATTTATATATTTAATGTAAACGGCGATGTTTGAAAACAAATGAGAAATGTTTGTTATTTTAAAATACATTTATGTTTCATTTGTTCATCACTGCAACCAGATCATATTACTTATTGCCAAATAGGATCGCAATATTGTAAGAATGCACCCTGGTGAAGAAAAAATGAAACACATCAAACTGTTTATAACCAACATTTGAGGTTATCAATACATTTCTCATGTAAATACGTCAATTATATTTTTCTGGAAAATAATATGTTTAAGAAGTTGGTTTCTTATTATGAAAAACATTCCGATTGAGGGTCTTTCCACTTTTCAGCGGTTGCCCTTTTACCAGCCGGCTGCTGGCCCTTCACATCCACATGTGTCAATCACAGAGGTAGATGATCAACAGCCAGTGTAGGAGTGACATGTGGTTAGCATGTCGAGTCCCCCAGCCGTTATAGCTGGTTCCTCAACCTGGAGCCGGTACTTATTGTAGCTACCCAATTGCCTCACGATGCTGGGTGGGCACCGGTCCCATACTGGCCGAAATACCATGAGAAAATTTCTTCCCCCATGGAGACTCGAACCAGCGCAAGTCCCGTAGCTCTGTGCCAAGGCTTCCTGCCTAAACCACTCGGCTACGGCGCGGGAAAACATAAGTTGATAAATATAGGGATGAAACATGACTGTGATTGGTTGTAAAACAAAATTCATTGAAACGTGATTGGTCAATGACCCCCATTTGGGGCATGAGTTATATAGTCATTATAAAGAAAATAAGAAAAGAATATTATTTATATAAATAAATACATTTATATAAATAAATAAATTTTAAGAACATACTTCATAAACAATGTTTAAATATATTATATATTAATAAACTATCTTCATTAACTAACTCTGTGTATAAAGATATTTAATTTACTGTTATAATTACTATTTTTATATTGATATTCTCTGTTAACTATTATTTTCTTTAAAATCACTTTGTATAATATATTTTGTACATTCAATAATAACTGCATATAGAATTTTACACAATGTTACATAGAATAATTCAATGACAAACTCTTCATATTCAAAATAAACTAAGGCATTTGTATTCCAGAAAATAAATAAACCAATAGTAAAATCTATAAAATATATTTACTGTATCATCATCATCAAGGGAGTATGAATAAAATAGTAATAAGTAGGATATATCATATCTTCTGTTATGATCACATTTTCTTTCTCTAATACGCAAAACTGCTCGTCCTGCAACATTGTAAGTATAGAAGAGTTCAGATCAGAAGGCTTGGAATTATTTACGAACCGCCCGGCCCATACTTCTCTGTTTCAAGCAAAAGCTTGTGGGCCATTATAATTCAGGTGATCTCTACTGTCTATCCTCAAAGGTTCCCAACCTTTTTTGACTTGCAAACCCCTTCCATAACTATATGAGTTGGGTGAACCACTGACTTTTAAAAATACATACAGTAGACGTGCATACAATTTAATTACAAGCAAAAAGTTTAATGACCTTATATGAACTTAACCCTTAACAGTTAAAACCTAAAGTTATACAATGTGTAGACCTAGTTGCAGTAATAAATACAAGTTTTCATTGTAATTACTCACGTCTTTCTTGGAATTGAGTGAGAAGGTTGCGCCGCTTTCCATGTCACAGAGCTTTGAAGTTAGGAACCACGCAAGATAAATAAAGTCTCAAATCACTTTCAGCACAAAGTTTGTTTTCTATTTAAATTTTAAAAAGCGTATGAAAGGGGTAATAAAGTCGTCATTGCTTTATTCACTAACACTGGAAACTCCTTTAAACTTAACCAAAAGATAAAGATTTATAACTTTTCTTTAACTGAAAATCAGTAGAATTTTTTGTCCGAAGCTGCCCTTTCTCTGTCTTTGTCGCAGTGTTCCACTGTCATATATCCCTCTCTAGACTATCTCTGACTCCGTGGCGCTAAACTGCTAGGTGGGTCGGCTTCATCTATATTAGAATACTAGAAGAGATTGCGAATCCAATTATTATTACTATTATTATGATAATCATCATCATCACTCCAGGGATTAGGCAATTGCCCGTTCCGACTTCATAATGCATCAGCCCAACGTCTTCTAGGTCTTCCAACATCACGCCTTCCTCTTGCTTGATAGTTTCTTGCTAACAATGGATATCTCTCCTTACTCATTCCATCCATATGATCAATCCATTTCTGTCTGTAATTCGTGACTTTATCCAATAAAGGCTGTACTTTCAATTCTTCTCTTATATCCTCATTCCTTATTCTATCAAGTCTTGTACATCCTTTTACTTGTCTTAGGAACCGCATCTCTGCCGTCTGTATTCTATCCTTCTGTCTTTTCACTGGAGCCCAAGTTTCACATCCATACAATATTGTGGGAACCGCCATAACATTATACATTTTTATCTTGGTTTCTTTTCTAATTTTATTTTTGATAATGCTTGCAGAAATAAAGGAAACAATAATAGGCCTAACCTGGAAATCTGCCATTATGCAAAGTTTTGGCGAACTCCTTGAAATATTTTACGAACCTCCTGGTGGACATGATGCTTTAGAATGCATTGCTATATTTTTACTAAATCAAACACAGAACATAACAGCAGGTTTTGTTTTATTATTGTTCTGGCATTACCAATTTTATTACCTACACAAGGACAAACTTTTTCACCAAACTTGGATTATAATATTACGATTTATTTAGTTTCATAGAGAAACATAATATGCTGTATTGTCAACTCATGGTAGGTACAAAAAAAAAACTGATCAAAAATATACTTTTTCTTACATTATTAGAGGTATATATAATACACAACCAGTATTTCTCATAATAAATAATGTTATTACATAATTTACATGAATTTATTTAATGATTTAACGTAAAAACAGTTACATGTATATTACTACCGATAATAAGATTTTAATACTTTTCTTCTACGTCTACAGCAGTGGTACTCACTAGAAATTACAAGAGAGTCAAATATAAGAAACCATATCTGTTCGAGAGCCGCACCAAATTTTGCAGTTCTCAGTCTTTGTAACACGCAGCTTTTTTTTTTTTTTTTTTACATTTATCGACACGACACAATTATTGATTACTGTCATTTAATTTTTGTTAATAACTGTTTATTATTTTATTATTACTACAGTGCTGTACATAATTTTACAGCAACTTACAGTTGTGTAGATTACTGCTGTGAATTTGATGGTCGAACTCTGCTACTCTCCTGCACAATTTTGTCAATACGAGCTGGTTGATTTGCCGCACATATCCTAACAAAATGAAGTGATTGAACATATGTCCTGCCATCTGGTGGACTTAATTTTATAAGCGTTCACGTATGCCAACTTCAACTCTAATAAAGAAATTTGAAAATAAATTGAGAGGAAAAGTCATAATTTGTGTACATAGATAAACATATTAAAATGCTTTATAAAAAAGTTTTAAGAATCGTTACAAAACGTTTAAAATAGTACGAAATATTAGTAAAGACAGAAAAAGTACCTAGAGCAAGAGTATCATATGAATGTTGTATGGAAAATTATAGAATAAAGTATTCTTTAATTCTAAAATGAACATATGGATGATGAAAGTACCAAATTTTAGAATACTTCAGATTTTCGCCTGAGCAGTTTTATCAGGTTTTGAATTTAATAGAAGACGAAATTTATGTACATCCATAATATCCCCAAGATACAATACAATATTAACAGCTTTTATTTATCTCTTGACTAAGTTCAAGCCACAATAACTTTTTTCTGTACATCTCTGTACTCCTTTGTGCTCATATTGTATAGAACACGATGATTTGCAACAAAATTATCTAACATTCGTTGTTAAAATTGGAAAGTTATAAAACAAGTACTGTATTTCCGACATTTTGTTATAAAATCTTAGTTTGATTTAACAATTACACCAATGAGAACGGGTAATATCTTCTATATTCTTTGTTTGCGCCGGCAAATTGCGTCCCGGATTCAAGTGATTCCAATACACGACGCGACGTCAGCGCAAAATTTTTCGCGCCAGCAATTTGCGTTGTAGATAAACCACATCCATTTAAATACATGGGGAGCAATTTTTGCGCTGGTGCGTTGTGTCATAGATAAACCATAGCATAACAGTGACAAAATAACGGCACTTAGATTTTATGTTAGAAAACGCATTAAGTTTGAATAGATCTTCAAATGTGAGCTTCTGATGGTACGAATAATATCAAGATGGCCGTGTGTTCCGCAGCATTACAGGTTTGACAGAAGCACAAGCGTCTCTTATCCGCCTTCGGAGGTCAGGAGTTCGGATAAACAATGCATTTTACATATCTTAAAGAAAGCAAAATAAGGGTTGTCATATGTGGTGGCCATTCAATGGGACACATATATTATAAATATAGGAAATTCACATATCACCCCTGGGTACATAATAAATTTCAAAATATATTTGAGAAGTTTAATATTAAATTAGCACCAAAAAATAACTACAGTTTAAATAAACTAATAAAAACCAACAAAAATGAAAAAACTGATAAAAATAAAAAGTCAGGAATATATCAAATTGAATGCATGGGTTGTGAAAAGATATATATAAGAAAAACAAAAAGAAACCTAAAAATTAGAACCAAAGAACACATAAGAAATATTAAAAATGGAGAAATTGAAAAATCTGCAGTTGCTGCTCATGTTTGGTCTGAAAAACATAATATAAATTCAGACACTAAATTATTAAAACAGTTAGAAAATACAAAAGAGCTGACTATTTGGGAAAAAATTTATATTCAGAAGAACAGAAACAGAGTTATGAATTTTGATATTCCGATGGAGCGTAACCTTGTTTGGAGGTTCTTTGGCCAACCACAGGATGGAGCTGACATCGACATCCAGGTGGTGCAACATAAATAAAACCAGTCTGGGAAAGCTGACAATAAAACAGAATTGTTTTGAAACATGTCCAAGAACAAATCAACATTAATATCGAGGTAAGATGTCCAGACTAAAAATAATATAATTAAAATAACCTCAAAATATAACTTCCTAAAATTAAATATCAATTACAACCTCATAGTGTTATTTCCTACCGACATAACTACTTCATGTGAATGTTTCATCTTCCAAACATATTACAAAATGGCAGTAATCATACAATCTTATTAAGGTTCTGTTTATCAGAATTACAGAGTTTTAAACAGATCTTGGAAGTAAGAAGTGACCAATTTAAAATAGAATAATCAAAAATAACATTTTGCTGGCTATAAAAGTATTGTTAAATCCCATTTTAAGTGTTCTTGAGATGGCGTGTGGAAAGTACATTGTCTCAGGGGTGCGAGGATTGTATAACAGAGAAAAGATGCCTAAGTAGCTCAATGGTTTTGTTCGCTGGTAAGGAAAACTAGAGAACTTGGGTTCAAATCCCAGTTTAGATGTAAATTTTTCTCTTCAAATATAGATCTTGGAATGTTTAATAAACACATTCAATAAAAATATAGCGGCAATAAAACAAAAAAAAGCTAATATTCATATGTTAATAAGCTGACTTGCAAACAGTATTATCCCCCCTTTTCTTGTTCATCTTCTTCGTGTGATCCTTCTCCTGTTGAATTGGCTTTTTGCGGGAAACAAGTTTGCATTTTGCACTAGTCAGATTCAACCCAGGAAGTTACTGTGTGTTTGGAATAGGGCACTGGGTTGCCATTTTAACGGTATTTTCTTGACAGAAATCCTTATATAAAACTGAAGTATGCAACACAGTAGGTACAGAGTTATAAGTTGTAGTCGTCCAAGCCACCCCCTCTTAACCCGTCAGTGACGCACCCTTTTACTTGCTTTCCTACTACATGGACGGAGGCCATTTTAACATTTTAGTATTCCTAGAACACTGATTTGTATAAACGATCATAACTTTTTTAAATATTGATGGATTTGAACGAAATTTTTACTTGTTAGCTCAGAAATAAATGAGAAATTTAATACATACCGTATGGAGTTCAGTAGCCTTTATAAACTATTAAACAAAATTTTGAAATCTGAGTTTCTCTCTCATGATACACATTTTTACTAAATAATTTGCTCACATTGGACACCCCTGTTTCTTTCTGTGAGACACTAAATATATTGTGTGGCATAAGTGCTGTAACTTGTATATACAAAAGCAGCTGACATAACCAAAATCAGAATGAATATTTAGAAGAGTGAACTCAAGCTCAATCTTGTGTCAAAGCACTAGCAATGTTTATACTTAGAATCTGAATTATTGCTTGGATTCGTATAAAAATTCTACAGCAGTTATTTACAACTACACAGACCATAAAAATAATTTTCTCTTATTTTAGTACTACTAATTTTAGAAATAAAAAATCACATCACCTTTGTAGTTGAGCTTGGTGCGATACAGCTCGAAACACTCTTCAATTCACAGACCTACATCACATTCCTGGCAACAATAAACAGATGTCTTTCTTCTCCCATGTTTAGTACAAACAACACACCTCCTTTGAGGTTTCAATTTATCACTTTTAGGGGTAATTTTTCTGATGAAGTGTCTTTTAGGTTATGAATGGCCATAATTACGTATATAACGCACGACACTGTGCCTCAGACTGATTCCTTGTAAGTAACATCTATTTGAAAGAGGCAAAATAAATCAGGTATTCCCCTAAACAGATCGATTTATATATCAATCGATAGCTTGTATATCATTTTATCGACCTGAAAAATTAGATTGTGTATAAGTTTATTAGAAGCCCTGCAGAAAGCAGCACAAAGCTAGGTCTGTGTGCCATCGAGTGTTGAAGTAAGAAAACTACTTCAACCTCAATACCACATGCACAAAATGTGATCACAGCTGATTCATACACTTAGAAAGAAAGCTAAGATCTTAGGCTTCAAAACTATATTGTTCATATGCAAATATAAGAATATACAGCAGTAAAAAAACAAATGAAAAGGTCGCGCGCATTTAGAGAAAATTACGATTACTTCAATCTCATCTGATTTTTTTTAAAAAAATAATATGAAATTAAATTTTAAACAAATATTATTTTTATTCATATGTCCTGAAAGCTCATAATTTCTACGTTAAACACAAATAAATTACATATTTGTAGCTTAAAAAATGTACGATCCAGAACAAAAAGAAAACATGCCTGCATAGGTCTATACCACATATAGATGTCGGCAATAAGTGAAGAAGAGAGGGTCTATACCACGTATGGATGTCGGCGCTGACGGGTTAAAGAAAAAACAGTTACCACTTGTCACTGAGCTCGTGCGGATCTGTACTATCCTGTGCGAAAGTGTTGACTCTCATATTTACTATAAAACTAGTCTAAATGCCACAAATGAAAAACTATGTTTTTTAAATGTATAGTACATAGATTTAGAAAAAACACTGCTAACTTTCCCCCTCCTCCCCTCCCTTAACAAACAAATACCGTTATTATGAGTTTGGCAACATCTACCCTCTGTACGTAGGCGTAGCCCATAAGGTCTGTAGTAACTTCCTGGGTTCAATTAGAGTGTAACATACTATGTTATTTTGGGTACAGGTTACCCTGTACAATATAATACAATTTCGATGTTTTTATTATTAATTTCATACATCTCAATGATGGATAAATCATATTTGAAGAGAAAAATTATAAGCTCCGACCGGGACTTGAACCCAGGACCCTTGGTTTTCTAGTCCAAGTGCTCTACCATCTGAGCTACCTGAGCAAGTACCGACCTAAACGCAAATTTTCTCTATATATGTTGTAATTCCCGGCCACCAAATGCTTTGAAGCCTTTGCTTCTATCTTTGCAAATGGCGGCTCCTTTATTAAGAAGACATATTAGGGAATTATACATTACATTATAAATGCCAGTTCAAATATGATTTATCCATCACTGAGATGTATGAAATTAATAATAAAAACATCGAAAAAAGCCGTACTGGCATTTATAATGTAATGTATAATTCCCAAATATGTCTTCTTAATATACGAGCCGCCATTTGCAAAGATAGAAGCAAAGGCTTCATAGCATTTGGTGGGCGGGAATTACAATGTATATAGAGAAAAATTTGCGTTTAGATCGGTACTTGCTCAGGTAGCTCAGATGGTAGAGCACTTGGACTAGAAAACCAAGGGTCCCGGGTTCAAGTCCCGGTCTGAGCATATAATTTTTCTCTTCAAATATAATACAATTATTCAAAGTTAAAATTGGGAAACACATTATGAGGTTCCTAATTAATAAATTAATGAGTCATTTTAACATCTTACCTCATATTTCATGTTTTATCAAACATGAAATATGAGGTAAGATGTTAAAATGACTCATTAATTTAATAATACAATTAGTCTATAAGGAATGGCATGACCTAACTTAATGTAATAGAATAAAAATATCAAAAATATTTTTAGCAAAGTGCAGTACTTGTGGTTAGAAAGCTGCTTAAAATGGTTGTATTTATCAATAATTAATAACATTGCTCATTCCTTCGTAATGGTATCTTTTATTTGTTTAAATTTCAATATGGACAAGTTAACACAGGCACATGAATGTTGTTAAATGAAGCTAGTTCTATTGTATAAACCAAGTTTTTTTGCAATGCTTGTTTATTAGATCTATTTATTGCATCACCTGTTTCTTTAAAAAAATTGTCAAAAATTTCCTCCAAGTTTGGATACGGTGGTGAGGTGTCAAATGAAATAGAATCTTGCACATTTGCTGTTCCATTGTTACCGTCCACAGTAGAGTTGCAGACAAAACATGAACTGGGAAATGCTTTACCACATATCTCTTCATCTGTAACGGCAAAATTAAACACCTTCAGTTTTCAGTGTGGTAAACCTTGGATGGGTGTACGTCTTCGGAAACGGACCACAGCAAAAACTCTGTGTGTTTAATTATATAAGAGCTAAACCTGTGACTCGAACTTATCATTCCTTGATAATGGCATGTGGGATCATGCCGAAACGTCGGAATCAGTGGCCAGAGGCCGAACTTGAATCCATGACTCGAAAAACCCATGAAAACTTTCTTATTCATATCTGCGAAAATCTGCAATATAACACATATATACATAAATTTTGGTCATGGTCATTTTCAGTGTCTACTAGACAGGATCTGTAAAATGTTTCCAAAAATGTTTCATGAGGACTACCTCAATAGTTTCATTCCTTCGGAATTCGGTGAAACTATTGTATAGTCCACAGACGAGAAGAATGAAAGCAAGGGACGAAGGGGGGCACGGGGAATTGCAAGCGATGCAATGGCTTACTACCTGAGAATCTAAGAACAGTCCATGATGTCACTCACATCTGTAGTTTATTTCAGGCTTATTCAATTTTATGTTTTATATTTTATAAATCCATCCTAGAAAGTACAATGTTATATGGATCGGAAGTCTGGATAATGATGCAACATGTCAACAGAATAACTTCAGTTGAAATGAATTTTTGGAGAAGAGCTGCCAAAAAATCTAGACTGGAAAATATTTGAAATACATAAATTAGAAAATGGATGAATGCAGAAAGAAATATAATGGATGACATTGAATACAGAAGACTAAAATGGTATGGACACGTAAGAAGAATGCAGGAGGAAGACTATCAAACGCCATCACATGGAAAATTGAAAGAAGGAATAGAAAAGGAAGACCAAGAACAACCTGGAAGAACAACATTCAAAATTCAATGTGGAAATTTGGTGTAACGGATGAAGACACAGAGGACAGAGAACGATGGAGAACTTTAATTAAGGGAAATTTGTGAAAGTTTGTTACAAACTGATAGTCTGTAAGTCCGTAGTCATTTATATTTATTGTTTTTAGTTCATGTTAATTACTAAGATTGGTTGGAGAAAACCCTCAATGATGAGGAAAATTCTCAAAATAAAAAAAAATTTTAATTTTGTGTTTTACGGAAATTAAATTTGCTCTTCTTATTCAGTTTATATTTTAATTCTCGTATAAGACTTGAAAGCACAATAATAGTCCCTTCGATTGGTTGCTGGCCAAAGGAAGGCAATTTATAATTTACAAAAAATAGGTGCCAAATTTAATATGGAAATATCAATTAACAAAACTAAAATTATGGCATTTCATGGGAAGGACCCCATACAAAGTAAAATCTGTCTCCAGAATAAAATTTTAGAGACATCTAATCAATTTAAATATCTTGGATATTATCTCTCTATCTGGGATGAAAAGGATATCCCTGAAAAAGTTACTAGTTATAATAAAAGTTTAGGAATTATTAATCAAGTTATGAAACCATCCCTTGTACAAAAAAACACCAGATTACGTTTATATAACACTTTGGCTAGACCAGAGTTGACCTATGGTAGTGAAGCATGGACACTAAAAAGACAACATGAAAGCAGAATAACGGCTTGTGAAATGAGATTCATGCGCAGAACAGCGGGTTACACCAGATGGGATCGGAAAAGGAACACCGATATCTTAAAAGAATTGAAGACTACGCCAATTTTGGAATATATTAAACAGTACCAACTAAATTGGAAACACCATCTTGAAAGAATGAGTTCAAATCGGATTCCCAAAGCTGTTTATAATTATATACCAAGAGGACGAAGATCACTGGGCCATCCTATGAAACGCTGGAGGGAAAATTTTCTATAGGATCGTAACAGGCCTTGGCCTAATACTTGGAAGGAAGAAGAAGAAGATATTTTAATAAGGATTAAATGAATCGTGAATTCTTCTTACCTCATACTTCTATGTTTTTTTAAACACAGCACTGCAGTGTCAGCGACCCATTGTCGTCGTCAGCTGTTTTCACGACGCTGACGATGACGACAATGGGTCGTCGATACAGCAGTGCTGTGTTTAAAAAAACATAGAAGTATGAGGTAAGAAGAATTCACGATTCATTTAATTCTTATTAATTGAACCTCATAATGTTAAAAATTCCCAAATTTAATATATAATTATATTTCAATGTTTCGTAGTTCACTGTGAGGTAAGTGTGTCCAACACGCCCGCTCAGCGTCTAAATGAAGGTAAGTTATAGTACAATCCTTATGATGAGTATGAAATACCTTCTGCTTTCATTCACTTCATCTGTGGACTATGCACTCATCTCCAAAATAAATTAAATGTAATATCAAAACATGAAGAGGAAATTTTACACCTCACCTCATAAAATAAGATCATCTCACTTGGAGCCATGTTGCGAGTTAAACGTGGCTCAAGTTGATGCATTTTTCAGGACGTTAAAATCCTGAGTATTGCTTCGTCCTTCAGAATGAAAATAAAGCATAATCTCGCCACGCTCAAAATCATACAACGGCTATCGCTTATGAGAGGAACAAATACTAAAGATGACTGTGAAAATTTGAAATAAAAAACTTGAAAGATGATGAAATGCAGCAAGAATAGTCTGCAATGGGCAGGACATGTAGCACGAATGGTGAATGAAAGACGTGCATGGAAGCTTCTTGTAGGAAAACCAGAGTGAAAACACCCAATTGATAGACCAAGAATGAGGTGGGAGAATAACATTAACTATGATTTGAGGGAAGTAGATTATACAGGGAATGATTGGAAAACATTAGCTCAGGATAGGGATGTATATAGAGTTTATGTTGGCGCGGCCATGAACCTATAGGTTCGATAGTGCCAGTAAGTTAGTCCCATATCATAAATTTACAACATGCAAAAGAACTACAAGACTGAAATAAGAGGCCTCGGCGCATAATTTGTCGCCCACTCCATGCTGTGATGCTAACGACCTGAGATATTTAAACAGTATCTAACTAACTAACTAACTCACTGGCTCTATCGAACTCGGTTCATGGCCGTGTGGACATAAGCTCTCCACATATCTCTATCCTGAGCTAATATTTTCCAATCATTTCCTGTATAATCTAAAAGTAAAATAAAGTGATCCCACTACAGGCCTCAGGAGGTTAAGGCTCCCACTTTTTCTAGACAAACAGCACTTGATGTCAGCCCTGCATGATGGCCGCCTTTACCCCCAGAACAAGCATCTGGTATTCATTTCCGTTAGAGGCTGAGTCGACCCCAGGGACATAGTGCCGCCAGAAGCTTTGGGTCAGTTTAAAAATCCTGACCCCACCGGGACATGAACTCTCGACCTTCTGCTTTGTAGCGCAGTGCCTTAACCACGACGCTACGGCGTCTACTCCCCTCAAATCATGGTTAATGTTATTTTCCCACCTCATTCTTGGTCTACCAACTGGGCACTCTCCCTCTGGTTTTCCCAAAAGAAGCTTCTATGCACATCTTTCATTCCCCATTGGTGCCACATGTCCTGCCCATCGCAGTCTAGGAGACTTAAACTGTCATTATTATATCTGGCTTCCTATAAAGAGCATGTGGTTCACTGTTATGTAGTCTTCTCCATTCACCTGTCTGTACATCTCTCTTTGGTATAAAAATTTTCCTAAGAACTTCATTCTCAAAAATACTCATAATCTCCTTTCTTCGCTTAAAGTAAGAATCGTTAAATAAAAATACTAAATACTGTAACTTTTTTTTTTCAAAAACCACTATCCATATTCTAAACAGTACATGTATTTTTTTATTGATAGCAGAACAGATTGATGTCACTTCCCTTTAATGCTCCTATTTCATATGTTTACCACATTTATTGTTTGTTGGAGTGAAGTGTGAAGCTAATCTGCGTAATCAGGAGGTAAGTTAGGAGACGTCTTATCAACGCTTGTCACTACTAATCTCAATCTAACAGGTTGCAGAAATGTTTTCTCTAGGTCTTCTACTGCAGCCTTAGTGATAGATCTGATCCTCAAACCTCGAGATCCAACCAACAATCTCTGTATTCGAGCTGATGGACATCCCACAAGAACTACAATTGAAATCATACCTGAAACATAAACATTCAATTATATATGATGATCTGCACATAGTTTATTAGAACATCATAAAATTGCAAGAGAAGCTAAACTTTTAAAACAAGTGGATAAACCTTTAGAACTGACAGTTTGGGAGAAGATATACATTCACAAAAATAAATATAGTTCTATGAATTTTGATATTCCTAACAAAGTAAATTTGCTTTCAAAGTTCATAAATTCAACCATAGATGGCAGCGCTGAAGATGGTGACAATGGAAGAGTTGATAGCTGAAGAATTTTATCAGTCGGAGTTGTGGCTGAGGATGAATGTGATTATGTTTGAAACCACGATTTCGTGAAAAATATGAAATCTATGAGGCGGTGAAAAAGAAAAAGAACACATAATTAATGTTGCAACAGATAACGGTTATGATGAAAATATGGTACACAAGAAGATAAATAAATTTAAAAGACAAAAATTCATTAATGAAAGCACACTTATAAAAGAAACAGAAAAAATAAAATTCAAGAAATTCACTTACCATCCATTGAAACACCATAAATTTCAAAAAGTTAAATATAAGATTAGCACCGAAGAATGAAAGAGCCGTAACAGGATAATTAAAACCAATAAAAATGAGAGAATTGAAAATGAAAACAAATCAGGAATTTATCAGATCAAATGCAGGGATTGTGACAAAATTTATATTGGAAAAACGAAAAGAAATTTGAAAACAAGGGTGAAAGAACATCTTAGAAACATCAAAAATGGAGAAGTGGAAAAATCAGCAGTAGCTGCTCATGCTTGGTCCAAAAAACATTTAATTGAATCAAAAGCCAGTCTAATTAAACAAATAGACAAACAAAAGGAACTCACGGATTGGGAAAAGATCTACATTCAGAAAAACAAAGGAAAACTTATGAACTTTGAAATTCCCGCAAATTTTGACCTGATCCAGAGGTTCATCGGTCCACCAACAGAGGGAAGAAGAAGAGTTTCTTCCGATCGACGTAACATCATTTGTCAAAAAAGTACTGAAGGTGAGACTGTTATGGTCTCGAAATCGCAATCTACTTAGAAGATTTATATGAGGAGAGGTAAGAAACATTTAATTTCACCATAAATTAAACCTCATAGTGATTAATTCCTATAAAAGTTAAATCTATGAGGTGAGTTGTCAAAAAATGTTTACTTCCCAATATTAATTTTAATGTAATGACATTAGTTAAACGCAGGTGTGGAATACACAGTCAGCCTGTACAAACTGTCTGCAATAGAATTAGTTTAAAGTCAGAAAAATTGGTGTCCCAAAAGCAACCATAGTGTTCAGAAATAAACATTTTGTTGACTGCAATGGTAACATAATGATAGCTTTCTATTCAAATATGAGTAAAAGCAAACAGTTTCAATGACTGCACAGGTTCAGAAAAATGTTTTTAATCAAATTTAAGTGGGAGGTAAAACTACGACAACCAAAGCATGAAAAAGGACAATTCTTGGAAGAAGAAAAATATTTTGCTTTTTAGCACATGGAATGTACAAGCTTGGACACTAAAAAGACAACATGGAAGCAGAATAATGGCTTGTGAAATGAAATTCATGCGCAGAACAGCGGGTTACACCAGATGGGATCGGAAAAGGAACACCGATATCTTAAAAGAATTGAAGACTACGCCAATTTTGGAATATATTAAACAGTACCAACTAATATTGTTTATTTTTTATCATTTCACTCACCTCATACTTCATGAACATGACGCAGCATTGACAATGTCACGAATTACGTGAAGAAACCCTGGGTCTGCTATAAATTATGAAGTATGAGGTGAGTGAAATGATAAAAAATAAACAATATTAAAGAACCTCATAGTGTTATTTCCTATCTACATAACTTAGTACCAACTAAATTGGAAACACCATCTTGAAAGAATGAGTTCAAATCGGATCCCCCAAAGCTGTTTATAATTATATACCAAGAGGACGAAGATCTCTGGGCCGTCCTATGAAACGCTGGAGGGAAAATTTTCTATAGGATCGTAACAGGCCTTGGCCTAATACTTGGAAGGAAGAACAAGAAGAAGAAGAAGGTAAAACTATGAGGTATTTACATTAATGAATGAGTTGGAGAAAATGCTTTAACATCTCACCTCATAAAGTTGCATGTCTTAACGATACCGGTTTCAAAAGTATAGTTTTACATCCATCTTCAGTCAAACTTCAGCTGTTGAAATTTCACCGTTAACATCATCTTCTGAACTGCCACCTGGTGTTGATTTTACAAACTTAATTTGATATAGGTAGTATCGGGGAAATTAAATACCCGAGGTGAACCAAAACTAACAGCTACTGCTTTGTAATTCAGTATTGATTCACTGAAGGCTAGAGAAAGACAAACTTGATTACAAATTACCTGGTCCTCCAGGTTGGGGGGGGGGGTTATAGCAATGGACCAGCTCCTCATTCTACTGAAAAATATTGTATTGTAATTGTATTGTAAGCCCATGTTTTCCCTTTACAAAGATTTAGGCACTCTCCCCCTACATGGAAGAATTTGAACCATACTAATTTAGTTACACTTGTTTTCATATAGATGTCATTTTTGAGTGGTCCATTGTTAGCGTTCCGCCTCATACTGACATCTAGGAAACCAAGGTAGTACTAGGGCGGGAAAATTCGGTAAATTTTGCTTAGAGGTCTTTTCATTCAGGCTTAAGGATATTTTACGAGCCTAAAAATATTCAGACTCGGGACCTACGGCTTAAAAGTCCCTCCCGGAGGACTCGCTCCTTGGATTTTCTTCTTCTTCTTCTACTACTACAAGGTTTAGGCTATGCAGCCTGTTCCATCCTAAAAAATCCATCAGCCCCAGCCAGGTTTGAACCTGCGACCCTCGGGACCAGAGGCAAGGAGCATAACCACTAGTCCACCGCGGCCGATACTGAAAAATATACAATGCCACAAAACCTAAAGAATGGTATAAAAAACGTTGTGAAATGGGTATTCATTGTTGTTTGCAGATGATCAAATAATTTTTGCAGGGGATGAAGATGATATGAAATATACGGTAAATAAACTAATGGAAGAATATAAAAAATGGGGACTGAATATAAATTTACAGAAAACAGAATATATGTGTTTGGGAAAGGATATGGATGACCTCATACTCGAAACAGGGAAAATAAAAAAAATGTGAATTTTTTAAATATCTTGGGTCAATAATTACAAGTTTAGGTACCTGTGAGAGAGATGTACAGACTAAAATTGCAATGGCAAAAAATGCAACTAAGACATTACATGGAATAATTTGGAACAAAAATATCACAAAGAAAACTAAAATGAAAATTTATAAGGGCATAATACAGAATATTTTGTCATATGGAAGTAAAACTTGGTCTTTAACAGAATTACAAAAGAATAAAATTAGAACAGTTGAATTTGATTATTTTAGAAGAAGCCTCCAAAAAACGAGACAGGATAAAATAAGAAATAAATTCCTTTGGAGAGAAATGAATGTCACCACATCTGTTGTTAAGAGGATTGAAAATCAAACGCTTAAATTGTATGGCCATGTACAAAGAACTGAAAATGAAAGAGGGCCAAAAAATATATACCAATGGTCACCCCCTGGAAGAAATAAACGAGGCAGACCAAGATGGAAATGGAAAACCTACGTCAGAACTATAATAGATGATAGGAATTTGAAAGAGGGAGATTGGAATGATAGAGATAAATGGAAACTGAAGATGGCAAACCTATAAATGGGGGAAAGCCGAAGAAGAAAAAACGTAAAGATAAGAATGCCGGACGGGATTACCCACAACGAATTAGCAATAAAAGTTTAATGAATGTTGGAACGTACAAGGTATTGCAAACAAGATAAATACAACACCAATACTGAAAATACAAGAAAAAATTGGAAAGAAATATTGGAAGAGAATTAAGATACAACACTAATAAAATTCATTGTTAAACCGTTCGGGTGGAGAGTCATAAAATAAGTTAAAATATACCTTCTTAGGTAAGATCCATCGTCCTCAACTTATAAAATATGTATTGTTTATGCCTGTAGGCCTTTCAGAACATCCATTCTATCTTCAGCAATTTCTAATGTGATGGTTGATGCTGCTGGTCCTAATGTGGTCCTGACGTCAGGAAGAAGCTTTAGTCACGACAACACCACATTAGGATATCATATTAGATAATGTAGCAAAGAAGGACCTGCTGAAGATGGAACGGATGTTCTGAAAGGCCTACAGGCATAAAGAATACATATTTTATAAGTTGAGGACGACGGATCTTACCTAAGAAGGTATATTTTAACTTATTTTATTTTAAGAATTAAAGATGGTTTATAAATTCTCACACAAGCTAGAAGATATATTTAAATTTGTGTTACTACCTTCTGCTCCATAACCATAATATTCCATTGCCACCTTGATATTGTACGGCATTTCTTGTGGCAGATCATCCAAAAGCTTAGATCTTACAGTATCCAATATGACAGTTTCTGATGGTTGGTCTGTAAATTGTGTTGGAGGAAACAGCCAAGGTGCAGGCTTTGATATGTGACATAAATAATCCTGTACAAACAAATAAACAAACTAAAATGACAATCAAATGAACCATGAATTCTTCTTACTTCATATATCTATGTTTTTTAACACAGAACTGCAGTATCGGGGAACATATCATTCCCATCTTCAGCTGCTTTCGCGACTGTCAATTTTTCATTATGCCAATACTTTTCTAAACTGCCATCTGGTGTACATTTGAAGAACTTTGTAATCAAATTTAGTTCATCTGGAAACTCAAAGTTCATGGTTCTAGTATTTTTTTGATTATATCTTTTCCCAAACTGTTAATTCCAAAGGTTTATATAGATAAATTATATTTGAAAAGTAAAATATACACCTAGACTGGGGTTTGAACCCAGGACCTTTGACTCTCTATGTCAATGCTCTTCCATCTGAGCTACCTAGGCCTCCAAGAAGCTGCCATTTGTAAAAATCGTAGCAACGGCTCTTAGCATTTGGGGTTAGGGAATTAACTATGTATAAGAGAAAAATACGCATTTAGATTGGAGGCCTAGGTAGCTCAGATGGAAGAGCATTGACATAGAGAGTCAAGGTCCTGGGTTCAAACCCCCAGTCTAGGCATATATTTTTCTTTTCAAATATAATTTGTCCATCATTAAGATGTTTAAAAACAAATAATATCAACTTAGTTCAGATAGATGTTTTAAAAGTTTTGCTTCTTTTTCAATTCTATGATTCTCTAATAAACTATGTGCTGCTATTGCTGATTTTTTTAATTTCACTATTTTTTATATTTCTAAAATGTTGATAATTTTCCCGATACTGCAGTTGTGTGTTAAAAAAACATAGATATATGAGGTAAGAAGAATTCACGATTCATTTGATTCTTATTAATGTAAAAATTCCCAAATTTATTATATTAAACTAATATGAATTGAGGGCTGTTTACTCGAGGAAAAGACTTCATTTCTTAATGACTTGAACTCCAGAAATTTGGCTCATCGGTAACTTTTTTTTAACTAACCTATATTTAATTACCCGACCACCAATAACATTCAACAATGAGTTAGTAGAAATATTTCATTTAAGATAAAAGCATGCAAAACCAATATATTTTGCTTGCAGGTCTCTTATTTTAAATATCAAGTTCTTTTATATGGCATAAAGTTACAACTTTACTTCTCTCCAGGAAACCGTATTCACGATTATTTCTTAAAAATCCTTAATTCATGCAGGATACGAAGATACGAATATTGCAGTCACTACAACACCACTAATAACAAAATTGAATGATGATAAACTGAAGGTAAAAAACACATGTTAATATCAAACCAAAAACTGTTACAAATTTTCTACAAATCTAAAGATTGCATTTTTTACATAATAAAAATTTAAGTATTGGTAAAGAGATTTTTTTTTGTCTGTACCAGAATTTGAACATTGATGCTCTACCATCTGAGCTTTTCAGGCCATTTCCCTGCCAACCACAAATTTCTCTCTTTAATCCATCTTGACCAAAGTCCGTATTTTCAGGTCAAATGTTAAATCGGTATTGCTATATGGATGTAAAACCTGGAAAGTCACAGCTGAGGTAACAAAAGCCTCCAGGTCTTCTTAAACAGATATGACGAAAATCCTACACATATTTTAGCCAAATATTATTTCCAATAAAAAGTCTATGGAAAAAACATACAAAGAGCCCATTGATATCCAAATAAAAAGGAGGAAATGGAGATGGACTGCCCATACTTTTAGGAAGAACCAGAATGCTACTGAGAGAGAAGCCTCAGGGTCAGAGAAAAAGAAGAAAACCACAACTGTCATGAAGAAGTGTCTTTTTAAACACGGGAGCTGCAGTTTTCAAGAGGAGCCTCTCGTATCTTCAGCCAACATTATGACTCTTAAAAAAATAAAAACAATATTTTAATCATATGAATTAAGTGAATCGTGATTTCTTCTTACCTCATACTTCTATGATTTTTTTCAACACAGCACTGCAGTATCAGCAACCATTGTCACCATCCTCAGCTGTTTTCACAACTGTCAATTTTTTCTTTTTCCAGTAATTATCCAAACTGCCATCTGGTGTTCTTTTGAAGGAATTATTTTCTAAACTGCCATCTGGTGTTCTTTTGAATGAATCATTTTCCACCAGATGGCAGTTTAAAAAATAATTCCTTCAAAAGAACACCAGATGGCAGTTTGGATAATTACTGGCAAAAGAAAAAATTGAGCCGCGAAAACAGCTGAGGATGGTGACAATGGGTTGCCGATACTGCAGTGCTGTGTTTAAAAAAACATAGAAGTATGAGGTAAGAAGAAATCACGATTCATTTAATTCTTATGAACTGTGAACCTCATAATGTTAAAAATTCCCAAATTTAATATATAAATATTTTATAATCAATTGAGTTGGTGTTTACTTGATGAAAATCCATATTTATTAATTAAATAAAAATAAAACGTAGTTTTACTTGATTTTCATATTTATTATATAATTCAGTGACAGCTGTTTCGGTACACTGTACCTTCTTCAGACATGTTAACAAATTATGAATTGTGTTCCAACTGATCTAAGCAACAATACAACAATATTTATTTAAATTTTTTAATTTAACAAAGGGGATTCATTCAAATCAAGTTGAGAATTTAACAGTTTTTTACTACTTTTAAATTTATTAATTTCTACAGCCTCCAAAAGATCTAACTTCTTACCCTTATCACAAATATGTAAAATTTCAAAATTTGGATCAAAACAATGATTAAATTGGAATAGGTGGTTAGCATATTTTGAATTTTTTGTAGTTTGGAAGAAATAAATGTGTGCAGTCTGTTCCTTCTTCCTGAATAGCCCTGTGTTTCATAAGAAAGCATTAAAGATAAATTCACTTTTATATTAATAGAGAGTTAACCTCATAAAATATGAGTCAAGTTGATAAAATTCTAACTATCTTAAGTTATGCAGATAGGAAATAACACTATGAGGTTTTTTAATATTGTTTTTTATTATTTCACTCACCTCATACTTCATAATTCCTAGCAGACCCAGGGTTTCTTCACATCATTTGTGACATTCTCAATGCTGTGTCACGTTCACAACTGACGTCCAACGGCCTTCTATCCTGCATAGTGACCTCTGCGCCATCTGGTGGCCGACCGGAATTTCCAAATCAGTCCTCTCTCCTTATAACCGGGTATTTCAAAATTCATAGTTGTATTTTCATTCTTGCATATGTAAATTTTTTCCCAAATTGTGAGTTCCTTCGGTTTATCCAATTGTTTAAGTAATTTTGTTTTGGTTTCTATTCTATGTTTTTCTGACCAGGCATGTGCAGATTTTTCGGTTTCTCCATTTTTAACATTTCTGAGGTGTTCTTTTAATCTTGTATTTAGATTCCTTTTTGTTTTTCCTATGTATATCTTTTCAGCTTAGGTAATTTAATAAAAACCAACAAAAATGAAAAGATTGAAGACTGCAAAAAATCGGGAATTTATCAAATTAATTGTAAAGATTGTGAAAAGATATACATAGGAAAAACAAAAAGGAATCTAAATACAAGATTAAAAGAACACCTCAGAAATGTTAAAAATGGAGAAACCGAAAAATCTGCACATGCCTGGTCAGAAAAACATAGAATAGAAACCAAAACAAAATTACTTAAACAATTGGATAAACCGAAGGAACTCACAATTTGGGAAAAAATTTACATATGCAAGAATGAAAATACAACTATGAATTTTGAAATACCCGGTTATAAAGAGAGAGGACTGATTTGGAAATTCGTCGGTCGGCCATCAGATGGCGCGGAGGTCAGTCTGCAGGATAGAAGGCCGTTGGACGTCAGTTGTGAACGTGACACAGCATTGAGAATGTCACAAAGGATGTGAAGAAACCCTGGGTCTGCTAGGAATTATGAAGTATGAGGTGAGTGAAATAATAAAAAATAAACAATTCTAACTATCTATTAATTATAATAAACCTCACCGTGTCACTTCCCTTAAATATTAAGAAATATAACTTTTATAGATTTTTGTAATTATATATCCATACACACTCACTCATACAAAGAAAGTGCATTTAATAAATACAATAAAAGGAATTAAATAAATTGTATTAAAATTCATCGGAGAACATATTGTTTAAACAACTCACCTCATAGGATTCATGCTTCCATGATATCGCGATTTCAAACATAGTCATGTTCATCATCAGCCATAACTCCGACTGATCTGACGATGAACATGACTATGTTTGAAATCGCGATATCATGGAAGCATGAATCCTATGAGGTGAGTTGTTTAAACAATATGTTCTCCGATGAATTTTAATGATTATACCTCATAATGTTTACTTCCCAACATTAATTAAATATAACATTGTGTTAAATTAATCACAAGATTATGAAGATTTAGAATATATGACTAGAAAATTAATAGTAGAATATGAAAAATGGGGATTAAATTTGGACATGAAAAAATCAAAATATTTATCAATTGGTGAACCAGAACAAAATTTAATTTTGGGGTCTGGAGAAACAATACAATCTTGTAGTGAGATCACATATTTAGGAATTAAAATAAATAAAAATGGGAGTTATGAAGAGGAAATAAGAAATACAAATAATAAAGGAAAATTTGCAATTGCTTGCCTCAATGGAATATTGTGGGATAAAAATATAAGTAATCAAATTAAAATGAATATATATCATACAATTGTTAAAAGCATCATTACTTATGGAGCAGAACTTTGGCCATTAACAACAAAAACAAATAAGTATCTTTTGGCAACAGAAATGAATTTTATACGAAGGGCCGCAAGAATTTCAAGAAGAGAAAAAATTAGGAACTCAGTTATAAGGGAGAAAATGAAGATTGAAGACACTATTTTAGATTATATTAAAACTCAGCAATTAAGATGGTACGGTCATGTCCAGTGAATGGAAGAGGATCGGCTACCAAAATCTGTTTTGGAATGGTAACCTGAGGGAAGACGAGGCAGAGGAAGACCTAAAACCTCCTGGAGTCAGGGAATATGTTTATACATGAAGGAAAAACATCTACAACCAGGAAATTGGATGGACCGACAAAATTGGCTATTAGGAATTGGATGATGTCAAAGACATTAATCAACCAATGATCTATCTATCTATAAATTAATATTGAGAAACTAAAGCTATTACTATGATAAAAATAAGTAAATTAATGAACACAAATTATTGTAAATCAATGGTAAAGAGAAAAATAAGGTAAAGGAAGGATTTCTGCTTGGATGGGAATGAAGCCTGGATTAGCTCAGTGGACAGAGCATTAGCACAGAAAGCTAAAGGTTCGGGGTTCGATTCCCGGTTCAGGCAGAAATTTTTCTCTTTACCATTGATTTACAATAATTTAATTAAATAAATTACCCGGACATCAAATGTGCCTTCACCATTAAGGGCAGAAATCATGAAAACCTCTTTGAAATAAGGCCAGCCCTTTTCTTTATCAAGTTTCTTCCGCAATTGTAGCTCTGAAAATTGATAAAACTCTTCATTTGTTTTATCATCATTTTCCATTTTATTTGTAGACTTTTTTTGGCTGTAATCATGGCAAAGTATTTGTGATTCTTCCTGTACACTTGAACTCGTATAATTCCCCAAAGAATTATTTGTAAGTGTTCGGATAATGTCCAACAATTTCCTTTTCGATTTCATTGTATCTATCTGTAGAATGGAATAAATGAACAATAATTATTCATGTACAATTAGAAGTAAAGACACTACACTGTATCTGAGCTAACTTCCAGTTGTACAGTAGAAGCAGGTTAAAACAGTTACTGTATTTGTGACTAAAAATATCCAGTCAGTATATTGAAAGAATTAGAGTCCTTTAAATTAAATTATTTTGAGTCTGTGATATCAATATTAATGTTGATTTGTTCTTGAACATGTTTCGATTAGACTTCAGCATATTGCCCAGACTGGTTGGATTTATGTTGTACACCCTGGATGTCAATGTCAGCTCCCTCCTGTGGGTGGCCAAAGAACCTCCAAACGAGGTCACATTCCATCGGTATTTTGAAATTCATAACTCTGTTTGGCCGGGTGGGAGAACAGTGCCTTTTTATTTACGCACTTTAACAGTACATAATTGGCATACATATTAATCAAATACTATATTTAACGTATTTCAATCTGGGAAACTTATTATCACTTCTTTATTTTCTCGTAAATATGAAAATAAAGTGGGACTATTTCCTGTCATGACCACGAAGGTTATAACAGTTCTTACTTCTAACCAGCGATAATCCACCGATTATCACAACAGTGGGTTATCTCTGATCACAACGATGAGCACCAATGACCACAGATATACCACTGATACAGCATATCAGTGGCTTCAACAAATTAAGTCCGAATTTGTCTTTTACATATTTAACCGCTTAAAATAATAAAAAGGACGTTCCCTGGAATTCACCTACGTTAGAATAATTGATTTAGTTTCCATTCAATGATTTAGGTTTGGTTAGCTTTTAGTTTCCTTGCATTTTTTTTTTAGAGGAATTAAACCCAATGGGTACAACTTGGACACTACACACACCCAGCCCCAAGGTTGAGATTTTAAAATCCTTTACCCCGCCGGGAATCGAACCCGGGTCGCCGGAGTGGAAGGTAGGGACTCTACCGACTACGCCATAGCGATGGACGTTTCCTTGCATTTTAAATATGATTTAATACGTAACATAAATGACCTCTTCATATCTGTTATTTTATGGAACATTCAACATGTCTGACGGTTACAACGTAAAATCATATTTCCACTACTTCATTTCATGATAGGTTTCAATATTTTGACGATGGTTAAATCCCAGAGGTAAATGGTATCATCAACACTTCGTAATACTTTAAATTACATTAAAAATAGCATAAGTCACGTAAGTAAAAAGCTGGTCTTGTACAACCCCACCCTCTGTTTTTGTTCTTGCTGAACAGTTAGAAAATATAAAAGAGCTGACTATTTGAGAAAAAATCTATATTCAGAAGAACAGAAACAGAGTTGTTATGAATTTAGAAATGCTGACGGAGCGTGATATCATCTGGAGGTTCTTTGGTCAACTGTAGGAGGGAGCTGACATCAACATCCACGGTTTACAACATAAATCCAACCAGTCTGGGCAAGATGCTGATGACTAATTGAAACATGTCCAACTACAAATCAACATTAATATTGAGGTAAGATAGTACAGACTCAAAATAATTTAATTAAAAGAACTTCAAAATATTACTTCCTAAAATAAAACATTGATTAGTATCCTTTATTAACACATCGGCAACTTTTTTTTACTGCAGGTCCATGTCAAGGGAACTTTTATATAAAACAAGTGAACAAATTAATATCAAAGTAAAACAAAGCTTATTGTCACTAAGTCTAAAGTTCATTGTTAAAAGCCGCCGTATTTCAGGCGACGCTATGTCCATTATAAATGCTACCCTCGCCAAGATCAGTGTTTTATTGTTTTAACTCGTCATTCGTTGCAATAATTTTGATTGAAGCGGGAAAAAGTAGTGTTGCTGTTTAAAATAAAAACAGGAATGCTTGACCGTTTATGCATTGGGGAGTCGTTTGCGTCTGTATCACGCTGTTTCAATGTTAATGAATCAACTGCATGATTTATTAAGAAATCCAAAGACAAAATAAGGAATTCCATCGCTGAATTCACAGCTGAATATGAATCTTAATTGAAAGTTCTTTTAAAAGCGGCAAAACAGGAACAATCTACTAAATAATCAATTGAGTTGGTGTTTACTTGATGAAAATCCATATTTATTAATTAAATAAAAATAAAACATAATAAATATGAAAATCAAATAAAACTATGTTTTATTTTTATTTAATTAACAATCTACTAAGTTCTTTAAGTCCTTGCCCAAACCTGACAGTAATAATTAATAGAAATTGTTCAAAATCTCTCATTAATTGATTTTACTTTGATAATTATTATTTTATTCTGTAACCTTGGAACGTATCCCCTATATACCCATACAAATTGCCATTCCATATTCGCAGTTTCTGTATTTGTGACATTTTTGCAGAACATATCCCCTGCGAAAAGGAGCTTTCACTGTACTGTAAACAAAGGTATTGGGTGAACTTGTGATATGAGTGAATTATCTGTGCAAGTGTCAATAATACAAATATCTTTCTTAGGTTACATATTTTACAGGAAATAAGACACAATACAAGATAAGGTGGTACCAATAATCAGTAGCATCCATTTCTTATTTATTTATGACAAAAAATTATATATGGACCTACCTAATCAGACGTTTACACTTTTTCCACGATGTCAACAGATATCTTTTATTCACAATTTCATTATGAGCAGGACTTATGCTCCATGCTGACTCACCTGTAAATTCTGCTATTATTTTCAATGGCTAATGTAGGATATTTTTCACTAAACTGTTTGAAAACATTCAAAATAATTCGTTTCTCTCCGCTTTTCAAAGATTTTCCTTTTTATGCTTTAAAAATTGTATAGAAGCAGCCATTTGAAACAACTGAAATTCTTAAATATTCAGCATTGTGCATGCGTAAGAATTAAACAATGAAATAAAAAAAAACCGTACTGGCTTTAGATTAGATTTATTTAGCCTGATGGAGTTAAGGCCATGTGGCTCTCTTCCACTCACCAGGGCAAACATATGTTACATCATAATATAACAATCACAATTAACTCTAATATTAAATACTAAATAAAAATTCGACCAAAAAGATATCTATTATATTACGATCTATAATGCAACCAGTTAATGTTAGTTAAAATTAAGACTAAAACTAGTAACAAAATGTATACAATCAAGACATATTAAATTGTCCCTGTCTAGTGTATATAAAAAACAAAGAAAAAATGAGATATAGAAAACTAATTTTACGTTTGTACAATATTTAAAACAAAACAAAGAAAAATATTTGTTAATCTTAATATTATTTTCATAAATAATTAAATTTATTAATGATTAAAAGAATACTATCAGTGAGGTGTATAAGTTAGTTTGTTATTAAATAATTCTTTAATTTGTTTTTGAAGGATGTTACAGTTTGACAGTCTCTGACATAGGGCGGAAGGGAACTATTCCATGTTTTGGTAAGTGAGACTGTAAAAGATAATGAATAATACACAGTGTGATGAGGAGGGATATAAAGGACAATGTGCTGATGAGATCGAGTGTCAATATTATGTGTGTCGGATAGTCTGATGAAGCGGCGTGATAAATAATTAGGCGATGATGTGTGAAGTATTTTATAGAGAAGGGATAGTGAATGGACAGTTCTACGATCTCTTAGACGAAGCCACGATAATTGTTCCAGGGACGGTGTAACATGGTCAAATTTGCGAATACCACAAATAAAACGTGCACAAGAATTATGAACACGTTGAAGTCTTTGAGTGGAAATAATATTTAAGTCTGTAAAAAGAGTGTCACAATAATCAAAACGGGGCATTGCAAGTGTTTCTATTAACATTTTCCTAAGAGCAAATGACAGACAATTTCTTACGCTAATGTAATGTAAAATTCCCAAATAAATGTCTTCTTAATAAAGAAGAACAAAGGTTTCATAGCACTTGATGCACGGGAATTAACAGCTTATAAGAACAAAGTTTGCATTTATATTGGAACTTGCCCAGATAGCTCAGTCGGTAGAGCACTTGACATAGAAAGCCAAAGGTCCTGGGTTCGAGTCCCAGTCTGAGTGTATAATGTTTCTCTTCATATATAATGAAATGCTTATTTACTTAATCTATTAAAATTGTAATTGTACATTTTAAAATTCTCCCATTCCCTCAGGGGTCCTCATCTAGGTGCCCAAGCTGAACAAAACATTTCTTCCACTTACTTGTGTTTTGCACTCTTTTAACTTTACTATCTAACCTATCTTGGTTAACTCTTGTTTTTTCGACCCCTACGCTATTAGGGCATCCGTGGGCTAGGGAGTCTTTCCTTTCTTCCATTTCTTCTTTCCTTTATTTTCTTTTCTTCTCCAGAAAAGCCTGACCAGAGGCTATAAGATGGCAGCCCCATCACTGGTCTTGCCTTCCTTTGGCCAGCAACCAATCGAAGGTACTATTATTATGCTTTCAAGTCTTATACGAGAATTTCCCGGAAGGATCAAACTATTTACGCTGGAGGGAAAATTTTCTATAGGATCGTAACAGGCCTTGGCCTAATACTTGGAAGGAAGAAGAAGAAGAAAATTCTCCCATGTAACATACAGACACGTACTGGATAACATACTTTTGTTTAATTTATTTTGAGAGTTAGGAAGCAAATTTCTTACACACTTAAAGGTAAAAGTTACTCAACCAATGAAAATACAGTCCATACATCTGGTCTGTTTACACTACAACTGGAACTTAGCTCGGAACACGTATAAAAGTACAGGTTCAATATCGTATACATCAACCATCATAAAAATAGCACAAATCTAAGAATATCTAAAGAAGTGATGAAATTTAAATACATAGTAACAATAATAAATAAGAATACGGCAAGGAATCAAATCACCCAACTGCAACCTGCTTACCAACATCTTGGACATTAATAAATGATCATTTGAGTTGGTGTTTACTTGATGAAAATCCATATTTATAAATTAAATAAAAATAAAACTTAGTTTTATTTGATCTTCATATTTATTAAGATATAATTCAGTGACAGCTGTTTCGATACACTGTACCTTCTTCAGACATGTTAACAAATTATGAATTGTGTTATTATAGTACATACCAACTGATCTAAGCAACAATACAACAATAATTTATTTAAATTTTTTAATTTAACAAAGGGGATTCATTCAAATCAAGTTGAGAATTAAACAGTTTATTACTACATTTCAATTTATTTATTTCTACAGCCTCCAAAAGGTCCAACTTCTTACCCTTATCACAAACATGTAAAATTTAAAAATTTGGATTGAAATTTAGAAAATTCAAAATATGCTAACCACTTATTCCAATTTAATCATCTTTCGATCCAAATTTTGAAATTTTACATGACATGTGTTGTACATTATGTTTTGCGCGATGGTGTTTTCAAAATAATAAATAATAGTAACAAATAACATCCTTATTTAAAGAGAAAAATTATACGCTCAGACCGGGACTTGAACCCGGGACCCTTGGTTTTCTAGTCCAAGTGCTGTACCATTTGAGCTACCTGAGCAAGTACCGATCTAAATGCAAATCTCTCTCTATATACATTGTAATTCCCGCCCCAAATGCTTTGAAGCCTTTGCTTCTATCTTTGCAAATGGCGGCTCCTATATTAAGAAGACATATTTGGGAATTATACATTACATTATAAATGCCAGTACAGCTATTTTAGATGTTTTTATTATTAATTTCATACATCTCAATGATGGATAAATCATATTTAAAGGGAAAAATTATACGCTCAGTTTAATTTTTCTCTTTAAATATGATTTATCCATCATTGAGATGTATGAAATTAATAATAAAAACATCTTAAATAACATCCTTGTTGGAAATATTTGCATTCATTATAAACAATTGACTAATGTTAACAGTGGGGGCAATTTTTATTAGTTGAAACAACAGCAGGCCATGAGACCATTTAATGATAAAATGGTGGCAAGTATGTATTTATTGTTTTATATAAAGTTCAGTTAATTTAAAATGCAGTGATTTGTTTCATATAATGTATATTAACACTACCTTTTGGATGTTTTTTGTATACAGTATACATAGAGGGCAGTGGTTTTACTTGCAGCACACGTGTTTGTAATATGTAATATTACAGTATAGTCATCTTTATTACAGTATAGTTATTTAGGTTTGGCAAAAGCAAAATGTAGAAAGTTCAACTTTCAATCATAGTCGCCATTGCTGTAAATATGACAAAATGCACAATCGTGCAAAAATAACATTTATATAGGTCTTCTCATGAAAATTTAGTGATTTTTATATAGTCATATTTCTCATATTTTAAAATTTTTGGTCATATTTATTTTAATTTCTGTAATAAAGACATATTTTGAGGATTTCAGCTCAGATGAAACAAACAAAATAATGTATGTAATAGCGATAGTAGTTAACAGATGAATAGCACTTCATTTGTAAGAATTCTTCTTTCTAATTTACTATCATCTTGCTCTCATTTTACAGACATTAAGAAAAAGCTTAATTATTTTATTTCTAACTTTCAGTTTCTTTTATTGAGCCAAAAATAAAATGGCTGAGAACACTGCTTGGCAATGTAAGTTATTCCAAAATCAGTACATTCTTTAAGAGCATAATGCAAAATTTCAAGGTTTTGAGTCAGAATTTTCTCCAGAAGAATTAACTTATTTCAAATTCTCGTGCGACGTCAAATGCAGTTTCTTCAGAAGAAAAAGAGATCTTGTAAGATAACAGAACAAGTTCAACATACAAATGCATGTCATCATCCAGTGTAATTTTGCTATTTTATTACCGATGAAAACTAACTCAGGTATCAATATTTTATTAAGTTACGTAGGTAGGAAATAACACTATGGGGTTTATTTTAATATTGTTTAGTTGTTTCTCGACTCACCTCACACTTCTTAACTCCCAAGCAGACTCAAGTTTCTTCACTTCATTTGTGACATTCTCAATGCTGTATTACGTTCACAACTGATGTCCAATGGCCCCTATCCTGCAGACCTCCGCACCATCTGATGGCTGACCGACGAACTTCCAAATCAATCCCACTCCTTATCACCGGCTATGAATTTTGAAATACCCGGTGATAAGGAGAGGGGATTGATTTGGAAGTTCGTCGGTCAGCCATCAGATGGCACTGAGGTCAGTCTGCAGGAGAGGAGGCCGTTGGACATCAGTTGTGAGTGTAATACAGCATTGAGAATGTCACAAATGAAGTGAAGAAACTCGAGTCTGCTTGGGAGTTAAGAAGTATGAGATGAGTCAAGAAACAACTAAACAATATGAATATTTTATTTGCATTAATTATTACATTTTAGTAAGATCCAGAATATATAAGTGATTGTATTTACCTTGTTCAACATGAGAAATGAACGTTTTCTGGGATATAAATAGAGTAATCGAAGAACTTTAGGATCAAGTCTGTGTCGAGTCCAGTGATTGGCTACATCATGGACAACACCAATAACATCAGCTTCTAACATCGCCATCTCACTGTCAGTATGGAACTTATGTTCTAGGTGATGTCTAGAAAATCAAAAATTAATTTTAGCCAAATAATAGCGATATTAAGAATATATGACTCTTTTCCTTTAACACATATAATGCATTCATAGTTAAATATGGGAAATAACATTATGAGGTTCTTAATTCAGAAATTAATGAGTCAATTATTAACATCTTACCTCATATTTTATGTTTCTTCAAACACGGGAACTAGTTTTCGAGAGAAGAATCAAGAGAGAGAGATCCTTCTCTCGAAAACTAGTTCCCATGTTTGAAAAAACATAAAATATGAGGTAAGATGTTAAAAATTGACTGATTAATTTACATATAATGCACCATAAAGATTATATATATATATATATATATATATATATATATATATATACACACACACACACACACAGTGGAATCTCTATACTCGAATCTTGTTAAGTCGAATTCCACTCTAACTTGAAAAGAATCCTCATTCCCTCCCTTCAAGCCCAAAAACCTCCATTACTCGAATTATATGATCTCTAATGTAGTTGTAATTAATGTTTTATTTTAGGAAGTAATATTTTGAGGTTCCACTGTGGTCTCGGGGTAGCATGCTACCTTGTCACGCAGCGGGCCCGGGTTATATATATATATATATATATATATACACACACACACACAGTGGAATCTCTATACTCGAATCTTGTTAAGTCGAATTCCACTCTAACTTGAAAAGAATCCTCATTCCCTTCCCTTGAAGCCCAAAAACCTCCATTACTCGAATTATATGATCTCTAAAGTAGTTGTAATTAATGTTTTATTTTAGGAAGTAATATTTTGAGGTTCCACTGTGGTCTCGGGGTAGCATGCTGCCTTGTCACGCAGCGGGTCCGGGTTTATTAAATAATATGCATGTAATCTTTTTTGTTAGTTTAGGAAGAGGTAAGTTGGTGTATATCCATTTATTATAAACATTTGGGGAATTATTGCTAAAGTTGGTAACACCAATTTCACAGCCATCTTGCATAAACTACATTAAGCACACCGATTTCAGTCATCTTGCAGAAGCTACATTAAGCATTCGCGCATGCACACTGCAATTCTGTAGAACTTACAAAAATCTGTTAGCTACAAATACTAGATTTTTGCCTGATTTTATTTATATGGTCAAGTCCTTCCACAAAACCCATGAGCTAGCTTCTAGTATTGGCATACATATAATTGAACAATGACAATATTACCTTTGTGATTCACAAGACGTGACTAATCCTGGAGTGTCCAAAAACACTAGCTGTGTATTCCCATGAATAGCTATTGCCCTTGCTTTGCATCGAGTGGTATGCACCTTTGATGAAATTGAACATACCTACAATAATTATAAAAAAAAGTTATGTAACCAAAAATTTTACTAAAATATATTATACTTTAATTTAGTATGTCAAAAACTTACCCGCCTGCCCACCAATTGATTGATGACTGTACTTTTACCAGAATTTGGGACTCCTATAATAGCAACCTTAAGAAGGCGAAATTCACATTTATTCTCATTTTCTTTATTAAAGTTCGAAAATTCTTTATTTCGTAAGGTTAAATCTTCAGAATATGACGAACTTTCACTTAAATTACTAAAATGCCTAACCTCAATTCTACGTAAGTAACCAGAAAATGTATTATTACGAACGCAACAATATGATAATCCTTCAAAATATGGATTAATCACTGAAAAAATACTATGCGATAACCTGTTCATCATTGTACCTGATGTTTCCAAAGCCAGAAAACTTATTTTATTACAGAGCGATCATAGTATTAAAAAGCATCAGCATATCAATTTAAAATAAAATTCCTGACAATTTCACATATAGGAACCATTATAGGAACAGGCCTGGGAACCGTCAAACACAGGTTCTCTCTATGGCAAAGACGAACATAGAGAGAAGCGCTCAATGTTCATCCCTATGGTTTATCACGATTATACTCTGTTTGGTTCGTAATCATATGTGCGCATTTATTCGTTTATTTATAATCATATGTTCGACTCATGACCATTCTTAAAGTTCTTAAACCTCAACATCCATCCATAGTAATTCTGCCCGATTGCAGGTCCTTCACTGCAATAATAGCATTTTCATGCCATGCTTGCAGCCTTACTAGGGAATTGTAGGTGTGGTAGCTTCCTGTTGCTTTCCACACCGGTGAAGGATGATGATGATGGCCATATGATTTCGGGGACCGTTCGGGCCTTAAAGTTTTCCTGACATTTGTCTTACAGGTGAGGAAAAACCCCGATAAAAACCTCACCCAGAAAAACTGACCCGACCGGAGAACAAACTCGGGCCCGCTGCGTAAAAAGGCAGCACGCTACCTTGAGACCATAGCGGTGGACACCTCAACATAATGGAATAAAATATACAATTTGTTATGTTATAAATTTTAAACAAGTCATACAAATTACTCAAAACTAATATTACAAGGAATAGTTTAAACAAATGTTGATAACTAACTCACTGGCACTATCGAACCCATAGGTTCATGGCCGCTCGAATATAAGCTCTCCATACATCCCTATCCTTAGCTAATGTTTTCCAATCATCCCCTATATAATCTACTTCCCTCAAATCATTGTTAATGTTATTCTCCCACCTCATTTTGGTCTACCAACTGGGCGTTTTCCCTCTGGTTTTCCTACAATAAGCTTCCGTGCACGTCTTTCATTCCCCATTAGTGCCACATGTCCTGCCCATCGCAGTCTACCAGACTTAACTATTCTCAATATATAAACGAACGTTGATAAAATTAAGAGGAAGTCACTTATTTCAAATAATAATAATAAAGTTTCGCCCTAATGGGCGTTGATTTTAAATAATAAGAAATATTTAATACATGAAATCAATTGACTGTATCTCACTGCAGTCGAATTTGTCTTACAATATAGCGACCACAGGCATAGATCAAAAGAATCTGCCACATGTTTCTCTATGATAGCGACTGCAGCGTTCCATGTGTTGGCAGGAAGAACTAGGCCTGCCATAAGCGTTCTCTCATACTTCTCTATGGCCATAAGCGTCCGCCTGGTGTTATCATACAGAGTGGTTATGTTATGATATAATTCCGAATATTAAATTGATTTACAACATTCACAATGGAAACGTAAGTAATATATCCAAAGTTATTAAAATAAAAAATAATTTTAATTCCAGTTCATTATTTTAAATCAGCTGAAAAATAATTGGTTACATATTAAATTATAGGTTATGTTTACTACTGTTTTCTGACTTTATATAAGTTAAAAGAGTTTTCAGTTCCATTAACCCATTCGCTTCATGTTTAAATGCTCAATAAATTTCGCCAGAAACCGCATTTAAGTCACCGTAAATTATATTGTCTATTTTTAGACATTCAATACAAACAAAAGATAACGGTACTTGAGATCACAATAAGGGTGAAGGCCAAAACATATTCCACTACCATTCACAAATATTAACAGAAGACTACCCTGCCAAGGGATGTACAAAATATATAAGAGCAGAATTAAGCAAGTGTACCTCGTCTTCTGAGTTGAAGGTCATTTAACTGCTGGCGAGTGTAGCTCGTCTTTTGAGGCGAATGGGTTAAAGGGTTTAGCCGAGATCTTGTATTTTTCTAATTAAAAAAATGGTTGTAGATTACGTAAGTTTTTTTTTCCATTTAAAGCATACTTGCAAATGGACGTAATACAACACACAAGATCCTACATTTCTGTCTTAGATATTTACCTATAGGCCTAAACTAATCTAACATAACAATCAAATTCACAGATTGTATAATAATCCTTGAGTCAAATTAATAATGTAGTTGTCTGATCTTTAATTATTAGCTGTTAGTTATGTTCAGTACATTATAAAAGTACGATTGAAATTATATCCTAGGTTAGGATTTAGCTACGCGCCTGAAGTTACCTATTTGTCTCACACGATTTTCCATACATCCTTAACGCTTCTGTTGCAGTACACACGTTTAAATGCGTTTCGTACTATTTTAAACATTGTAAAACCATTTCTTACGATTTTTAAATATTTATATAATTACGTGAATATTCAACTTTTATAAGATTCATGATGTGTTCCGTTGAGGTATTATTCAAAATTAAAGTATAAAATTATGGAATATTCACCTGAAAGGTCCGTCTCCTGCCGATGATGGGACAAGTCCCGAAAGCGCTACAGTTAAATAATTAATTAAGTTGAGGAGACGGACCTTTCAATTGAATATTCCATAATTTTATATTTTAATTATGTGAATAATTGTAAATCGACTTCTACAGAGTTCTATTCCGAAAGTTGGTAATGCTGACTTCAGAGCCATCTACCAGAAGCTACATTAACCATTACAGCAACTTTAACATGCACACTGTGATTCTGTACAACTTACAATTTGTGCGAGACAAATACTACACTTTATCCTAATCCATCCATAGTAATTCTGCCCAAAGCCAGGTCCTTCACAGCAATCATAGCATTTTCATGCTATGCTTGCAGCTTTACCAGGGAATTGTAGGTGTGGTAGCTTGGTAGCTTCCCGTTGCTTTCCACACCTATGAAGGATGATTATGATGGCCATATGATTTCGGGGACTGTTTGGGCCTTAAAGTTTTCCTGACATTTGTCTTGCAGGTGAGGATAACTCCTGATAAAAACCTCACCCAGAAAAACTGCCCCGACCAGGGATCGAACCCGGTCCCGCTGCGTGACAAGGCAGCACGCTACCTCAAGACCACAGCCTACAAAAAAGTAGTCCCTATGAAGCAACACTTTATGAAACAGGCTTGCCACCTTTAACAATGAGAAGAGAAGAAAGGACAGCAAGAAGCTTCAGAAAGTAAAATAAAACTTCCCAATATTTCACTAACTGGAAAAATAAATAAAGATTAAAAAAGGACGCCCCTTTTGGTATAATTTGCAAAAATAATATATCCATAGATGAGGATAAAGGCACATATAGGATTACCAAGGATAATCCCTTACTTTAGCGGCCTATTATTATTCTAGCTTTAGCTATTATGTAGAGCAAGATATTACATTGGTATTGTCTACTGGATATGTGCCCCTCTAAAATATGCAAATCATTTCCCTCCCTGCATTCCTATCTCTATCTTGCACTCCAGTGTTGTCAACTCAACTCCAACCTTGCATTATTCAATATTCAAGAGCCATGACACTGGGGGAAGTTTGGCAACATACCTACTTGATAAGTTACCTATGGCTGCTGTTTGACGTAGTGCAGTGAAATGATGTGAGTATAGACGTGTACTTTTCTAAGAACGATATCAGCGCTGTAGGGGCACAGATCTGTTGGTCCGAGAATATCATTCAATAATTTACTAAAATATTCTATTCATATCATTAACATCTTTTCTCAAAGCATATTCTGCTAATCACACCATGGAGTTTCCTTGTATCTATAGGTACTGTTGTCTCTTTCCAATTCTTCTCTATTAATTTATCCTTAAATCTTTCCCTCTCTTTCATTCTTGATTTAATTTTATCTGTTAGTGCATTTATCTTAATTTTTTCTGAAAAAAAAATTTCTTTCCTTTAATATTTAATTTTCTAAATATTGTTTTTAAGTCCCACGCCGTAGCCGAGTGGTTAAGGCAGGAAGCCTTGGCGCAGAGCTACGGGACTTGCACTGGTTCGAGTTTCCATGGAGGAAGAAATTTTCTCACAGAATTTCGGCCAGTATGGGACCGGTGCCCACCGAGCATTGTGAGGCATTTGGGTAGCTACAATAAGTAGCGACTCCAGGTTGAGAAGACCAGCTATAACGGCTGGGGGATCCGACATGCTGACCACATGTCACCCCTAAACTGACTAGATGATAGTCTACCTTTGTGATTAACATATGTGGATGCGAGGCCAGCAGCATGCTGGTAGGCCTGTCGTGCTTGGAGAAAAATCAGTTAGATATCACTTTCTACACTAACATTAGGAATTACTTCTGTATCTTTTACTTTTTTCCCAAATACTACAGGAAAAATAAAATAGTCAATTATTGTTTGCTGTGTTTCATCCCAGTGATAACAGGTATTTTTGCGACTTCTTTTGTTTCTGGAGCCACTTCCATCAGTTCTCAAACAGGAGTTGCATTTATTCTTATAAGGAAATGCTTGTAACTTTTTTAATTCATATGTAACTTTCCTTCTAATGTATAAATTAATGTTTCAGGGTAAATGCAAATGCAGCTATATTGAGTAATTATGAGGTAAGATAAGCAATTAAATCAATATACTCTCTAGGAACTAATAAAAATCTCATTACTTCTGTATTCTAAAGTACCTTTTCGGGATTCTTGTAGTCTCATCACCTTCTGTGGGGGACATCTTCAGCAGATTTTGCTTGTGTAGATTTTCGAATAACTGCTAATTATAAGAATTAAATTAATCGTGATTTCTTCTTACATCATACTTCTATGTTTTTTTTAAACACAGCACTGCAGTATCAGCGACCATTGTCACCATCCTCATGATTCATGTTTTCACGATTCATTTAACTCTTATGAATTGAACCTCATAATGTTAAAAAATTCCCAAATTTATTATATGAACTGCTAATTAGTTGTTACTTTGTGTGATTTTTCTGCAGCTATGATTTTTAGTAAATCATTTCTAATTGGTTGAGACATTATTTACTAAAAATCATACAAATTAGCAGTTACTCAAAAATCTACACAAGCAAAATCTCCTGAAGATGTCACCCACAGAAGGTGATGAAACTTCGAGAAGACAACACTACAAGGCACGGCCAAGAATCCCGGAAAGGTATTTTAGAATACATAATGATAGCTGTGAAAGTCTTAACCAATAACTCATTCTGTTTAAAAAAAAATTGCAATTTACTTTTTTTTTAATATTTTAAGACTTAGATAAAAATAATATGAATTCTCAAATATTTCTCATGATTAAATTAATCAAAACTATCATTAGTAATGTATAGAGTGATTTCAAGTGTAAGTTTTGCATATTTAATGCAGGTACTCAGTTTGTTACAAGAACTAAGGGGGCAGCAGAAACGCAGCAACACAAGGAGTCAACTTGCAACAATCACATACGAGGTATGTAATAAGCAACCACAACAAATGTAAGATTGCATCATTTAGAGAATATTTGTCTGCATGAATATGGATCTGCAAGTCGTCTGTGATTAAATGATGTTTGCAGTTGTTCTAGGGAGTTGGATATGTCATTTATAGAGTCCGGATGTTAGGCACTTAAAAAAGTTCAAAATAGGCAGGCAAAAAGGCACTAAAAATCATTAATATAGGCATTAAAAATCAAAATAGGCTCTTACAAAAAATGGACTACAACATAAAATTTTGCAGCCTTACGTAAAGAATATAAACATATGCTATCAATACCATACGAAGATATCAGAGATGATTTTGAAACTTGTTTTGCCTTTTTACAAAGAGCATACTTATGTTTTGCAGTGTCTACGTGCTGCGAAACATGGCACTTCTTCGCGCAATTCAATGAAATTTTACACACTTTGCAAAACAATATTAAACCGTCACTTGAGAATATTTCCGCACCAAATTCTTTCACGAAATTGGTCAGTTTGTCTTTTTACTGTTTTAATTCTTGTCTGTCCTTTAGGCATTGTGAAACAACTGTTCTAAAGGGAAAAAAAAAACTTCGTCTTTGAAGCACCTATCTATAAACGAGGACTACAGACTGAATTCAGTGTTATCAACATCAAAAATAATATTGCTAGTCAATTAAAAGTTTCTATGCAGTGATATGTGTCATGAAGTTTGTCCATTTCAATTAATTTCATTGAAATACTAAGTTAATTTGGAGAAAAATGGCAAATAGGCATTTATAGGCATTGTAAGCTGAAATAGGCATTTATAGGCAAAATTAACTTCATGGAAAACAACTCTAGGGTCATCGGTATGAACTTATATGAAGTCACTTTTACAAAATCTATAATAAATAACTGTAGGCATTTCCCCTAACATCCGCTCTCTAGTCATTTATGTAGATTGAAAACCCAATGACAGTAAAATTATATTCTTAATTTGTTCTCATATTAACCTTTACACTGCTACGAACGGGTATATGCGTTTTTCCATATTTCTCCCTGCATTGAGCAAGGAGGGTTTTAAAGGCTGGAAATATCTCAGCAGTGAAAAGGTTAAAGAAAGAAAACTTTGGATACTGAACCAAAGTTTTTTTTTTTTTTTTACATAGTAGGGGCATTTTGGATGCATGGGGTGTTTCTACCACTGTTTGCTCTTGATACCCCCTCCAATTTCATTATAATTAAATTCCATTGTTTACTGGGATTGGCGAAGGAAGAGGAAAAATGTGTTTTGTACTCTTCATAAGTAAATTTTGAGTGATTGAATTTTCATCAGTCTACATTGTATTAGCAATGCATCTGTCGCCACACAGGTACAATGAAATGTTGGATTATGTTTATGGAGTCCTGGGATACTTGGCCCACATTTGATATGCGTAAACTAAAAACTACATTACAAGTTTTAGATTCCAGATGTCACAAAAGAAAGGTGAATGCCAAATCCAATTCTGGAAAATGTTAATTTAAAATATATAACATTAAAATATGTAGCTTTAATATTTTATTTTAGGATGTAACATTTTGAGGTTATTTTAATTAAATTATTCTTCGTCTTTAATAGTGAGTGGAGAACATATTTTAATCGACTCACCTCATACATTTTCAAACTTCTTTGATACCGACGGTTTCAGACAAAATCATGTCCTCCTTCAGTCATGGCTTCCACATAATGGTCTGGACAAGATGCTAATGATGATTATGATATAATTGAATCATGTTCAAGAACAAATCAACATTAATATTGATGTAAGATGAACAGACTAAAAATAATTTAATATGCAGCTTTACCGCTTAAAAGTAATGTTTAAATTCTCAATAAACTATTTAAGAAAGAAGTCGTCGGATGGCGCTGTTTATAGCATTGGCTATCGACCTTCAGATGAAAGCAGAATCAATTCTATAAGTTGAAACAAATTTGATGTTCAAATGGCGTACAGAGTCAGAGGTCCGGGGTTCAAATGTAATTTTTCTTTCTAAAAATAAAACTATATCCAGTTCTGGAAAATATTAATTAAAGAAACTTGGGATCCAATCAAAACATGTACAAGAACAAATCAACATTAATATTGAGGTAAGATAAACAGACTCAAAATAAAAATAATTAAAGAAATATATAAGAGTTAAGTGAATCTCATCAAACAAACCTCACAATGACATTTTTATTATTAATTTATCCTTCAGTGAGAAGTGTTAAATTAATAATAAAAACGTGAATAGAAGTCCTACTGGTTTTATAAAGTAGTGTTAAATTCCCAATAAATGTCTTCTTAACTAAGAAGCCACCATTTGCAAAGTAGAAGCAAAGGTTTCAAGCATTTGGCGCGAGGGAATTACAACGTATATAAGAGAAAAATTTGCATCTAGATTTCAACTCGCCTCGGTAGCTCAGTTGATAGAGCACTTGGCCCAGAAAGCCAAGGGCCTGGGTTCGAGTCTCGGTCTAGGCAAAAAATTTTCTCTTCAAATATAAACCTCATAATGTTAAAAATTGCCAAATATATAATATGAAAGAAATATAACTTATTTTGTATACACCTTACATTAGTCATGTATATAAGAATGTAACTTGTTTCACAAATATATCGTAATGGCATGTCAATTCCTTATATGGAGGCAAAAGTTCATCAAATTACAGTACAGGAATATGAGTTTGAAAACATATGTCGATGGCCTAGAACCATATTGTTCCAAGTCCATCTCATAGAATAATTATTCTTGTTATGAAATCAATATTTTATGTGCATTTTGAGAGTAAAACAGGAATATGATATTTTGTATAGCATTTTTAACTGAAATGTCGAATTACTGTTCATTTTCACAATGCACAAGAATTCTACAAAATGGACTTAGAACAGTATAGTTCTGGATCATCGATGTAACAAATACAGCGTTCTAATATCATATGTTTCTCTTTTTTTTACTTCTAGACAATAAAGTACCTACAAGAAACTCCATGCTGCACTCAGTCACCTGAAATTATAAAGAATTTTCTGAAAGCATTGGAACCTTTCAAACTCACAAAAGCAGAGAAATTAATGTTACTCAACAATCCACCAACTTCAGCCCTAGAAATACAACTGGTAAGTACGTTGTTTATGTTTCATTCCAAGTGCAACATCTGCCAGGTACAAGGATTGTTCTGGTTGAAAGTGTCTATTTCAGTTTCATAAAATCTTGATCAATTAATAACCAAGAGGAACATTCTCATAAGCTGGATGTATTATTAAACTGCATAGGGTCATCCCATAAAATCATTTAAACATTATTTTGCAGTGACTGACTCTCCAACAAATACAATGAATATAGCAAATAATGAACAGATTCCTTCGAACTACATATTTGATAATTATGTTTTTAAATAATGATTTTACTAAGTTGTTTCCTAAAAAAATTAATTAATAACCTAAAATTTTGGGTATAATATACAGTTTGTGTGTTTCATTTTTTCTCCACTACGGTGCATTCTTACAATATTGTGATCCTATTAGATAATAAATAATATGATCATGTTACAGTGGATGAACAAATGGAACACAACAAAACATTTCTCATTTGTTTTCAAACATTGCCATTTACATAGCATGCTGTAGCATAGTGGTTAAGGCACTGAGCTACAAGCCGGAAGGTCGAAGGTTCAAGTCCCGTTGGGGTCACGATTTTTAAACTGACCCAAACCCTCTGGCGGCACTATGGCCCTGGGGTCAACTCAGCCTCTAACGGAAATGAGTACCAGACGCTTGTTCTGGGGGTAAAAGCGGCCGTCATGCAGGGCTGACATAAAGTGCCGATTGTCAAGAAAAAGTGGGAGCCTTAACCTCCTACTACCGCAAGGGCCTCCGGGCCTGTTGTGGGATCACTTTACTTTACTTATTAAATATATATATATATATTCTGAAATTACTATATTTATTTGTGAGTAAACAGCTTAATTTTATTTGTTAAACAGTCCTGACAAATGCCCCTCTACATAAATTGGTGGCCTTAACTTATGGTAATGAAACTTTTGTAACATTTCAGATGGTAGAAGAGAGTGAAGAAAGACTGACAGATGAACAAGTGGATTCACTGTTACAGATAGTGGCTGATTGTCAACTGACACCAGCTCCTGCACCCCAGGAAGGTGATTAATTCCACTAACTGATTATATTCTTTGTATAAAATACCTTATCTTTAAAATAAAATTATTTATTTATACACCATGTTTTCCTTTCTTTCTAAAATCCAAAAACCATGACTTGTCTTAAATCCATCAGTGCTTATAGACTACATAGCAAGCTTAATATTTTTAAAGTAAGTACTCCCACTTTTTCTGGACAATCGGCACTTGATGTCAGCCCTGTGTGAAGGCCGCCTTTACCCCAGAACAAGCATCTGGTACTCATTTCCATTAGAGGCTGAGTCGACCCCAGGGCATTAGTGCCACCAGAAGGTTTTGGTCAGTTTAAAAATCCTGACCCCCACCGATCAAAATAAAATAGCCAAGCTATTATAAATTAATGGTAAAGAGAAAAACTTCAATGTTTTTATTATTAATTTAATACGTGTCAATGAAGTACGAATTATATTTGAACAGAAAAAGTATACACTCAGACTGGGGTAACACAGGACTGCAGTATCAGCGACCATTGTCACCATCCTCAGCTGTTTTCACGACTGTGAGGTGGGGTTATGCTGCCCTGATGATATGAAAGGTGGTGTTTGGGCCTTAAAGTTTCCTGACATCTGTCTTACAGGTGAGGAAACTTGTCCCGACCAACGATTGAACTTGGTGGCACTGTGTGATAAGGTAGCAGCTACATAAAGACCACAGTGATGGAAGTATTGAACTCCGTACAAACTTAAAACACTATATTTTAATATTGTTTATTTTTTATTATTTCACTCACCTCATACTTCATATTTTTTTTTTCTAAACTTTTTTGGTGTTGGTTATTGTTGTTTTTAACCTTTTCCGGACAAATTTTGGAGTGATATTATTTTCTTCTTCTTCTTCCTTCCAAGTATTAGGCCAAGGCCTGTTACGATCCTATAGAAAATTTTCCCTCCAGCTTCTTCCGGAAAATTCTCGTATAAGACTTGAAAGCATAATAATAGTCCCTTCGATTGGTTGCTGGCCAAAGGAAGGCAAGACCAGTGATGGGCCTGCCATCTTATAGCCTCTGGTCAGGCTTTTCTGGAGAGGGAAAGAAAATAATGGAAAGAAAGGAAAGACTCCCTAGCCCTCGGATGCCCTAATAGCGTCGGGGTCGAAAAAACAAGAGTTAACCAAGAGAGGTTAGATAGTAAAGTTGAAAGAGTGCAAAACACAAGTAAGTGGAAGAAATGTTTTGCTCGGCTTGGGCACCTTGTGGTCGCCATCCACATGTCCCCTAAACATTTGTTAATGAATTTAATATCTGCAGCTCTTTTGTTTCTAAGTTATTTTAATTTCTATCTTAGTTTATATGAAGTATGAGGTGAGTGAAATAATAAAAAACCTCATAGTGTTATTTCCTATCTACATTACTATATTTTAATACTTAATATTCAATATTTGAAGAGAAAAATTATATGCTCAGATTGGGGCTCGAACCTAGGACCTTTGGTTTTCTAGGCCAATACTATACCTTCTGAGCTACCTGAGCAAGTTCCAATCTAAACGCAAATTTTTCGATGTTTTTATTATTAATTTCATACATCTCAATGATGGATAAAACATATTTGAAGAGAAAAATTATACGCTCAGACTGGGACTTGAACCCAGGACCCTTGCTTCTCTAGACCAAGTGCTCTACCATCTGAGCTACCTCAGCAAGTACCGTTCTAAACGCAAGGGTCCCGGGTTCAAGTCTCGGTCTGAGCGTATAATTTTTCTCTTCAAATATGATTTATCCATCATTGAGATGTATGAAATTATAATAAGAACATCGGAAAAAAGCCGTACTCGCATTTATAATGTAATGTATAATTCCCAAATAAATGTCTTCTTAATAAAGAAGTAACCATTTGCAAAGATAGAAGCAAAGGCTTCATAGCATTTGGTGGGCGGGAATTACAATGTATATAGAGAAAAAATTCTGTTTAGATCGGTACTTGCTCAGGTAGCTCAGTTGGTAGAGCACTTGGTCTAGAGAACCAAGGGTCCCGGGTTCAAATCCTGGTCTTCAAATATGATAGCAATTTTTTCTCTTATATATGCTGCTATTCCCCCACATCAAATGCTATGAAACCTTTGCTTGTATCTTGCAAATGGTCGCTTCTTTTTATTAAGAAGACATTTACTTAGTAATTTTACATTATATTATAAAGCCAGTACGGCTTCTTTCAATGTTTTTATTATTCATTTCATACATCTCCATGATGGATAAATCATATTTGAAGAGAAAAATTGTACGCTCAGACTGGGGCTTCAACTCAGGACTTTTGGTTTTCTAGGCCAATACTCTACCAACTGAGCTACCTGAGCAAATTTTTCTCTTATATACGCTAATTCCCCCACACCAAATGCTATGAAACTTCTGCTTGTATCTTGCAAATGTTGGCTTCTTTTTATTATTACCCCCTGCTAATCATATGTTGTAACGGATGCAATTATTCAGGGAAAATTGGTTAAGTTCCACAAAATATAAACAGATAATGCTTATAAAATATGTAAAAAGAGTAGGTATATCATTGTATGCAAATAACAAAATGTATTTGTGTATTCGATTTAATGAATTGCACGAGATATCTTGCAGACTAAGCAAGTACATTAATTTTAACACAGATTATAACAAGATATCTCCAAAAGGCATTCTTTACTCACTCCATCGACTGATATTAATATCAGTCTGTGAACCTCCTGGTGACTCATGAAGCACATTTCCATTCAAGCAATGTTATCTTTTCTGATCGCCAAGATCTTCAATAAAATCTTCATCAATCTGAAAATAAAGATGCATTTTAAACATTTAAATTACTAATGAAGGTATATGGTCTGTACATTCTTACCTCTTATGGTCGTTTTTGTCAAACATATGTTTCAAGGCTTCTGAGTCCCATCGTCAGCGATTACAGACTGATTTTTCTCAAGTTGTCGGCCTTGATTCTTCTGTATGTAGATTTTTTCCCATATGGCGAGTTCATTTTTGTTTTCTAACTTACTTATTTACTCACTGGCACTATCGAACCCGTAGGTTCATGGCTGCGCAGACATAAGCTCTCCATACATCCCTATCCTGAGCTAATGCTTTCCAATCATTCCCTGTATAATCTACTTCTCTCAAATCATAGTCAATGTTATTCTCCCACTTCATTCTTGGTCTACCAACTGGGTGTTTTCCCTCTGGCTTTCCTACAAGAAGTTTCCATGCACGTCTTTCATTCCCCATACGTGCAACATGTCCTGCCCATCGCAGTCTACAAGACTTAACTGTTCTTATTATATCTGGCTTCCATGTAGTTCACTGTTATGTAGTCTCCTCCATTCACCTGTCTGTTCATCTCTCTTTGGTCCAAAAATTTTCCTAAGAACTTTATTCTCAAATACTTGTAATCTCCTTTCCTTCCTTAAAGTAAGAGTCCATGTTTCGCATCCATATAATATAACTGGTAGAATAACAGTTTTATATTATATTATTTTTAGTCTGGACATCTGACGATAAAACAGAATTGTTTTGAAACATGTCCAAGAACAAAATCAACATTAATATTGAGGTAAGATGTCCAGACTAAAAATAATATAATTAAAATAACCTCAAAATATAACTTCCTAAAATTAAATATTAACAGTTTTATATATTTTCAGTTTAACATTTTTTGAAAGGAGTTGGGACATCAAGAGTCTCTGCAATACATAATAGCACGCATTTCCAGAATTGAGCCTATGTTTAATTTCCTTGTGCATCTCATTCCTATTTGTGATTATTGTTCCTAGGTATTTGAATTCAGCCACTTCCTCAAAATTTCCCTCATTTGTCATTAGCTATCCATTTCCATTATATAATGTATTTCTACGTTTTCTATTTGTTTTCTACCTGTTTTGATATTTTTGTGTTTACATCTGTTTTGTGTTTTTCCGACCAAACATGAGCAGCCACTGCAGATTTTTCTAGTTTCCCTTTTTCTTTTTACATTTCTTATGTGTTCTCTAGTTCTAATGGTTAAATTTCTTTTTGTTTTCCCTGTGTATATCTTATCAGTCTTCACATTTTATTTGATATATTCCTGATTTTTTACCATCATCAATCTTTACTTTTTTTTTTGTTTTTACTAGTTTATTTAAACTATAATCATTCTTTGGTGCTATAAACTCACCATATGGGAAAAAATCTACATACAGAAGAACAAGGAAAGAATCAAGAATTTTTAAATTCCCGGAGAAAGGAACCTCATTAGCAAATTCATTGGACCACAGGCAGAGGGAGCAGGAGTCAAGAATCAGGGCCGACAACTTTTGAAAAATCAGTCTGTAATCACTGACAATGAGGCTCAGAAGCCTTGAAACATATGTTCAACAAAAACAACCATAAGAGGTAAGAATACACAGACCAAATATCTTAATTATTAAATAAACCTCTTAGTTAATAGTGAGTGGAGAACATATTTTTAACGACTCACCTCATACAATTTCAAGTTTCTTTGATACCGTCAGTTTCAGACAATATATTTAAATTATTGTAATCAACGGTAAAGGGAATTTTTTTTTATCACAAGTTGTGTTCATTAATTTACGTATTTTCTATAATAGTAACAACGTTAGCTTCTCAATATTAATTTAATAAATAATGCTATAGCTGTGTGGAGTCCCTTCATGTCTACTTAATGTAGAAACAATTCATTGTGTATTTGTGAATGATGATTCATTGCATTGAATGTGGGAGCAAGAGAGAGAGATAAAGAGAAGATTTAGGAATGTAGCCTGAATTAGCTGAGTAGTCAGAGCAACAGCACGGAAAGCCGAAGGTTTGGGGTTCGATTACTGGTTCTTGCAAAAAAAAACAGTCATAGTAATAGCTTTAGTTTCTTAATATTAATTTAAGTATTTTTCTCTTCAGTTGTACAATAAAGCTGTCATAAAAAGTCTGCTTATTAAGTTTTTTCTTACCTCTGGCCATTTTTCTGGAATGATGTCAAACAGGTCATCTTTGACATCTCCCTGAATAACAATTTCATCATCACCAGTGACTGAGGAACCACAAGCAAATTTAGTACCAAAGAACTTCGACGCCACTTTAAGATCAATATCTGAAAATGCAAAAAAAAAAAAACTATTTTTATATACTTTCATGCAAATATATACTCTGTCACAATAATTTCCTTAAAAAATTTCTTAAGGCAAAATTTTCAGGGAAGAAATTGAAAAGCCAAGGAAGACAGTTTTGGAAGATGTAACAAAAACTGTAGGATGCCAGGACTATCAAGAAATGAAATCAGTAGCTGAAAGAATAGAATAATCTTTTCATCGAGAAGGCTTTACCTTTAAAAGATGACAAATAAATTAAATTTAAATTCAAGAACAGCACTTTTCTATACCTTGGAAAAACAAACTTTTTTTTAATCAATGCCATCATGTTGTCATTTCGACATTCTGGTATTCTCTCCTGGCATGGCATTATAACCTGCTTCTGAGGTTGGGGCACCTGGAAGACAGAGTTACGCTGCCCTGATGTGGTAATGATAGTAATGATATGCCACTTCCTCAAAATTCCCCTCATTTGTCATTAGCTGTCCATTTCCATTATATAATGTATTTCTATGTGTGACCATATATTTAGTTTTATTGATATATATTTTGAGTCACAATTCTTGATGTTACTCAATATTGTGTGCGTGTCATCCTTTAATATCTCCTCGCTATCGCCCAATAGTACTACATCATCAGCATAAACTAACAGCTTATTAATACCATATATTTCCCGTGTGGAGTTGCCAGTCTCCAATCAGGCGCCTCCCCAGGTGGCAGATAGGGGAATGCTCACCAGATGTGGCAGGTACCAGGGAAATAAAATACCCAGGGCAGACCAAAACTAGCGCTGCTGCCTTGCAGTAAGATACTGGACTATCAAAGCTTTTCTTCTTCCTTCCAAGTATTAGGCCAAGGCCTGTTACGATCCTATAGAAAATTTTCCCTCCAGCGTTTCATAGGATGGCCCAGAGATCTTCGACCTCTTGGTATATAATTATAAACAGCTTTGGGGATCCGATTTGAACTCATTCTTTCAAGATGGTGTTTCCAATTTAGTTGGTACTGTTTAATATATTCCAAAATTGGCGTAGTCTTCAATTCTTTTAAGATATCGGTGTTCCTTTTCTGATCCCATCTGGTGTAACCCGCTGTTTTGCGCATGAATCTCATTTCACAAGCCGTTATTCTGCTTTCATGTTGTCTTTTTAGTCTCCATGCTTCACCACCATAGGTCAACACTGGTCTAGCCAAAGTGTTACATAAATGTAATCTGGTGTTTTTTTGTACAAGGGATGGTTTCATAACTTGATTAATAATTCCCAAACTTTTATTATAACTAGTAACTTTTTCAGGGATATCCTTTTCATCCCAGATAGAGAGATAATATCCAAGGTATTTAAATTGATTAGATCTCTCTAAAATTTTATTCTGGAGACAGATTTACTTTGTATGGGGTCCTTCCCATGAAATGCCATAATTTTAGTTTTGTTAATTGATATTTCCATATTAAATTTGGCAGCTGTTTTTTGTAAATTATAAATTGATCGTCATATCAAAGCTAGAAGAAGAAAACCTTGAACAAAAATTACCCGTCCCCCAGGTCGGGGGTTGATGGATCGGGCCAGCTGCTCATTCATCATAAAAAGAAAAAAATGCTAAAAAACCAAACATCAAGCCTTAGAACCCAATGGAAAGGAGGAAGAGAGGGAGACCAAAGAAAACTTGGATAGAAGGGGTGCAAGTGGCTATGAATATCATAGGATTGCAGGAAGATCAATGGATGGACAGAGAGGAAGACAGCTGCCATGATACCAGTTATTGAGACTCACCGAAAGAGCTGAGTCCTGTGACTACAGTAACAGATTTCTTCTTGCCTCGAGGAGCACGTGATATGCACACTTGTTTAGGGCCATCTTCCTTCTTCTTTGCTTTCATGATTCCCTTCCCACCTCTCTTCTGTCGCTTCTTTTCCTCTTCACCTCCTCCTCCTTCTCCCTCCTCTTTTTCACCTAAAAACACATACAGGGTAACATACAGGCTTCATTTAATCACAAATAATTCATCTTATTTCATAAAATGAAAAACCTGGTTATGAAGACGTCCAAAACATGTTTTAGGTGACTATTTAACTCATGTCGCAATGACCAATAACGTTTCAATCAATTCTGTTTTACACCAATGACTCGTGTTTCACCTCGCTCTTTATCAGCTCCTGCTTTTGTGATAAAGAAAGCTCCTCCTTTTTTAATATTCTGAACAGGTTAGACCATTATTTTTCTCCAACAAATACATTGAATATAGCAAATAATGAATAGATTCAGTGATTTTACTGAGTTGTTTATTCAAAATATAAATGATTAACCTATAATGTTGATTATAATAGTTTGATGTGTTTCATTATTTCTCCACTAGAGTGCATTCTTACAATATTGCGATCCTATTTGACAATAAATAATATGATCGAGTTGCAGTGAATATACATAACCTCTCATTTCTAATTTGTTTTCAAACATCACCGTTTACATTAACTATATAAATATTTTAAAACACCAGTAACTATATTCAAATAATTATTTTTGAGTAAACAGCTTAATTTTATTCGTTAAATAGTCCTAACAAATGCCACTCTTGATTTCCAAATTATCAAAATAAATTCACTCCTCACTTCATGAGTCGTGAATTTATTGATAATTTGGAAATCACTCGTGGCATTACTTATGAGAATTATTTATAAGATGATGCTGGTAAGCTAAAGGCACTATAGAGTTAGAAGTATTATTACCAAGTATGTATATGTAGGAGAAGTAGAAAAATCTGCAGTGGCTTCCCATGCATGGTCTGAAAAACATCTTATCGAGAAAGAAGCTAAATTATTAAAACAAAGAGGAAAACCAAAAGAACTTACTGTTTGAAAAAGATCTACATTCAAAAGGATGAAAAGAAGAAATTGGTGAATGAACTTTGAAATTCCCAGGGAGAATGACCTGGTTTCGAGGTTTCTCAGTCGGCCAATGGTACGAGCGAAACACAGTTCTTCAAGACGACTGAACAGTCGTGACAATGCTGAGGATGGAACAGAAACTATGTTCCAAAACTAGTTTATAGTCAAATAAGAACAATATGAGGCGAGTGATATAAAAAATTCTACCTAAAAAAAATATATTATTACGAATTTGGTTTTATTGATTATTACCTCATTAATTCACTTTCTATTAATTGGTGGTATTGTATTAACCAAGATATTTGGTCTGTGTATTCTTACCTCTTATGGTTGTTTTAGTTGAACATATGTTTCAAGGCTTCTGAGCCCCATCTTCAGTGATTAAAAAATTCCAAGCTGGAGTTGCTACTTATTGTAGCTACCCAAATGCCTCATGATGCTGGGTGGGCACTGATCCCATGTTGACCAAAATTCCATGAGAAAATTTTTCGGACCTGCAGTAGCTGCTCATGCTTGGTCCGAAAAACTTTTAATTGAATCAAAAGCCAGTCTAATTAAACAAATAGACAAACAAAAGGAACTTGCAGTTTGGGAAAAGATCCACATTCAGAAAAACAAAGGAAAACTTATGAACTTTGAAATTCCTGCAAATTTTGACCTGATCCAGAGGTTCGTTGGTCCGATCGACATAACATCAGTTGCCAAAGAAGTACTGAAGATGAGACTGTTATGGTCTTGAAATCGCAATCTACTTAGAAGATTTACATGAGGAGAGGTAAGAAACATTTAATTTCACCACAATGCTTACCTAGTTTAACAACCCTTTCAAATTCTGTTGGCATATTTCTTTCTAACCATTGTTTGCATTTCTCATATTCTGGGTAGTATTCACAATACTGCAACATACAAAACAAGTCATATTTCAGTTCTATATCTTTTTCCAGGTTTATAACCAGGGCTGAAGAAAGTAGCAGTATCAGGATAGTAACTAATTTCTATACACATTGTTTACAAAACGCGTGTCTTTGTGGAGCGTCTCCACTGCCTGCTCGGAGCAGAAAGTGTCTCTCCTCAGTAATAGACACGTTCAAGTGACATGTGGTTGTATGAGAATGTGCACATATCAGTCCATTCTTACACAAAGTGGACTGTATCGCGTGTCAACGTGCAGTTTGTAAACACAAGTATGATGCAGCGTGGCCTGTAACCCATACTTTTTCTCAGCCCTAGTTATTACTAATGAAGAGAAAAAGTGAAAGATTCTTTTGAAATCAACAAGTAATAACATTTAATTACTTACTTACTCACTGGCACTATCAAACCCGTAGGTTCATGGCGGCATGGACGTAAGCTCTCCATACATCCCTATCCTGAGCTAATGTTTTCCAATCATTCCCTGTATAATCTACTTCCCTCAAATCATAGTTAATGTTATTCTCCCACCTCATTCTTGGTCTACCAACTGGGCGTTTTCCCTCTGGTTTTCCTACAAGAAGCTTCCATGCATCTCTTTCATTCCCCATATGCACAACATGTCCTGCCCATCGCAGTCTACGAGACTTAACTGTTCTTATTATATCTGGCTTCCTATAAAGACCATGTAGTTCATTGTTATGTAGTCTTCTCCATTCACCTGTCTGTTCATCTCTCTTTGGTCCAAAAATTTTCCTAACCTTCTGACGGCACTATGGCCCTGGGGTCGACTCAGCCTCTAACAGAAATGGGTACCAGATGCTTGTTCTGGGGGTAAAGGCGGCCGTCACGCAGAGCTGACAACCCGGCTGACATCAAGTACCGATTGTCTAGAAATAGTGGGAGCCTTAACCTCCTACTACCCCAAGGGCCTCCTGAGGCCTGTAGTGGAATTACTTACTTTATTCTCAAATACTTGTAATCTCCTTTCCTCCCTTAAAGTAAGAGTCCATGTTTCGCACCCATATAATATAACTGGTAGAATAATAGTTTTATATATTTTCTGTTTAATGTTTTTTGAAAGGAGTTGGGACATCAAAAGTCTTTGTAATGCATAATAACATGCATTTCCAGAATTGAGCCTATGTTTAATTTCTTTGTGCATCTCATTAATTAAGAATGTAAAATTAATATTTGAACCCTGGACCTCTAGTTCTAAGTACTAGTGTGCTGTCCATTACACCATTCAAACAACGATACAAACATTAACATTTCTTTCAACTTATACAATTCTCATTTGTCTGAAGGCTAATACCTGTCACTGTCTTCTATTCAGAAGTATTTTTATTGACAATTTATACATTACTTTTTAGCAGTAAAGCTTCATATTTTTTATGTTTTTATTTGAATTAACATTTTCGAATCCTGGATAGAATCTAATTTAAGAAAGAGAAATTAAGTTAGATTCAATCCAGGATTGGAAAATAATTCAAATAAAATTATCAAAAAAAAGTAATAACATTGTTCAAAATATGTTAAAGAACAGCAGCGTTAAGACATTACAGCTTTCCACTATTCTTTTGACTGGCAGTTATTGTAAATTAGAGATTTAGTTTATCTTGGGCTTTGAAATGTATGTATCATGTAATTATTTTCTTTTCCAGTTGGCATATTTTATATTTATTCTTTTTACCTTGTGTTTTATTTTAAAAGTAACACATTCTATATAGGTGTTGTTCTACTCTCATTTTGATTTAAGAGTTTAGCTTATTTAAGCCTCAAGAATTACTTACATGTACAGGGGTATTCTGTGGAAAGTGAAACCATGGAACTAAATTTCCAAGTTACAAAAATGTGATTTTTTTTATTTTCATTAGGATGAACACACCTGAAATAATTGTGAAACGAAGCAAATTTTTTAACCAAAAAGAGATGGACAGATGAATGGAGAAAACTACACAATAGTGAGATACATGGTATGTACAGGAAGGCTGATATAATAAGAACAGTTAAGGTTCATAGAGTACGAAGGGCAGGACATGTGGCACATATGAGGGATGAAAGAGGTGCATGGAAGCTTCTTGTAGGAAAGCCAGAGGGGAAAATGCCCAGTTGGTAGACCAAGAATGAGGTGGGAGAATAACATTAACTATGATTTGAGGGAAATAGATTATACAGAGGATTTAATTTGAAGAGAAAAATTTTCGCCTAGACCGGGACTCGAACCCGGGACCCTTGGCTTTCCGGGCCAAGTGCTCTACCAACTGAGCTACCGAGGCGAGTTACGATCTAGATGCAAATTTTTCTCTTATATACGTTGTAATTCCCTATCGCCAAATGCTTTGAAACCATTGTTTCTATCTTTGCAAATGGTGGCTTCTTAGTTAAGAAGACATTTATTGGGAATTTAACATTACTTTAAAAGCTAGTAAGGCTTCTAATGATGTTTTTATTATTAATTTAACATTTCTCAATGAAAGATAAATTTAATTTGAAGAGAAAAATTTTTTACAGAGGATGTTGGAAAACATTAGCTCAGGATAGGGATATCTGTGCGGCCATGAACCTATGGGTTCGATAGAGCCAGTGAGTTAGTTATGTAATTTTATCGGAAAGAAAACACTTGAAATTATTATGAAACAAAGCAAGTTTAGATATTTTCCACCCATCTGTGTGAAAAATTCTTTGTAAATGTTGGTTTCATAAGAGAATGAAGACATGTTTTTTTTTTTACAAATTTAAACATTCAAAAAATGTATCTATGCACATTAAACATATTTAGCTCACATTAAATTAATGTTGGAAGTAAACATTATGAGGTATAATCATTGAAATTCATCAGAGAACATTTTTTGACAAGTTGGAGTTGTGACTGAGAATGGACGTGATTACTAGAGACCAGATGTTAGGGAAATGCCTACAGTTATTTATTATAGATATTGTAAAAGTGACTTCATATAAGTTCATACCGACGACCCTCGAGTTGTTTTCCATTAAGTTCATTTTGCCTATAAATGCCTATTTCAGCTTATAATGCCTATAAATGCCTATTTGACATTTTTTCTTGAAATTAACTTAGTATTTCAATGAAATTAATTGAAATCGACAAACTTCCCCCTCAATGCACTTCCGTTAGGCAAAATGAGTACCGGCTTTTGTATTTTTCCACCTCATGCACTCCTGTTAAACGAAATAGCCCTAAGCTATGTCCCAATGTATTATACTCCGGCTCGAAGCTTGGAGAAAGTTCTATAGTACAGCTTTGCATCTTTTCAATACAAACGTTGCTGAGTGACAAAAAGTATAGATAGCTCAAGCTTTTCTTTGTCTCACACCTGGTGCTGAAACCTTCAAGTGAGTTACAATATTATTTTTGATGTTGGCAACACTGAATTTAGTCTGTAGTCCTCATTCGCAGACAGGTGCTTCAAGGACAAAGTAGTGTGACAAGTCTATGTGGCTTTTTTTTTCTTACCTTTAGAACAGTTGTTCTACGATGCCTAAAGAATGGACAACAGTAAAAGACAAACTGACCAATTTCGTGAAAGAATTTAATGCAGAAATATTCTCAAGTGACAGTTCAATATTGTTTTGTAATGTGTGTGTGAAATATCAGTGAATTGCGCGAAGAAGTGCCATGTTTCACAGCACGTACACACTGCAAAACATAAGTATGCTCTTTGTAAAAAGGCAAAATAAGTTCCAAAATCATCTCTGATATCTTCATATGCTATTGATAGCTTATGTTATATTCTTCACGTAAGGCTGTAAAAATTATGTTGTAGTCCATTTTTTGTAAGAGCCTATTTTGAATGTTTAGTGCCTTTTTGCCTCCCTATTTTGAATTTTTTAAGTGCCTAACTTCCGGACTCTAGTCATGACCTCCATGATGTCTGGACAGGAAATAGTCCCACTTTGTTTTCATATTTACAACTAAAATAAGATGAAGATAATATTTTTCCAGGGCTAAAAAGAATAATTATATAATTATATGCATATTTGTTGCATTTAATTTGTGTTAAAGCATGTAACTAAAAATTGATCGTGTTACACCCCGCCCCACAAATGTTATTCATATAGTTATGTAATGAGTAGCCCAGTGCAAGTTTCACAGACTCACTCTCGGTCAAACAGCCATAATTTCTTACCTCAATCGGTAGTGAACAGTTTCCACAATACAGTACTCGAATTGGATATGTCACACCCGGCTGTGGGCCCAATGGAAAACCTTCACTTGATGTCTCAGCCATATTCCTTCAAATGAACTACAAAAGATGAGCTTAGATAAATAAATACATACTAAAATGTACCCTTTTAACACCAAGATAAGGAAAAACTGCACTTAAACTAGCGTGAAATATTTTCAAAGTCCTATAGAATAACAGTGTGCATGCGCCAGAGTTTGTAGAGCCAGCGATAACCCACAATCAAACCACATATTGATTATCATCCTCAATTACTATCCGTCGCTATGAAATTTAAATGACCAATATTTGCAATAAATCCCCAAATCTATATTAAAGAGATATATTAATAATATTAAAATTACCAAACGATTATTAAAATGGGTGTACACGTACTTATCACTCCCTAACGCTGATCCAACCAGTGATAACCCAAAACAGCGACAGAAAAACCATAGACTAAGTAATATACTCTGTGGAGAAAATAGCAGCATCACAATATTGTCTAACAGTGTCATAATATTGTGATTTGCATATTTAAATAAATACTTCAAAATTGTCTAATAATGTTACAAAAATTGTTTGAAAAAGTTTAAAATATTAAATAATGTTACTAACAATATAACTGAAAAATCAAGTGCTAGTATAAGTGCAGTTGAGCCGAATACAGTTGAAAATGCCTTGGGATATTATATTTAACTACTCATGGGCTAGAGGTCAGTATTTCTGACTACAGTTCATGAGGTCCCGGGTTTGATTCCCGGTGAGACCAGAAATTTTTTCTTAAAAGGAAATTATTTCTGTGGTTGCCCTTGGTTTGGAATTTAGGTTAAGTTTAGATTAAGAACTCTCCTGGTGCTTCATTATCATTTATCAACCATCATATAATTGGGGTAACGTAACTCCGCCTTTCAGGTGCCCCAACCTAAGAAATGGATTACAATTCTGCCAATGCCAGGAGAGAAAACCTGAAATGTCATAAAAGACAATCTGGTGGCACTGGAAAGAAAAAAAAATGTACCAAATTCTACATTCTCACATTGTTGTCACAGTTTATATTACTAATCGATCTATGATGTTATTCTAGGTTAATGCATAAAATATATTTTTATACAATAATATTTTAGTGCCAAAATTGATATACACCAGTATAATAATGCCGTATAAAGTTATAAAATCAATAACATTTGCGTGTTTAAAATTATCTAAGAAATACGATAAAGACGAAAATTAATATTTACACATTTAGCTACAAATACAACTTAAAATGACAATGAAGGAAATAGATGTCAAAACTACTCAAATTTTCAAAAATATGCATAGACAAACTACGGTACTCTATGAATATATGACCATTTTCTAGTTTAAATTGTACCTGTTAAAATGACCTATTATTCGCTCTTGCACAAAAGTATAACGTTTAACGAGCTTGACACACAAGAATAATATTAAATATTATATTTTAAATGGTCCATTTACTCCATGAATAAATTCGCCGACACGAGCAGACAATAAAGTCTGCGACCATGAGGCGATTAGGTTCGCCAACACAATAAAACAAAATTCTCTTTCTAAAAAAACTTTAACGGTAAAAATGTCCCTCAGTCTTGCGCACTTTTTTTTTAAATTCTATCCCAATTTTTTTCTTTTTTTCAAATGCCCCAAGTTTGTCTTTCGACATTCCTGGTTTCTCTCCTGGCATGGCGTACTTGTAACCTACTTCTGAGGTTGGGGCGCCTGGAAGGCGGGGTTACGTTGCTCCGATGATATGATGGATGATGATGATGAGAATGGTGCGCCAGGAGAGTCCCTAATCCTAAGCTTAACCTAAGATGAATATGAATGATGATGATTCCGATAGCCATATGATTTCGGGGACCGTTTGGTCTTACAGGTAAGGAAAAACCCCGATAAAAACCTCACCCAGAAAAATTGTCCCGACCGGGGATCGAACCCGGGCCCGCTGCGTAAAAGGCAGCACGCTACCCCGAGACCATAGCGGTGGACCTGTCCCAATATATATATATGACTTCGAAGCATACTGCATTTAACTCTTATATTATCAACAATAACTTAAAATATTCCATTTTTTTTAACATTAGTATTTTCTAAAAAGCCACAAATAAATGAATAAATCATGGCTCATAGAACACAGCAAATACAGTAATTCATAAAAAAAGACAACTTCTAAAATTGTAGTGTGTGAGTACGTTCACTGTAGGCCTATATCATCACAATCAAATAAACGGTATGGCAGCGCATAAAATACGAACAAACATTCATTCATTTTTATATATTAGACAAGCAGGTCCTTAAGAGACTTGGTCCTTGAGTACTTTTGGGATTTATCAATACTATAGGTCTTTTGGGGACTTATTGGTCCTTAAGGCCCATTAGAGACTTATAAGTCTTTAAGGTCCTAAGGGAATTATTGTCCATAAGATACTTAAGGTCCTCTGAGGACTTATTGGTCCTTAAGGGACTTACTGGTTCTTAACGTATTTAAGGTCCTTTTGGGAACTCGACAGGCCTTAAGGTCCTTTGACAACTAATTGGTCCTTGAGGTTCTTTGGAGCTTATTTGTACTTAAGGTCCTTATTGTCCATAAGGTCATTTGGGGACATATTCGTCCTTAAGGTCTTTAAGGCTATTTGCGGAATTATTGGTCCTTAAGGTCCATAATATCCTTTATATCCTTTGGAGACTTATTGGTCCTTAAGGTCCTTTGGGGACTTATTGACCCATAAGGCCCTTTGAAGACTTATTGGCCCTTAAGGTCTTTTGAGGACTTATTGGTCCTTAAAGTCCTTATAATCCTTTGGGGACTTATTGGTCCTAAAGGTCCTATGGGACCTTTTGGTCTTTAAGGTCCTTTGGGGACTTATTTGTGCTTAAGGTCCTTTGGGAAATTGCTGGTCCTTAAGGTACTTCGGGAACATGTTGGTCCTTTGAGGACAAAATTTTTCGGCCATCAACTGTTCTATTGTTGCCATCTTCAGTTGACAGCCGAAAAATTTCGTCAGTCGGAGTTATGGCTGAGGATGAACAGGACTGTGTTTGAAACCATGGTATCATGGAAGCATGAATCCTATGAGGTGAGTTGTTTAAACAAAATATTCTCCGATGAATTTTAATGATTATACCTCATAATGTTGTTTCCCAACATTAATTTAATATAATTAGTTGGCATTACTGAGGATGTCATCCTGGGGCTTGATGTCTTGAGGAACTGTTTTCTCATGGGACCTACCAAGTATCATGAATAATTTTAGTAGCGACATGTGACGATGGGAACTACACAACTACTGTATTTCGGCTGCAGATAAGTATGATTATTCCATGCAGGAGACTGGCCATGGAACAGAATGAGTCGAGCATACTTGGAGCATAGTACATCAGTTGAAAACAACTAAAGAACAGACACTAGATGAAAATGTCACAGTGCTGAAAGAACTGCAGGCAGTTGAATAGCAGATGTTGGAACAGATTAGCAACTCACAGATGAACATGAGGAAGATCCACACAACGTGGAGAAGGTACAACGGTAGTTATTGAATCTAACTAAGTGTTGCTCTTAGAAAATACAACTTCTGAGAATTAGCCAATGCATAAGAAATAAATTAATATTTTTAATATCTCACCTCATTTCCTTCAATCTTCTAGTCTGCAGTTTCGGAGGTATATCTCCATCATCAGTAGTCTCTCGTCGACATCCAAAAAGAAAACCGCCAAGAAACAACATAACACCGGTTGATGAGAGGCTACTCAAGATAGAGATTTGCTCAAGAAGAAAAACGCCAAGAAACAACATATCAGTCGATGAGAGGCTACTGAAGATGGAGACATAGTCATCATCACCATCATCCATGCAAGTATTAGGCCGTGTGACCTGTTACAGTCTCAAAGAGGAATTTTCCATCCAGCACTTTTTTGGACGTCCCAGCGATCTTCTGCCTTGGAGGCAGTAGCGAATTATGGCTTTTGGAATTCTATGAGACGGCATTCGTTGAAGATGGGCTTTCCAGTTGTTCTGGTACTTTTGTATATGGTGAAGAATGGCTTCTACAGCCAACTCTTCCATAATTTCCTCGTTTCTTTCATGGTCCCACTTTGTGTAGCCTGCTGTACAGCGCATAAATAGAGATATAGTAAGATGTTAATTATATAATTTTACCTGGTAAGTCAGTTGTCCTCAACTAAATTATTAAACTTCAAGTTATTCTAATATGGAGGCCTTTCGAAAACAATATTTCATCTTCTGCATTTTAACGGTTAAAATGCTGAAGATGAAACATTGTTTTCAAAAGACCTCCATATTAGAATAACTTGAAGAAGTTTAATAATTTAGTTGAGGACGACTGACTTACAGTTAAAATTATATAATTAACATCTTATTACATAACCTCAACGGTGCTTTAACAGGAAATTCAAAAGTTTTGATGGAGATATAACTCCGAAACTGCAGTCTAGAAGAAAAAGGATATGTAAAGTAAAGTAAAAGTGATCCCACAACAGACCCGGAGGTCCTTGGGGTAGTAGGAGGTTAAGGCTCCCACTTTTTCTAGACAATCGGCACTTTATGTCAGCCGGGTTGTCAGCCCTGCGTGACGGCCGCCTTTACCCCCAGAACAAGCGTCTGGTACTCATTTCCGTTAGAGGCTGAGTCGACCCCAGGGCCATAGTGCCGCCAGAGGGTTTGGGTAAGTTTAAAAATCCTGACCCCAACGGGACTTGAACCCTCGACCCTCCGGCTTGTAGCTCAGTGCCTTAACCACTACGCTACGGCGTGCCCCCGAAAAAGGATATGAGGTGTGGTAATAAAAATATTAATTCAATTCTTAAATTAAACCTTATAGTGTTTTTTCCCCCCCTGTGAAAGTTAAATAGCCAAATATGTTAATAAAACATGAAATATGAGGTAAGATGTAAAAATGACTCATTAATTTATTAATTAAGAACCTCATAATGTGTTTCCCATTTTTAACTTTGAATTTGTGCCAAATATGTATTGGACTGTAATGGATTGAAGAATCAGAAAGTGTAATTTAGATGAAAAGAGGGATATGATAAAAAAAAAGTAACAAATTACAAAACTAAGTCATGTTTCAGTTAATTTTTATTCACCAATTAACACACGCCAATTACCAATTAGTCACTTTATTTGTAAGATCTTTTATTGAGATTTTTTCAGGTTTGATTTTACCTACAACTGCACCATAACATCCAAGCATTACTTTTTTTAATAAAAATGATGATAGGAAGTAACACTATGAGGTATTTATATACCGAATCAGAGAAAACTTTTTAGATCTCACCTCATAAAACTCCACGATTTTCACAGGACCAGTATCTGGAGTCATTGCTCCTGTTCTCAGCCAAAACTCTGACTGTTACCATCAACTTCCAAACTGCCATCTGATGTCAATTTTATGAATTTTGAGATTAAATTTTGTTTGCCGGGAAATTCAAAATTCATGGATCTATGTTATTTTTCTGAACATATATCTTTGCCCAAACTGTTAATTCCAAAGACTTCTCTAAATTATATTTAAAGAGAAAAAATATACACTCATACTGGGGTTTTTGAACCCAGGACCTTTGGCTTTCTAGGCCAATGCTCTATCACTGAGCTATCTGAGAAACTCCATCCTAAATGCAAATTTTTCTCTTATACACTGTTAATTCTCTATCGGCGAATGCTACGAGCATTTGCTTGATCACTCAAATGGCAGCTTCTTGTTTAAGAAGACATTTATTGGGAATATAACACTACTTTATAAAGCCAGTAGGGCTTCTATTGTTGTTTTTATTATTAATTTAACACTTCTCACTTCTTCTTCTTCCTCTACGCATGAAAGCTGGCAGCTTGTTGCGTGTTCATTCACTACAGGTCCGGGGTATGGTGACATCCTTCCATCGTAGTTGTGGTCTTCCTAAAGGCCTTTTCTGCTGAGGTGTCCAGTCACGTACTTTCTACTGTTCTCCATTCTATCTATGTGATCATTCCAATATAATCTTCTATCATTTATGCAAAGGTTTATAGGTTCAATTTCACATACTTCTCTCATAACAGAGCTGCAAATTTTCTCTCTCAGCGATTTTCCTTAAAATTTCATTACTTCTCACTGAAGGATAAATTATATTTGAAGAGAAAAATTATACGCTTAGGCTGGGGTTTGAACCCAGGATTTTTGCCTTTCTAGGCCAATGCTTTACCACTGAGCTACCTGAGAAATTCAAGATGAGATGAAAATTTTCTCTGATACAATATATATTACTTTTTATACCCTTTTTTTTTTACCAACAACCCCTTTCCAGAACATTCATAATTTCAAACTCCAGAAAATTCTAGATGTTCGCATACATAGCAACATGTGGCATTATCAAGAATAACCTTGTATAAATAATCTGTCTATGTCACAGTATCATAAGCAATAATTTCAATAAACTTTTACAACTGATGAATTTTTGTACAAATGTACTGAATTAAATTATTGATGCATTAAATTGAGTGAGGTTAATGATATAGTAAGTCCACCATTGTCACGCAGCAGGCCCGGGTTCAATTCCCGATTGGGTGAGGTTTTCATCGGGGTATTTCCTCACCTGTAAGACAAATGTCCCTGAACATAGATGGCCATCGCAATCATCATCATTCATATACATCTTAGATTAAGTTTAGAATTAAGGGCTCTGCTGGCGCATCACTATCATCATCATCACCCATCATACCATCGCCTTCCAGGCGCCCCAACCTCAAAAAAATGGGTTACAATTACGTCAATGCCAGGAGAGAACACCAGAAATGTCCAAAAAGGACAACCTGGGGTATTAAAAATATATATATATATATATATAAAATAAGTGAATGAGCAAGAATTCATGGACTCTGTAGTGTAGTGGTTAAGGCACTGAGCTACAAGCCGGAGGGTCAAGGGTTCAAGTCCCGTTGGGGTCAGGATTTTTAAACTGACCCAAACCCTCTGGCGGCACTATGGTCCTGGGGTCGACTCAGCCTCTAATGGAAATGAGTACCAGATGCTTGTTCTGGGGGTAAAGGCAGCCGTCACGCAGGGCTGACATAAAGTGCCGATTGTCCAGAAAAAGTGGGAGCCTTAACCTCCTACTACCCCAAGGGCCTCCGGGCCTGTGGGATCACTTTACTTTTTTTACTGCAAAAAAATATTGCACAAGCTATAACAAGTAAAAATGTAAAGTAATACATTCATTCCAGTAGTTGAAACCAGTTTGTTATTAAATCACAGATTGTAATTATACTTTTATAGGATATCTTAAATTTTAAATCTTACAGATTATAAAATGAAATTAAAAAATCGGTCAAAATTTTGGCAGCCAGTTTACTTATTGATCAGCCTCATGGGGTAGTGGTCAGTGTTACTAACTACTGTTCATGAGGTCCCGGGTTCCATTCCTGGTCAGACCGTAGGATTTTTTCTTAAAGAGAATTATTCCTGTGGTTGCCCATGGTCTGGAATTTAGGTTAAGAACTCTCCTGGCGCTTCATTATCATTTATCATCCATTATATCATCAGGGTAATGTAATTCTTCCTTCCAGGTGGCCCAACCTAAGAAATGGATTACAATTCCGCCAATGCCAGAGGAGAAAGCCAGAAATGTCATAAAGGACAACCTGGTGGCATTAGACCAGCGGTACTCATTACGGGGCCCGCGTAGATATTTATTAAGGCTCTTGGAATAATTTTACCTTCATTACATTACATTTAAATTTTAAATTCTAAGTATAAAATAATATTATCTTTATTGAAATTCTACAAAACTTTGGATATCCCGGTGTCAACAGATATGGTTTCTTATATTTGGCTCTCTTGTAATTTCTAGTGAGTATCACTGCATTACACAAAACAAAAATTAATTGTCTAATACTGAATAAAAGAGAAATATTAAAAAATTGAACATAAGGGAAAAAATGATGGAAAAATATTCAATTCTCTTCCATTTCTAAGTCAAATATTTACATGGGTTAAATGCCCTTTTTGCAATTTAAATGAAGATATGGAAAGAAACCATCTCCTCCGTTGTCCAGCTTTTGTAGAAGAGACCAGCCTTTCTGCTAAATATTGGAGTGCAAGAGAACGAATGATTTCATTATCAAGTGCTCGACATTAGATACCAACCATATTTACATGTATATCACTAACTTTCCTTAAATAAAAACTATTTAAAGTTTTCTTTAAAACTCAAGGTTCGTATACTTTGATTCAAATGTATACACTTCAATTCACATCATTGCTAGAAACTTCAATTGAAGGAAAAAAGTCTCTAAAGGAAAACTTAGAAAGATTCTTTGCCATTCAGCTATATTTTATATCTTATTTGAGAAGAGAGTAATAAAAAAAAAAACAATAGTTAATCTTCACATCTTACCTCATAAAATGTTATAATAATAATAATAATAATAATAATAAACTTTTTCTTCTTCCTTCCAAGTATTAGGCCACGGCCTGTTACGATCCTATAGAAAATTTTCCCTCCAGCGTTTCATAGGACGGCCCAGAGATCTTTGTCCTCTTGGTATATAATTATAAACAGCTTTGGGGATCCGATTTGAACTCATTCTTTCAAGATGGTGTTTCCAATTTAGTTGGTACTGTTTAATATATTCCAAAATTGGCGTAGTCTTCAATTCTTTTAAGATATCGGTGTTCCTTTTCCGATCCCATCTGGTGTAACCCGCTGTTCTGCGCATGAATCTCATTTCACAAGCCGTTATTCTGCTTTCATGTTGTCTTTTTAGTGTCCATGTTTCACTACCATAGGTCAACACTGATCTAGTCAAAAAGATGGCAGCCCCATCACTGGTCTTGCTTTCCTTTGGCCAGCAACCAATTGAAGGGACTATTATTATGCTTTCAAGTCTTATACGAGAATAATAATAATAATAATAATAATAATACAATAGCGCACAATCGTGCAAAATTAATTAATTGGAGTATTGTGCTAATGATATTGTCACTTACTCACTGGCACTATCGAACCCGTAGGTTCATGGCCGCGCGGACATAAGCTCTCCATACATCCCTATCCTGAGCTAATCCTTTCCAATCATCCCTTGTATAATCAACTTCCCTCAAATCATAGTTAATGTTATTTTCCCACCTCATTCTTGGTCTACCAACTGGGCGTTTTCCCTCTGGCTTTCCTACAAGAAGCTTCCATGCAAGTCTTTCATTCCCCATACACGCAACATGTCCTGCCCATCGCAGTCTACGAGACTTAAGTGTTCTTATTATAGAACAGTGGCGGTGGCCTGCGTGCTTAAATTATCCTGAGAGCTATGCCGGCGGTAGCATTGCTGCCGATAGGGTTATTCATGCCAGACTGGTCGAAGGTGATAAGTCAGACAAAAAAGTACCTTGGTCGAAAGAGTGATGATCTTTCACCGTAAAAATACAACCGTCAAGAAATGTAGACATGGGTTCAACCGGGGTAAAATTTTCTGGAGGTCAAATATCATAGTAATAGCTTTAGCTTCTCAATATTAATTTAATAAATAATGCTATAGCTGTGTGGAGTCCCTTCATGTCTTCTTCAGGTAGAAGCCATTCATTGTGTATTTGTGAATGATGATTCATTGTAATTGAATGTGGGACCAGTAGAATAAGGTAAAGGAAGGATTTCTGCTTGGATGGGAATGAAGCCTGAATTAGCTCAGTGGACAGAGCATTAGCACGGAAAGCTAAAGGTTCGGAGTTCAATTCCCGGTTCAGGCAAAAATTTCTCTTTACCATTGATTTACAATAATTTAATCGTGTTCATTAATTTACTTATTTCTATCATAGTAATAGCTTTAGCTTCTCAATATTAATTTAATAAATAATGCTATAGGTGTGTGGAGTCCCTTCATGTCTTCTTCAGGTAGAAGCCATTCATTGTGTATTTGTGAATGATGATTCATTGTAATTGAATGTGGGACCAGTAGAATAAGGTAAAGGAAGGATTTCTGCTTGGATGGGAATGAAGCCTGAATTAGCTCAGTGGACAGAGCATTAGCACGGAAAGCTAAAGGTTCGGAGTTCAATTCCCGGTTCAGGCAAAAATTTCTCTTTACCATTGATTTACAATAATTTAATCGTGTTCATTAATTTACTTATTTCTATCATAGTAATAGCTTTAGCTTCTCAATATTAATTTAATAAGTTTCCAGTGATAAGACAAAATGTTGGTTTCTGGCACTTCCACTCTTGTGTCAATGTCAATGGCTGATGTTTGTTTTCATTATTCTAAATCCCATAACATTAAAAAATAAAAATAAAATAATAAAATTGTGGAGATGTGCAGTAATCCTGAATTTTAATGACGTTATAGTAATGAATAAAAAATTATTTATTTTTTTATCCGTGGACATTGTTTCATTTATTGTGAGTGGAGAACATATTTTTAACAACTCACCTCATATAATTTCAAATTTCTTTGATACCAGCGGTTTCAGACAATATCTTGTCCCTCTTGAGTCATGGCTTCCACTGATGAAATTCTCTGGTTGTTGATCTCTCTAAGGACATCACCTCTTGTGCTGCCATCTTTGGTTGGGATTATAAACTTTGTAATTAAATTTTTATCCACCGGAATATCGAAGTACATAGATCGATATTTATTCTTCTGAATGAATATCTTTTCCCAAATTGTCAATTCCAATGGTTTATCCAATTGTTTCAAAAGTTTTGCTTCTTTTTTAATTTTATGATGTTCTAGCAAACTATGTGCAGCAATTGCTGATTTTTCAATTTCACAATTTTTAATATTTCTAAAATGTTCTTTAGTGCGTGTTTCCAAATTCCTTTTTGTTTTTCCTATGTATACTTTGCTACAATCATTACAATTTATTTGATAAATTCCAGATTTCTTACTGTCTGGGATGTTGATTTTTTTATTGGTACTTAGAAGTTTTTCCAGACTAAATTTATTTATTGGTGCCAAAGTAATGTGTTTGTCAAACATTTTTTGAAATTTCCTATGTACTACTGGATGGTAAGTAATTTTCTTGAAATTCTTCTTTTCTTTACTAACAGTTTGTAGGGTGGAGCATTCTTTAAGTTGTTTTATCTTTTTGAATTTCTTTAATTTGTTTGATATTATACTCTTATTGAAACCATTTAATCTGCCTATACTTAGGATATTCTTGTATTCTTTCTTAAAATTTTCTTCTTTTAGTGGGACATTTATCAATCTATGTAAGAGGCTATTAAATATTGCATGTTTATGTGCCAGAGGATTGAAACCCGTTGATTTGATATAATTATCAGTATGTGTATCCTTCCTGTATACAGAGGTGATGTCCTTAGAGAAATCAACAACCAGAGAATTTCACCAGTGGAAGCCATGACTGAAGAGGGACAAGATATTGTCTGAAACTGTCGGTATCAAAGAAATTTGAAATTATATGAGGTGAGTCATTAAAAATATGTTCTCCACTCACTATTAATGATATGACCTCATAATGTTTACTTCCCAATATTAATTTACTTACACTGATATCATGTAGCTAGTTACTGAAAAGGAAGTTCTTGTGGGAAGGTAAAAATCAGTATTTATCACAGTTAAACCACCTTCTAAGACATTTTCTATTTATCTTAAAAGAAATTTTTAAATGAGGGAATATTTATAGTTCATTGAATACTTTTAAAATATTGAATTGTCACATACATACACAATAATGAAGCAAAGCAGAACAACTGCCAAGTCGATACCAATAAAATAGGACTAGGACAAACGGGGATGAACACTGAGGTAGAAACTTGTCTCTATATAAACATCACAGTCCTGCCGCTTGCTGATGTATATTTTGCAGCCTCTGCATCAGCGGCACATCACTTTCAGAATCACTAGAATCACTCGAGGGAGCCGAGTCGGCAGGAGACAATTCATCATTAGAGTCATCGTCTTCACCTAATTTGGATTTAGTAGGTGATGGTCGGCCTTTCTTTTTCTGTGAACAAAAATACTTGTAGTATATTAGACCATTGTAATACATACATATCAAAGGTACATAGCAAAACAAACAAGTGTGAAATGATGTAATTTAATTGTATTATTTAATATTTGCAGGAAACAACACAATGACGTTTCTTTTAATTATTATGAGTTAGTTATTTTGACTCAACTCATTTTTTTTTATATTCTGCAGACTACAGTTTCGTCATATGTATGTGACATTTTCGAAGCATTCTAACTGTTGTGTTTGTGATCGTCATCCTGTTGGTTGATTTCTACTCCCTCTGTTGGTTGACCAATGAACTTCTAAATCAATTAAGTTATGTAGGTAGGAAATAACACTATGAGGTTTTTTTAATATTGTTTATTTGTTTCTCCACTCACCTCATACTTCTTAACTCCCAAGCAGACTCGAGTTTCTTCACTGCATTTGTGACATTCTCAATGCTGTATTACGTTCACAACTGATTGTCAACAGCCTTCTATCCTGCAGACTGACCTCCGCACCATCTGATGGCTGACCGACGAACTTCCAAATCAATCCCCTCTCCTTATCACCGGGTATTTCAAAATTCATAGTTGTGTTTTCATTCTTGCATATGTAAATTTTTTCCCAAACTGTGAGTTCCTTCAGTTTTTCCAATTGTTTAAGTAATTTTGTTTTGGTTTCTATTCTATGTTTTTCTGACCAGGCATGTGCAGCTATTGCAGATTTTTCTGTTTCTCCATTTTTAACATTTCTGAGCTGTTCCTTTAATCTTGTATTTAGATTCCTTTTTGTTTTTCCTATGTATATCTTTTCACAATCTTTACAATTAATTTGATAAATTCCCGATTTTTTGCAGTCTTCAATCTTTTCATTTTTGTTGGTTTTTATTAAATTACCTAAGCTGTAATCATTTTTCAGTGCTAATTTAATGTTGAAATTGTTGAAGATTTTTTTAAACTTGTCAAATACTAAAGAATGGTATGTGAACTTCTTGAATTTTTTACCAATATTTTTATCTGTCTGAAGAGTACTTTCATTAATAATTTTTTGTTCCTTAAATTTATTTATTTTCTTGTGTATCATCTTCTCTACGACATCACACTAAACCATTCTATCTGCCGGTTTAACGTTTATCTTTTTTAACCTTTCTACCAGTTGCAGAGAATTTTGAATTGATAGATTTTCACCATTCTTCATTATTTTGTATTCACAGCTTAGCCATTTTTAAATTTTGTATGTGGGGGAACCTATATTATTTACAATGGGTCTCATTTTATTCTCTGTTCTGTGTATTTTAGGTAGACCATGAATATTGGGGTTTCTGGGGTCAGCTACGTATTCTTTTAATTTGATTTTATCTTTTTCTGTTAGAATTTCTTTGATGGCCTTTAGACTGTTTTCTACCTTTTTGATTGTTTTTGGAAGAGGGTCATTTCTGATATTTGGATATTCTTCCCCAGTCAAAAGTTCTTCCATTCTGTTGTGGTAATCTTCTTTATCTAAAATAACTATGTGGTTCCCCCTATCTGATTTTGTGTTTACCACATTTTTACTGTTTATCTTTTTAAGTGTTTTCATGTCTTCTGTTTTTGGGTGTGTTTTTGATTTTTTCCAAAATCTTCTCACATTCTTTCCGTATAATTATTTGATTTTCAGTTTCTACGTCCAAAATTGCAGTTTCGATGTCAGCTATGTATTCTTCTATATTATCTGAACAACTGACTCCGGTCTTTCCAGAAGTTGGTTTTTAGCTTCATTGAAGGTTTCTTTTGAAAACAAAATTTTTTTACATGGCTCTGTTTATTTTTAAATTAGATTCTTTTTCTTTGTTCTGTGTATTGATATTTTCTTTCCTTGATTTTTGTTTAAATTTTTTATTTTCTTTTTTTGTTTTTCAATCTTCTTACTCATTTTTATGTTTAACATGTTGTAAAAGTTCTTTTCTAAATTTTCCCACATGACTTTTCCTAAATGTTTTGAAAGTTTTATATGTAATAAATAAATTTCAAAATCTAAATTATTTATATTTGAAAAGAAAAATATACGCCTAAACTGGGGTTTGAACTCAGGACCTTTCTCTCTCTATGTCAATGCTCTATCCAAGTGAGCTACCTAGGCCTCCAATCTAAACGCGTATTTTTCTCTTCTACATAGTTAATTCCCTAACCCCAAATGCTACGAGCCATTGCGACGATTTTTGCAAAGTTATGCCTGGGCAAAGCAATTTATGACACTTCATGACCTTGTAATTTGGCGGCGTACATCAATAGTGCAGTAACTTCCCGATATGTACGAGTTATCTAGTTATTTCATGTATAAGTCACACCCTAATTTTGAAACTTATATTTTAGGTAAAAAAGTGCGGCCTATACACGCGTAAATATTATATATTTGAAGAGAAAAATTACACGCTCAGACCAGGGCTCGAACTCAGAACTTTTTGCACTCTAGGCAAATGCTCTACTGAGTGAGCTACAATCTCAATGCAAATTCTTCTCTTATATACGCTGTTAATTACTGCGCACCAAATGCTATGAAACCTTTGCTTCTATCTTGCAAATGGTGGCTTCTTTATTAAGAAGACATTTATTTGGGATTATATTATTTTTGGTCTGGACATCTTACCTCAATATTAATGTTGATTTGTTCTTGGACATGTTTCAAAACAATTCTGTTTTATCGTCAGCTTTCCCAGACAGTCTCAATATTAATGTTGATTTGTTCTTGGACATGTTTCAAAACAATTCTGTTTTATCGTCAGCTTTCCCAGACAGTCTGGGAAAGCTGACGATAAAACAGAATTGTTTTGAAACATGTCCAACATTAATATTGAGGTAAGATGTCCAGACCAAAAATAATATAATTAAAATAACCTCAAAATGTAACTGCCTAAAATTAAATATTTATTTGGGAATTTTACATTACATTATAAAGCCAGTACAGCTTCTTTCAATGTTTTTATTATTCATTTCATCCATCTTAATGATGTATAAATTATATTTGAAGAGAAAAATTACATGCTCAGATAGCTCAGTTGGTAGAGCATTCGTGTAGAGTCCAAAAGGTCCTGGGTTTGAGCCCCAGTCTGAGCATATAATTTTTCTCTTCAAATATAATTTATCCATCATTGAGATGTCCATCCATCCATCCATAGTAATTCTGCCCGAAGGCAGGTCCTTCACTGCAATCATAGCATTTTCATGCTATGTCTGCAGCTTTACTAGGGAATTGTGTAGGTGTGGTAGCTTCCCGTTGCTTTCCACACCGGTGAAGGATGATGATGATAATGATAATGGTAAGGATGATAATGATGATGGCCATATGATTTCGGGGACCGTCTGGGCCTTAAAGTTTTCCTGACATTTGTCTTACAGGTGAGGAAAAACCCCGATAAAAACCTCACCCAGAAAAACTGCCCCGACCGGGGATCGAACCCGGGCCCGCTGAGTGACAAGGCAGCACGCTACCTCGAGACCACAGCGGTAATGTATGAAATGAATAATAAAAACATCAAACTATGGTATATTTGTGTCCTTGATTTTACCAAATAAATACTAAGAAAGGAACATAAACAATTTTTTGTTACATAATCTAATTTATATATTTTAACAATAAAAAATCCAAAATATGAATAATGATGATGACTTTTATTTAGACACAACCTTTTTTTGCGGTTGTTGTTGAGTTGGAGGTCTGCCTCGCGGCCGGTACACTGGGATGAACTTTTCTGCTGCCGTCTGAACTCTTCGGATGTCAAAATCTTGATCTACACGGCTTACAGTCTGTAATCTATTACAAAATTCAATTTATTAACTTTACTTAAACATTTATTAACAAACATATTGATTAGAATACTTTTCTTTATACAACTTTCTGTAACAAATGCAAGAATCTATAAAAAATTAACCTAAACCTTGAAATTGGAGATAACACATGCTTTACTCCAAGAGTGACAGGGCTACTAGCCGGCTGCTGGCCTCACGTCCACATGTGTTAATCATAGACGTAGACGATCATCTAGCTAGTATAGGGGTGACATTTGATCAGCATGTCGGGTCCCTCAGCCATTATCGCTGGTCTCCTCAACCTGGAGTCCCCACTTATTGTAGCTATACAAATGCCACATGATGCTGGGTGGGCACCAGTCCCATACTGCCTGAAATTCCATGAGAACATTTTCTTCCCCCCATGGGGACTTGAACCAGCACAAGTCCTCATAACTCTGCGCAAAGGCATCTTGCCTTAACCACTCGGCTACAGTGCAGGACTCACACATGCTTATATCCATCCATAGTAATTCTGCCCGAAGGCAGGTCTTTCACTGCAATCATAGCATTTTCATGCTATGCTTGCAGCTTTACTAGGGAATTGTAGGTGTGGTAGCTTCCCATTGCTTTCCACACCGGTGAAGGATGGTGATGGTGACGATGATAATGATAAGGATGATGATGACGATGATGGTCATATGATTTCGGGGACCGTCTGGGCCTTAAAGTTTTCCTGACATTTGTCTTACAGGTGAGGAAAAACCCCGATAAAAACCTCACCCAGAAAAACTGCCCCGACCGGGGATCGAACCCGGGACCCGCTGCGTGACAAGGCAGCACGCTACCTCGAGACAACAGCGCGGTGGCAACCATGCTTTACACCCTAAAAAAAAAATTAACGTGATAGAGGGGAACTAATTTCCACTGGCCATACTTAAAATTATAGTGGTTCCCCACTGTTTAAAAACCAATTTAAATGTATGTGGCACACTCATCTTGCATGTGTAATATCTTTGTCCTTGGTATTTCTTCTAACGTCTCTTGTGCAACGGATACACTTTTACTACATTGGTTTATACTTACTTACTGCTACTTATCTACTCACTGGCACTATCGAAACCCGTAGGTTCCTGGCCGAGCAGACATAAGCTCCTCCATACAATCCCTATCCCCGAGCTAATGCTTTCCAATCATTCCCTTTATTAATCTACTTTAATCTACTTCCCTCAACATCATAGTTAATGGTTGTTCTCCGCTCCCACCTTCCGTCTTGGTCTATACCACCTGGGCATTTTCCTTCTGGCTGTTCCTACAAGAAGTTTCCATGCACGTCTTTCATATCCCCAATACGCGCAACATGTCCTGCCCATCGCAGTCTATGAGACTTTAAACTGTTCTTATTTTTATACTTGGCTTCCTATAAATACCATGGTAGTTCATTGTTATGAGTTTTCTCCATTCACCTGTCTCTTTTTATCTCTCTTTGGTCCAAACATTTTCCGAAGTACTTTATTCTCACATACTAATACTACCTCTCGCAAGTTCTCCCTTTCCTCCCTTAAAGTAAGAGTCCATGTTTCGCACCCATATAATATAACTGGTAGAATAATAGTTTTTATATATTTTCATCAGTTAACGTTTGTTTGAAAGGTAGTTGGGACAATCATAATTCCTCTGCAATGCATAATAGCACACATTTCCAGAATTGAGCCTATGTTTAATTTCTCTGTGGGCAGCTCATTTTTTCCATATTTGTGATTAAATTGTTTTGCCTAGGTATTTGAATTCAGCCACTTTCCCTTTTCCTCAAAATTTTTCCCTCATTTGTCCTTAGCTGTCCATTTTCATTATATACTGAATTTCTACGTGTGACCATATATTTAGTTTTATTGATATTTACTTCCAGTCCCAATTTCTCAGTGTTACTCAACAGTGTGTGCGTGTTGTGCAAGTTTTTTTTTAAAATAGTGATATGAATCCAGCTACAAATTTAACTCAAAATATTTACATCCAGTAAGAAATTGGATATGAGCACAAAAATTTCATGGCATGATAGCCTTACCAGTTGGCTAACAACTACATGTGCCAATCACAGAAACAGGAAATATCACTACGAGGTTTAATTTAAACTCACCTCACCTCATATCCTGTCTTCTAAATTAGACCAGTTTCTTAACCTTACTGGTTCCACACAAGGTCAATCTTGCTGTAAATAAACAACTGCATGTTCTTTATGGAAAAAAAACAAATTTTTCCTACCCTCTTCTCATACAAATCTTCTAAGTGAGATCACGATTTTTGAGATCATCAACGGTCTCAATCTTCAGTCCTGTTTTGGCGACTGCTGAACCTCTGGATCAGGTCCAGAATTTGCAGGTCCATTTCAAAGTTCATAAGTTTTCCTTCGTTTTTCTGAATTGTGGATTTTTTTCCCCAAACTGTGAGTTCCGTTTGGTTTGTCTATTTTTGGTTTAATTAGACTGGGTTTTTTTGATTCCATGAAATGTTTTTTTGGACCAAGCATGAGCAGCTACTGCTCCTTTTCCTTTTCCAGTTGCCAACTTCCCCATTTTTGATGTTTCTAAGATGTTTCTTCATTCACCGCTTGTTTTCAATTTCTATCTTTTTGTTTTTCCAATATAAATTTTGTCACAATCCCTGTATTTGATCTGATAAATTCCTGATTTGTTTTCTTCTTCAATTCTTTCATTTTTATTGGTTTTAATTATCCTATTAAGGCTGTATTCATTCTTCGATACCAATCTTATATTAAACTTTTTGAAACATGTTAAATATCAGATTGGTGAATACACTTATGAGCAAAGAAAACTATGAAAAAGAAAAAGAACACATAATTAATGTTGCAACAGATAACGGTTATGAAGAAAATATGGTACACAAGAAAATAAATAAATTTAAAAGACAAAAATTAATTAATGAAAGCACACTTATAAAAGAAACGGAAAAAATAAAATTCAAGAAATTCACTTACCATCCACTGAAACACCATAAGTCTCAAAAAATTTTCAAAAAGTTTAATATAAGATTAGCACTGAAGAACAAATACAGCCGTAACAGGATAATTAAACACAATAAAAATGAAACAATTGAAGAAGAAAACAAATCAGGAATTTATCAGATCAAATACAGGGATTGTGACAAAAATTTATATTGGAAAAACAAAAAGAAATTTGAAAACAAGGGTGAAAGAACATCTTAGAAACATCAAAAATGGAGAAGTGGAAAAGTCAGCAGTAGCTGCTCATGCTTGGTCTGAAAAACATTTAATTGAATCAAAAGCCAGTCTAATTAAACAAATAGACAAACAAAAGGAACTCACAGTTTGGGAAAAAATCCACATTCAGAAAAACAAAGGAAAACTTATGAACTTCAAAATTCCCGCAAATTCTGATCTGATCAAGAGGTTCATCATCCACCTACAGAGGGAAGAAGAAGAGTTCCTTCCGATCGACATAACATCAGTCGCCAAAATAGTACTGAAGATGAGACCGTTATGGTCTCGAAATCACAATCTACTTAGAAGATTTGTATGAGCAGAAAAAACATTTGATTTTACCATAAATTAAACCTCATAGTAATTAATTCCTGTAAAAGTTAGAAGTACGCCCACCAGATTGTATATATATTGCATGAATGTCAACACGTAGCGCTTGCAGGAGTTAATATAAAAACATTTGTAGCAATTGATTATACCACCAAAAAAAGAAATCACTGTTTGCACTTTCTTAAATGTATTTTTTTCCAGTAAAATATAATTGTCATATTTACATCATAGGACATCAGAAATTAGTTAATATACAGTTTGATGTTTCATTTTTTCTCCACTAGAGTGCATTCTTACAATATTCCGTTCCTTTGGCAATAAATAATATGATCTGGTTGCAGTGATGAACAAAAGAAGCAAATGAAGCGTACCAATTGTTTCTCATTTGTTTGAATCAATGCCGTTTACATTAAATATATGAATATTTTAAAATAACCATATTTAAATAATGATTTGTGAGTAAACAGCTTAATTTTATTCATTAAATAGTCCTAATAAATGCCACTCTTGATTTCCAAATTCTCTAGATAAATTGGAAATCACTCGTGGCGTTACTTATGATAAAGTACTGTAATGGACATAATTTACCTCTGTTCTTCACTTGTTACGTATAAATCATCAGGTCTGTGGTACATGTTGTGGTTGTCATATGCTCTTTTATTATAAAACAATGCATCGCATGTTGTACATTTTATCAGATCCCTGAAAATTACAAAAAAATAACACAACTAAAACAATAACTCTATTGAAGGAATGTTGTCAAGACATGTACAATGAAAATGATACCTACCTTTATTTGTTGGCTCTCAAATTAAATTAGTTACGCATATTTCCTGAGTCCAACTTCTCTGGTGTCAGTTTCAGGTCTGTAGTTTCAAACCCAGCAGGATTTATAGATTTTTTGAGCATAAAAATCCTGAAACTCAACCCCGCAAATGGGGATACAAGACTACATGAAGAAGAAAAGAGAAATCTTGAACATGATTTCATTGAGAGGGCAATTAAAGCAGGGAACCATGTGGTGCTGCAGTACATAATAGAATGTTGTCCTTTGATAACAAACTTAGAATTGTGACAGTAATGACCCAAGATGTCAAAAAGAATAATTAAATAAAATACCACAATTGCTATACCAGAATGATGATTGGAATAATAAGTTATCAGGCATAAATTTACAAAAGTGGAAAAATTTACATATTTAGGAACAGTGATAAATGCAGATGGGAAAATACAGACTGAAATCAGTAGAAGAATAGAGAAAAGTTTAAAAGTCTATAATTTAACTAAACAATTAATCTGGAATAAAGATATGCTCACCAAGAGTAAAATGGCAATGTATAAAACTTATTTCAAACCAGTTCTAACACATGCAGCTGACACTTGGACATGTACAAGGAAGGACTTGAGCAGAATCCAAGCTACAGAAATTAAATTCTTACGTGGAATGGTACATAAAACAAGGGGAGATAGAAGAAGGAATGACAAAATCAGGGAGACATTAAGTGTACAAAAGTTGACAACAGACTAGAAAAAAGTAGACTAAAATGGTTTGGACATTTAAAAAGAGTGGAAAAGGAAAGACTACCACAAACACTGTTAAATCTCAAGATACAAGGAAAACGACCACGAGGTAGATGGATTAACCAAGCGAAGAAAAGTCTACAAGAGAGAGGATACGACTGGGAAGAACTAAAAAGAAGCAAAGCATGGGGGGATAGAGATGATTGGAGGTGTATTTGGAATCGACCTTCTGAAAGGAGGACACGATAAGAGGATGACGATGAAGGGTACTGTTGCTAATTTAATTAATAGAGAATCGGCATGTAAAGATGGAGGTCTGTGATTTAAACCTGTCCTAGGTGAACATTTTGTTATAAAATGTGTTAACTTTAGACAAGGCTAATCTAAAAACAATAATTACTAATAAGGTACGTTGATAACTGAAGGCTGGATAATATATATATTACATTTCTTGGCATGTGGATTAAAACAGAAACAAATACATACCCTGTATTTTAAGTGGCTTGTATTAAATAAACAAATATATTACAATTATATTTGAAGAGAAAAATTTTCACTTACACTGAGACTCGAACCCGGGACCTTTGGCTTACCAGGCCAAATGCTCTACCAACTGAGCTACCGAGGCGAGTTACGATATACATGCAAATTTTTCTCTTATATACGTTGTAATTCCCTCTCGCCAAATGCTTTTGAAACCATTGCTTCTATCTTTGCAAATGGCGGCTTCTTAGTTAAGAAGACATTTATTGGGAATTTAACATTACTTTATAAAGCCACTAGGACTTCTAATGATGTTTTTATTATTGATTTAACATTTCTCACTGGAAGATAAATTATATTTGAAGAGAAAAATTTTCGCCTACACCGAGACTCGAACCCAGGACCTTTGGCTTACAACGTATATAAGAGAAAAATTTGCGTCTATACCGTAACTCGCCTTGGTAGCTCAGTTGGTAGAGCATTTGGCCCGGTAAGCCAAAGGTCCCGGGTTCGAGTCTTGGTGTAGGCGAAAATTTTTCTCTTCAAATATAATTTATCTTTCAGTGAGAAATGTTAAATCAATAATAAAAACATAAATATATTACAATTTTGTTTAGCTGTTTCTTGACTCACCTCATACTTCTTAACTCCCTTGCATATCTAGATTTTATCACTGTTTTGTGACATTCTCATTGGATGTCAGTTGTGAACGTCAACAGCATTGAGAATGTCACAAAACAGTGACGAAATCTAGATATGCTTGGGAGTTAAGAAGTATGAGGTGAGTCAAGAAACAAGTAAACAAGTGTTATTTGCTACCAACATAACTTACAATTCTATAAGAATACTTACTCGGGGACTTTATTACGCTCTTGTTCTGAATGCTGACGTTCTAAGTGTTTCTGCAGGTTGAATTTCACAATGTATTCAAACCCACACAAGTGACAATAGTACACTGACTGCGCTTCTCCTGCATTGTTAACTTTTATCTTCTTTGTTGGAGGAGGAGTTGCTACGGGCTTGAACAGTGCTACTATCCTGCCAATCAAATAATTACAAATTTAATATAATACATTTGGGAATTTTAACATTATCAGGTTTATATTTGAAGAGAACAATTTTCGCCCAGACCAAGACTCGAACCTGGGACCTTTGGCTTTCTAGGCCAATGCTCTACCATCTTAGCTACCGGGGCGAGTTCTGATCTAGATGCAAATTTTTCTCTTATATATGTTGTAATTCCCAGCGAAAATTTTTCTCTTCAAATATAATTTATCCTTCAGTGAGATGTATTAAATTATAATGATTTCTTCTTACCTCACACTTCTATGTTTTTTAAACACAGCACCGCAGTATCGCAGAACAATCTTCCCAATCATCAGCTGTTTTCACGACTGTCAATTTTTTCTTTTAACAGTAATTATCCAAACTGCCATCTGGTGTACTTTTGAAAGAGTAATTTTCTAAACTGCCATCTGGTGTATTTTTGAAGAACTTTATAATCAAGATTTACACCAGATGGTAGTTTAGAAAAATACTCCTTCAAAAGTACACCAGATGACAATTTGGATAATTACTGGCAAAATAAAAAATTGACAGTCGTGAAAACAGCTGACAATGGGGAAGATTGTTCTCTGATACTGCGGTGCTGTGTTTAAATAAACATAGAAGTATGAGGTAAGAAGAATACATGATTCATTTGATTCCTATTAATTACAAATGTATTTCTTCTGTCAAAAGAGGTACTTAATATCTAAAAGTATTTATACAAGATTCAAATTGAAGATGTAAATATCCAAACAAACATAAACCTTCCAAATAGCAAATACATTATTTTTAGAATCATATATGAAATATGTCCACCGCTATATCCAAACAAACATAAACCTTCCAAATAGCAAATACATTATTTTTAGAATCATATATGAAATATGTCCACCGCTGTGATCTCAAGGTAGCGTGCTGCCTTGTCACGCAGTGGGCCCGGGTTCGATCCCCGGTCGGAGCCGTTTTTCTGGGTGAGGTTTTTATCGGGGTTTTTCCTCACCTGTAAGACAAATGTCAGGAAAACTTTAAGGCCCAAACGGTCCCCGAAATCATATGGCCATCATCATCATCCTTATCATCATCATCCTTCACCGGTGTCGAAAGCAACGGGAAGCTACCACACCTACAATTCCCTAGTAAAGCTGCAAGCACAGCATGAAAATGCTATGATTGCAGTGAAGGACCTGCCTTCAGGCAGAATTACTATGGATGGATATGAAATATAAAAATTATGTACAATTATGATAATGATAACAATAATAACTATGAACTAAGACCACTAATATGAGAATACACAACATTTATGGTGAAATTAAATGTTTCTTACCTCTCCTCATATAAATCTTCTAAGTAGATCGCAATTTCGAGACCATAACAGTCTCATCTTCAGTACAATCTTGGAGACTGATGTTATGTCGATTGGAAGAAACTCTTCTTCTTCCCTCTGTTGGTGGACCGACGAACTATTTTCTTGTGTACCACATTTTCTTCATAACCGTTATCTTAATTAATGAAAGCACACTTATAAAAGAAACAGAAAAAATAAAATTCAAGAAATTCACTTACCATCCATTGAAACACCATAAATTTCAAAAAAATTTCAAAAAGTTTAATATAAGATTAGCACCAAAGAATGAATACAGCCTTAACAGGATAATTAAAACCAATAAAAATGAAAGAATTGAAAATGAAAACAAATCAGAAATTTATCAGATCAAATGCAGGGATTGTGACAAAATTTATATTGGAAAAATGAAAAGAAATTTGAAAACAAGGGTGAAAGAACATCTTAGAAACATCAAAAATGGAGAAGTGGAAAAGTCAGCAGTAGCTGTTCATGCTTGGTCTGAAAAACATTTAATTGAATCAAAAGCCAGTCTAATTAAACAAATAGACAAACAAAAGGAACTCGCAGTTTGGGAAAAGATCCACATTCAGAAAAACAAAGGAAAGCTTATGAACTTTGAAATTCCTGCAAATTCTGACCTGATCCAGAGGTTCATCGGTCCACCAACAGAGGGAAGAAGAAGAGTTTCTTCCGATTGACATAACATCAGTCGCCAAGATTGTACTGAAGATGAGACAGTTATGGTCTCGAAATCGTGATCTACTTAGAAGATTTATATGAGGAGAGGTAAGAAACATTTAATTTCACCATAAATTAAACCTCATAGTGATTAATTCCTATAAAAGTTAAATACACAACATGTGTTTCACCTTACAAGCATGCAACACAACTGCCTTGCCAGGCAGTTAAGTTTGAATATCTCGGCGGCATGAGTTTATGACTCACAGTGCAGTTGCTGTGCCGCGTGACATGGACTGTGACTGCATGCACTTCTCCTGGGGGAGATTATCTCTGTATTGCACTTACCTCTTGTGAGTTGATTTTGAATGGTAAGACTGCGCTTCTTCAGAATAGAAAACAACACCACAGTCAGCACATGGAAACAACTTGCTCGGAGGTCCTCCAGTATGCTCTGCAGCTACGTGCTTATCTCGATTTATTTTCAATGGAAATTGCATTCCACAATGAGGACAGAAATGTTTTGCTGCGCTCTCCGGATGTTTTCGAAATTTATGTTGAATAGCAATTGTGACGCTTTCAAAACCCTTAAATAACAAATTTCAATTACATGCAACCATGACACCTGTCTCAAAGTATTTTCTACTTTAAACACTACTCTGCTAAGGTACAAAATGATACCAGATTTGCACCAAAAAAATGATTTCAGTATCAGCAAATTAAATGAAACAAACAAAAACAGACAAAAGAGATGTAGATAAAACATCAGGAATTATCAGAAAAAATATGGGGAATGTGAAAAAGTCTACATAGATTTTTTTTTGCAAATGCCCCAGGTTGTCTTTCGACATTCGAGGTGTTCTCTCCTGGCATGGTGTACTTGTAACCCACTTCTGAGGTTGGGGCGCTTGGAAGGAGGGGTTACATTGCCCCGATGATATGATGGGTGATGATAATGATAGTGGTATGCAGAAGAGTCCCTAACCTTAAGCTTAATCTAAGATGAATATGAATGATGATGATTGCGATGGCCATATGATTTTGGGGACCGCTGGGCCTTAAAGTTTTCCTGACATTTGTCTTACATGTGAGGAAAAACCCCAATAAAAACCTCACCCAGAAAAACTGTTCCGACCGGGGATCAAACTCGAGCCCGCTGCGTGATAAGGTACCATGCTACCTCGAGACCAAAGCTGTGATTTAAAAAAATGTAATCATCACAAGGAAGGAGCACCTTAAAATAATACAACAGGCAATAGCGCTTATGTGTGAATTGAAAATCAAGAAAAAATAAATACCCTCAACTCGTGTCCAACTCAGGCTTTGGTTGAGGAATGAGATGAGATGAAGCCTCTATATTTATAGAGGTCTGTGAACCACAAGGGTTCCGCCCGACACTCCTGACGAACCGTCACAGGAGCGGATGAATGAAATGAAACTAAATGGATGAGATGAGCAAGGAGAAATGGTGGAATGAAATTTGTGGCAGGGGAAAATGGGAGAAAAACCTGCCCAAGCTCTGTTTCGTCCACCATGAAACCCACTTGGAGTGACCGAGACTCAATCTCGGGACCCCAGCGGTCAGAGGCGAGCATCTCACTGCTTCTGCCACGGAGCCGCCTGAAAATCAAGGACCTGAAGAGAAATAAAAATTGTTGAAACAACTGAAAAAAAATTGACAGAACTCACAGTATAGGCAAAATATCTACATTCAGAAACACACAGAAAAAATGGTGAATTTTGTAATTCCGCAGGAAAGGGATTTAAATATGAGGTTCATCTGCTCACCACCAGTTGGCTTCTGGCTGAGAAACTTGTTGTTTCAGGTGAGAGTAAAAAATAACAGGTGAGATTTATATTACCAATTAATTCTTTTAAGGAGTTGGGGTGTCTAGCCCTATGCTCTGGCCAACTATACTCCAAGGAAAACTTCCAATAGTCATTTTAAAGGAGATGTGGTGGGCCTAAAAGATTTCTTAATATAAATAAGTGAAGAAAAATCTGTTACCTAAGACTGAATGTGACATATTCAGTCCCTAGTCAGACCCCTACCCGAGGTATAACTAACTAACTCAATGGCACTATCAAACCCTTAGGTTCATGGCCACACAGACATAAGCTTTTCATATATCCCTATCCCGAGCCAATGTTTTCCAATCATCCCCTGTATAATCTTTTTTTTTTGTAAGCCCATGTTTCCCTTAACAGAGATTTAGGCGCTCTCCCTCTACAGGGAAGAATTTGAACCATACTAATTTAGTTACACTTGTTTTCGTATAGATGTCATTTTGAGTGGTCCTTGGTCAGCGTTCTGCCTCATACTGACATCTAGGAAACCAAGGCAGTACTAGGACGGGAAAATTTGGTAAATTTTGCTTAGAGGCCTTTTCATTCAGGCTTAAGGATTTTTTACGAGCCTGAAAATCTTCAGACTCTGGACCCACGGCTTAAAGTCCCTCTCGGAGGACTTTAATCTACTTCCCTCAAATCATAGTTAATGCTATTCTCCCATCTCATTCTTGGTCTACCAACTGGGCATTTTCCCTCTGGTTTTCCTACAAGAAGCTTCCATGCAAATCTTTCATTCCCATTCGTGCCACATGTCCTGCCTATTGCAGTCTATAAGACTTAACTGTTCTCATTATATCTGGCTTCCTATAAAGACCATGTAGTTCACTGTAATGCAGTCTTCTCCATTCACCTGTCTGTTCATCTCTCTTTGGTCCAAAAATTTTCGTAAGAACTTTATTCTCAAATACTCGTAATCTCCTCTCCTCTCTTAAAGTAAGAGTCCATGTTTCGCATCCATATAACTGGTAGAATAATAGTTTTATATATTTTCAGTTCAAAGTTTAATGTTTGAGCCTTTGGCATGGGTTCCCTGAAGTAGTCCCCGCCTGGAGAACTGAATGGGGGACTATTTGACCTCTGGAAAATTTTACCCCAGTTGAACCCATGTCCGCATTTCTTGACGGTTTTATTCTTATGATGAAAGATCGTCACTCTTTCAAAAAAGGTACTTTTTTCATCTGGCTTATCACCTTCGACCAGTCAGGCATGGGTAACCCTATCGGCAGCAATGCTACCGCCGACATAGCTCTTGGGATCATTTAAGCACACAACTACGATAAGATAGGAGGTATAATAGATTAAATTAGCTGCCTATTTTTGGACTAGTTTTGAAGATTCATCTTCATTCTCAGCTAACAATCAACTGTTGAGTCCTCTATTGGAAGACATTTTTGGACAATATTGTGATACTCATTTAGTTACTTTCCCTCCTCCTCCAATTTTGCCAACAACAACAACTCAATTACATTATTTTCGTTAGGTTAGTGTACACTTCAGTAAATAATATATGTGTAATGTATTTTGTTAGGTCAGGAAGTGAGAAATTAGTGTACATCCATTTCTAATAAATGTAAGAATTTATTTCGTGGGTTAGTTAAACCAGACATGCTGCCATCTAGCGACAGCTCTATAAACTCATGTGCATGCGCACTGTTATTCTGTAGGACTTAGAAAATATATTGGGAAAGGTAAAGTACCGTTTTCCGAAACTACTTATGACCTAAACAACTTAACCACTGAGATATTAAAATTAAATTAATTAAAGGTCATAAACTACATTTTATTGAAAAACAGTCAATGCTATTTCAATAACACTAACCTGACCACAAACATCACAAACGATATCAGCGTTATTGACAGATCCCTTACTGCGTCCTGGGTTCGATGTTGGTTGTTTACTAGGAGCCTTTCCACTAGCACCTCCTCCTCGCGGCTTCATAGGCCGCCCTTTACTGTCAATTTCTTTATTTGCATGTTTTCTATGTACGATAAAAAAATTATGTCAATAACATGTTAATCATGCACATATATGTTGGAATAAAATATTGACGACTTATTGCAAAGCTCTTATCATAAATACAATAAATAAAATATTTAATATTCTTACCTAAAATGCTCTTGCAATGCTTCTTTTGATTCTAATTTATTATTACATAGGACACAAACATGTTTTTGGGGAGATGACATTTTAAAAATACTTTAAATAAAAATTTTGATCGTCCGGCATAACCCCAAAATTCACAATTATTTATTAGTACCTTGTTTGCCCGCAACGCAAACTAGCGCTTTAGTAGCGTCACTGAACTATTTAATCTGGAATAAACTGCTCACCTTGAAGTCATAAAAACAGACGAGAAATTTTCCGTGTTAAATTAATACCTAAACCTTTTTTAAATTAAGCTACACAAACTAAATATCCTTTATATATGTATGTCCACTTTATTTTTTGTTAATTTCATACATTAATAAAATATAGACAATAATAGTTCATTTATAAATTGAGTCAGATAAATATTTTTACATCTCACCTCATAAAACTTCGTAATTAAAATACAATGTTTTATTAGGTGAGAAGTTAAAAGATTTTTCTAATTTTTTAAATTACCTTACATCATTACTTCCCATCGTAATTTTTATTAAAATAGTAGTTAACTTCCTTAATTTTTTATTTCCCGCTCCTTGGAACAGAAAATAAAAATCACAGATACCTAAATTGACGTCATAAAACCGCAGGAGCAGCGATAACCCACTAAAATGCGCAGGAATGTCCATGCATGTCCATCATCACATACAAAATATTAACGGACTCACTGGCATTATCGAATCCAAATGTTCATGACCGTGCGGACATAAACACTCCATACATCTTGATCTAATATTTTCCAATTATCCCCTGCTTAATTCAATACCTCCTTCAAATCATGGCTAATGTTATTTTTCCACTTCGTTCTTAACTACTTGCTGGGCTTCAATTTTCCCACAAGAAGTTTATATACCCGTCTTTCTTTCTCCATTTGTGCCTCATGTCCTGCCCATCCCAGTCTAACTAACTCACTCATCCTCACTGGCACTATCAATCCCATAGGTTTGTGGCCATGTGGACACATGCTCTCCATACTTTCCTATTCTGAACTTATGTTTTCCAATCATTCCTGTATAATTCACCTCTCTCAAAACAAGGTTAATGTTATTCTCTCACCTCATTCTTGCCCCACCTACTGGGCGCTTTCCCTCTGGTTTTTCATACCGAGTTTCCATGCCCCTCTTTCATTCTCCATTGTGTCACATGTCCTCCTCATCGCTGTCTATATGAGATTTAACTATTCTTTTTATATCTGGTTTCTCATAAAGATTATGTAGCTCACAGTTATTCAATCTTCTTCATTCACTTGTCTGTCTGACTCTTTTTAGTTCAAAAATTTTCCTAAGAGCTTTATTCTCAATCTTCATGACCCTTATATCTGATTCCTCGTAAAGATTATGTAGCTCACAGTTGTAGTCTTCTCCATTAGTCTGTCTGTCCATCTCTTTGGTCCAAAAATTTCCCTAAGAACTTGATTCTCAAATACTTATTTTTTTCCCCTTCCTTAAAGAGGGCATATTTCACATCCATATAATGTAACTGGAAAATAACATTTAATATTTTTAATTTAACATTTTTTTTAGAGAAATTAGAATTATAAGAATCCCAGTAATGCATAATATGATGCATTTCCAGAGTTGAGCCCTTTAGGTGCCATGAGCTGATTAGATCGGCTCTGATCCTCCTGTCCATTACCTGCCAGACAATATACTTGCAGAGCCGATCACATCGGCAGATGCAATCTAAATCTCTGACACAAGAGATTTTACCAGTGGCATGCAGAGGGACCTACACCTTATCCCTGTTTGTAATTATTGTTCCCTCGAATTTGGATTCAGCTACTTCTTTAAAATTTCCCTCATTTTTCATTAACTGTCCATTTCCATTGCACATTTATTTCTGTGTGTGATCATATAGTTTGTTTTATTTGTATTTACATCCAACCCCAGTTTTTTAACATTTAAAATATTCACAAAAATTTATTTTTAATTTTATGCCAGACTGTACATTTAAGTTTATTTTACCATCAGTGTTCCTGAATTACCAACTTTCTCAACTTTGATAAATTCCTGATTTGTTTTCTTCTTCAATTTCAGGACAAATACAGGGATTGTGACAATGTACCTAGGAAAAACAAAAAAGGATTTGAAAACAAGGGTGAAAGAACATCTTAGAAATGTCAAAAATGGTGAAGGGGACAAGTCAGCAGTAGCTGCTCATGCTTGGTCTGAAAAACATTTAATTCAATCAAAAGCCAGTCTAATTAAACAAATAGACAAACAAAAAGAACTCATGGTTTGGGAAAAAAAATCCACATTCAAAAAACAAGAAAGAAAAACTTATAAATTTCGAAATTCCCGTAGATTCTGGCTGGATCCAGAGGTTTATTGATCCACCACCAGAGGGAAGAAGTGGTAGTTCTGATCAAGATAACATCAGTCAATAAGATATTGCTGAAAATGAAGCTGCCCAGGCTTTGAAACCGCAGTCTACTTAGAAGACTGAACGTGAGGTGAGGTATCAAGCATTTAATTTAATCGTAAATTAAACCTCATGATGATTTTTTCCTGTAAAAGTTCAATAGGTATGATAATCAATACTAGCAAAATTCATATCAAATTCCGTTGAGGTGAAGTCATATGATAACGGTTAAAAATTAAATTGTACCTTTGGTAGGTGCCGTCGTCCTCAACTTTGTTAAAATATTGTATATAAAATTAACTGAAGCAGTTTCGGAAGTTATCTTCCATCTTCTGCAGGTTGAGTTTCCGCTATTTGTTGTTGTGTACGGTGATGTTTACTCCAACTGTTTGTAGCAGCAACTGGCTTGTTTTTGACGATCTCATATAATGGGTTTGACTGGGGTGCATTCTCATTGACCCATTATACGAGATCGTCAAAAACAAGTCAGTTGCTGCTACAAACAGTTAGAGTAAACATCACCGTACACAACAACAAGTAGCGGAAACACAACCTGCAGAAGATGGAAGATAACTTCCAAAAAAGAGCTCCAGTTAATTTTATATACAATATTTTAACAAAGTTGAGGACAACAGGTACAATTTAATTTTTAATTTTCATCAGGTATGATAATGTTTGAATGATAAATTTACCAAGGTGTGACTTAGTTTACAGACAAGGTGTATTAAAATTTTGAGGATAATTGAATTGGTGAAGGCTTGAAGGCATATATTAAATTAATGTTGGAAAGTAAACATTATGAGGTATAATCATAAAAAAATTCATCGGAGAACATTTTGTTTAAACGACTCACCTCATAGGATTCATGCTTCCATGATACCACGGTTTCAAACACAATCGTGTTCATCATCAGCCATAACTCTGACTGACGAAATTCTTCGGCCATGAACTGTTCTATTGTCGCCATCTTCAATGCTGCCATCTATGAACTTCGAAATTACTTTGATTTCGAAGTTCATAAATTCAACCATAGATGGCAGCACTGAAGATGGCGACAATAGAACAGTTGATGGCCGAAGAATTTCGTCAGTTGGAGTTATGGGTGAGGATGAACACAACTGTGTTTGAAACTGCGGTATCATGGAAGCATGAATCCTACGAGGTGAGTCGTTTAAACAAAATGTTCTCCGATGAATTTTATTGAAGGCATATATTAAGTAAAGAGATATACAACAATATCATATGTTTATTGTCTATACACATACTGTATGTAATCCACAGACAACACTGAGCAAAACACTGTGCTTTGCGATTTTAAATGCATTTATGTTAGTACACACTCACATCCCACTATTTTTATATACATATATAAAAAGTTACATATAAACAGCATGAAAAAATTGTAACTATTCTAATCAAAATCAGTTTCTGTTTTTATATCTCCAAACTATCCCACAAAATAGTTTATGTTTATTAGAAAAAGCAAAATTATATTTTTAAGAAGTTTTCATGAACTCTCTTTAATTTTTCACATAGTCATCTTCCAATGTTTCAAATCAACTTGACTTTAAATAAAGTCAGTTGTGAACGTGTTGAGAATGTCACAAATGTAGTGAAGAAACTCGAGTCTGCTTGGGAGTTAAGAAGTGTGAGGTGAGTCAAGAAACAACTAAACAAAATTTAAATAATTTTTTTTTTTCAGCAGTTATTCTAAATTCATACTAACTATAAATATGATTGGATGATGTTATTTAATACCAAACAGTTGATGATGGTGCCTTTAGTTCTCTTGTACTCCAACATTTAGAAAGAACGTTTAAACGTAATGAAGAATGAATAGAGACAACAGCAATCGATCCATATCCTGTTGAGTGGTGGGTTGGGCCTCAAATAATATGTGAAGAACAACACACAGTCATGGGGGAGGGAAAATAAATGAAGGAATCTCTCTGAAGGTATCTCTAATTTGATATAGTTGTGATGTTTGTACAGGGAATTCATTTTAAGTGGAAACCTTTTTACAGCGTTGCAGCGGCTCTCACTTTGTCTGCTATTGTGCTTGCACCGGTAGGGAGCATGTTCCGTTACTACCGGCAAATGAAGACAGTTAGAAGCTACAAAATACAAATAACTCAACTAATTTAGATTATTATAAAAAATAGGCCTACACATAGTGGCTTATTACTCACCATTTATTTGAGATACTGTTGAAAATGACCCCAGTCGAAATTTCACCAGTCTGGTTGCTTTATGGGCTTACCCCTTGGATGTTAGTTTCATGCGCCAAATATTTTAGTGATTTTCTAGGACTTACTTCTAATTGCACCCGAATATCCTCAAGTTTTTCTTAAAACAGCGCCTTTCACACTTCTTCGGTATGTCACAAACTGAACCTGTTGTATGCCACTTTTTCATCAACTTCAAAAGGCACGATTTCGTAGGAAATGTACAGTCAGGATATTTTTGAGAAAATCTCCTTCTATGGTTATTTCTCAATAAGAAACATTCCACCAAATAAATTCACTGTTCAACCATATACTTAATTTTCGATTACTTTCTTATGTACCACATGACAACAAGCGACATGCGTCCCACTACAACACACTGAAGCAACTAACCGTTGGGATGTTGTGTACAACTTGTCTCCCATGCTGCTCACAGCAGAAGAATGATGTGAGGTTTCCTCTTAAAATGGATTCCCTGTATATTTAAATGATGTTGAAAGCTATACTAGCCATAGCTTGACTCTTATAGGAGCTTCCTTTGTCGGAGAGTACAAAGGTGATGTTCCTGGTACTCCAGGTTGAGGTTGGACAACATCACACCATAAAGAAATTAGTGTTGAAAAATCTGACAAAGTATTTGCCAGATGAGACTATTTAGGACTAAGTAAAGGACTTAAGACTTGGATCATGGAATGGGTTAAAGTTTTAAGTAAAACCCAGAAGGAAGAAGAACAATTGGTAGACCAAAGTTGAGATGGGAGGATTATATACCGAATGACATCAGAATATTGGGAGTTAAGAACTGGCATAGACATCTGAAAGAAGGCCAAGGCCCATAATAGGACTGTCATGCTAGTTATGATGATGAAATAAAGGGATGCCACACCTACTTAGAGATATTAAAGGGTTGGACATCATATTTTTCTGACAATATACCTTTGTACATGTAAAATTCTCATAGATAAGTTTAAAATTTAATTAATCTACATATTTTCTCCAGTATGCCAAATTTTGCTATTGTTCTCCATATATCATCATCATCCTGCCAGGTATTAGTCCTAAAGAACTGTTACGGCCTGACAAAGCAGTTTTCGTGCCATCTTTTCATAGGTCGACCAAGTGACCGTTTCCCATTTGGACAGTAGTTCACTATTGCCTTGGGGATCCTGGATCTAGCCATTCTTGACACATGTTCCTTCCAGTTTAGCTGATATCTGGAGATGTTGCAAGGAGTAGTGAAGTGTCTCATATAACCTCTCCTACTCAATTCTCAACCTCACCTTCTCGTGGTGCAACCTGTTTTAACAAACAAAAGCTCTGGGGGCCGAGTCATGGCGGTATAATCATTCCAACTAATAATGAGTAAATGCAGTATTGAAGCAGGTCCAGATGCTAAAAGATGGCAACCCCATCGCTGGACTTACCACCTCCTCCTTGCTAGCAACTAGTTGGTGGGACATTCTATTGCTTTCAAGCCTGTTCTCCATATATAAGCTCATAATGTTAAAAGATTCCGGGCTCTGTAACTGGTGTTTCTTCCAGTATTCTTACCTTGTCATAGACTCGGTAACACCACCTAGAAGCACTCACCACTGAAGATGCCCTCCACAGTTGAGGGAGAAACTTCTGTAAGAAACACCAGTTACAGACCACGGCCACATAGCCCGGAATCTTTTAACATTATGATTACTGGCCGTGAAAGCCTGCATTCCACAATGTATAAACTCAATTTAGCAAATCAAACTTTTTTTTTCAAAATCGATAAATAAAAGATATGAAGTGTTCTTCCACTCATTACTCTCCTCACATGTTATTGTTAAAGTATTTGTTTGATCTACACATGATCTATTTTAATATAATAAATTTGGGAATTTTTACATTATGAGGTTTTCTTAATAAGAATCAAATGAATCATTAATTCTTCTTACCTCATATATCTATGTTTTTAACACAGAACTGCAGTATCAGGAAACATCATTCCCATCCTCAGCTGTTTTCACAACTGTCAATTTTTCATTATGCTGGTCATTTTCTAAACTGCCATCTAGTGTACTTCTGAAGAAATTTGTAATCAAATTAGGTTAGTCTGGAAACTCAAAGTTCATGGTTCTAGTATGGTTTTTTTTAATGTATATATTTTCCCAAACTGTTAATTCCAAAGGTTTTTAGATAGATGTTTCATTCCTCAATGAAAAGAGTAAAAAGTGTTACTTACATTTAGTGATCTGAAAGCTAGTTATAATCTTCAATAACAGTTGAAAAAGTACTGAGAGTTCACTGAATTATCTACTTTTATACAGAGTGACCAAAATTGTGCAGACAAACAACCACCATGAAATTCACTGTAGAAATTTATATGATATATTTTTATTGACAAAAAAAATGTTGCATTCAATTTTGCTAGCCATAAATTTTGATCCAATGTGGTAACAATATTGAATATAATGATACACATCAATATAGACTTGACTGGCCACCACCTTCATATGGCCTAAAATTACCTCCACCATACTGTAATGCTACACTCTATGGGTTGAAGAGAGAAATGAACCAATATTACCTGCATCTCTGCATTGCCTTAAAAAGTTAGCAGAAAGTGATATATACGAGGAGTCAGAACTCTCATTGGTCTGTGAATTTCATCATGAACTTTTTTTATTATTCCTTTCTTAGAAAATTGTAATATTTGTAGTTACTTGGACTAACAATTTTTTTCCACAAGATCAATCATGAAAATAAAAATATATCAACAGATGGTAATCAAAGTTTTGGTTGAATAAGTTTCTCATAACATTAACCAAGTGGTGCTACACTACCATATTAAAAAACAACATACCGTATTTATGCGTGTATAGGTTGCACTTTTTTACCTAAAATATCCATCCATACTAATTCTGCCTGAGGGCAGGTCCTTCACTTCAATCATAACATTTTCATGCTATGCTTTGCAGCTTTACTAGGGAATTATAGGTGTGGTAGCTTCCCGTTGCTTTCCACACCGGTGAAGGATGATGATGATGACTGAATGATTTTCAGAGACTGTTGAGCCCTAAGCTTCCTGACATTTTGTCTTACAGGTGAGGAAAAACTCTGAAAAATCCTCACGCAGGAGCCTGTCCCGGCCGAGGATCGAATTCAGGCCCACTGCATGACAAGGCAGCACGCTACCTTGAGACCACAGCGGTGGACACCTAAAATATAAGTTTCAAAATAATGGTGCGGCTTATACATTACATAACTAGAAAACGTGTTTCATTTTAGAACAATATCATTGTCAACACCATCGAATTACAAGGTCCTGACGTGTCATAAATTGTCTTCCCCAGCTGTAACTTGATTTAAATTCATTGCACGGAATTCCCATATTCTTGGCTTCTTAAGACCTTCAAACTGAAATCCATCTGCTCTTGTTTTCTGTATATAATCCAGGAGAACTCTTTCTAACTGTGGATATTTCGCTTACTTTATGCGGAAGGATTGTCGATGTTGTGATATATTTTCAAGTGCATGTTTTGTTTGGATCCACTGTCGCACATTTCTTCGTCCACATCAAAACTTTCTTTCTGCTGCATAGCGCACCACTTGTAGCTTGAATTAGTAGCTACAACTTGCTCTGCACTGATCCATGTTTACACACAATAAACAGGAATGACAATGGATACTGTACCTATCAACTGACTTTTATCGTTGCGTTAATTACTGAGCCGCAGCCCAAATGTACTGTTACATAATCAGCTTTGGAATTTACAACATTGCCAGATTTAAAAATGGTGTAGGCCTACTTCTGTCTTTTGCACTGCTTCTTAGCGAAAACATAAGACAAATATTTTCCCCCAATTTATTATCTCACAACTGTTGTTTTCAAATGCTGGGCCTTTGCAACGAAGCTATTAGCGTTCTTGCTCTCCAATATTTCTCTATGGTGGATCCAACAGGTAATAGTTCACAGGTTTGTAGATGTTCTTCATTCATTTCTTCGTCTTTGTTGCATAGACGACAATTTGGATTCATGTAGATTCCTATTTTATATAAATGTTTGGCCAAATAGACATGTTCTGTAAGCAGTCTAAATTTTGCTACTGTAGTTTTACGTAGAATTTCTGGAATAATATCTGGCTTCTTTACTAAAATATTCCATTTTTTGTCTTTGGCTTTATTACATAGGTCTTGGTTTTGTTTGATTTTATATTTGTTATTAATTATTCTTTTTATGGACATGAAAGGTAAGCTTATAGTAGTATTCTAAATTAGATTGGAGCCTTTTTTGGCAAGAAAATCAGCAGTGTCATTTCCAGCAATTCCACAATGTGCAGGTATCCATTGCAATTGAATTCTTTTCTGTAGTTTTTGGAGTTGTTGAATCATTTTGTAGCACTCTTTAATTTGTATTGACTTCATTTTGTGTGAATTTATTGCATATATTGCTGCCTTAGAATCAGAGAGTATGACAGCATTTTGAAATTTATTTATTCTGTACAGTAATTGTTGGAGTGAAATATGAATAGCCGTTACTTCCGCATCAAAATGTGTTGTGTGGTATCCTGCTGGTTGATAAAATGAAAATAATGCACATGTAATTCCTGATCCTGAGTTGTTATCAATAGTAGATCCATCTGTGTAGACATTATCGCACAAGTTAGCTGCGCCTACACACGCGTAAATACAGTAGGTGGTTCATAGTTAAATATGGGAGATAACATTATGAGCTTCTTAATTCAATTAATGAATGAGTCATAAGAATTAAATTAATCGTGATTATTTCATACCTCATTCTTCTATATTTCTTTAAATACAGCACTGCAGTATCGGCAATTTCTTATCACCATCATCAGCTGTTTTCACGATTGTCAATTTTTACTTTTGTTGCTAATTATCCAAACTGCCATGATTAACAACAAAAGTAAAAATTGACAATCGTGAAAACAGCTGATGATGTTGATAAGAAATTGCCGATACTGCAGTGCTGTATTTAAAGAAATATAGAAGTATGAGGTATGAAATAATCACGATTAATTTAATTCTTATGAATTTGAACCTCACAATGTTAAAAATTCCCAATTTTAATATATAAAAATGAATGAGTCACTTCATTTTATTTTTTTTAACATAAAATATGAGGTAAGATAAGAATTGACTCATTCATTTGTTGAAGATAGTTGGTATTGAACTTGTGGTCTCAAAATTGATAAGAAAAAAAATTGTTTTCAGAATCCATCTGCAGTGATATGTATAATGAAACAATTGCTATAAACATCTTGTTCTCATCAACTAACGAGGTTAAAAACAATAATCATCATCAATAACAAACTTACATATTTAATCTTTTATTATTTTAGGGCAAGTAAGCATCTCTTATTAAGTATTGGTTCTTTTTTTCAACATATTATATCAAAATAATTCATATTTCACAATTCATTAATACAGAAAAACATGCATTATTTTAATATTGTTCAGTTGTTTCTTGACTCACCTCATACTTCTTAACTCCCAAGCAGACTCGAGTTTCTTTACTTCATTTGTGACATTCTCAATGCTGTATTACATTCACAACAGATGTCCATCAGATGGCGCGGAGGTCAGTCTGTAGGAGAGGAGGCCGTTGGACATCAGTTGTGAACGTAATACAGCATTGAGAATGTCACAAATGCAGTGAAGAAACTCGAGTCTGCTTGGGAGTTAAGAAGTATGAGGTGAGTCAAGAAACAATTAAACAATATTAAAATAAACCTCATAGTGTTATTTCCTACCTACATAACTTAATGTATTATTCTAATAATATAACACAGAATATCCAAGAATGAATAGTGGATTTATGCACAACAAATTATTTCCTACATGCGATAAATAATAACGAGATTTACTTAGGTTTTCATGGCCGTCGTCTAGAGGCTTGACATTTCCCGACGTGTCATGACAACTCTTGAGGATGTCGGTCGCAGTCTCTGGGAACTTCAAGCCTCAAGACCAGAGCCAACAGCCCGGAAATCTTCTTCAAGATCTTAATATTCAGATTGTTCTTTTAAAATTGGGGAAGGCAACTAGCTACATATGAGGCCCATCACAGGATATCCACTATTCTTTCATGTATGTTCTGTACTACAAATGATAAAATTATATAGTTAATAGATTGGCAACACTTTGATTTAAACCAAACTGTCATTTCAGTTGTGCTGTTCAGTTTATAATCCTTTCACAACATAACTTTAATTCGTCCTAATTAGTTGTTACAAAAGTCCCGCGCCGTAGCCGAGTGGTTAAGGCAGGAAGCCTTGGCACAGAGCTACGGGACTTGCGCTGGTTCCAGTCTCCATGGGGGGAAGACATTTTCTCATGGTATTTCGGCCAGTATGGGACCGGTGCCCACCCAGCATCGTGATGCATTTGTGTAGCTACAATAAGTAGTGGCTCCAGGTTGAGAAAACCAGCTATAACGGCTGGGGACTCGACGTGCTGACCACATGTCACCCCTACACTGGCTGATTATCATCTACCTCTGTGATTGACATATGTGGATGTCAGGCCAGCAGCTGGCTTGTAGGCCTGTCGTGCCAGGAGTTTTTTTTAGTTGTTACAAAAAGCTTGGGAATTAACAATGATTAAGAGAAAATTTTGCTTTTAGAGTGGAATGCTCAGATAGCTTAGTTGGTAGAGCATTGGCATACAAAGCCAAAGGTCCTGGGTTCAAACCCCAATCTGAGCATATATTTTTGTCTTCAGAAGATGGGGCAAACATGCCTTGAAACATATGTCTAACAGAAACAACCACATGAGGTAAGAATAACTCAGACCAAAGTTAATTATTAAGTAAAACCTCAAAATGTTACTTCCTGTTGTATTTTAAAGTTATACGAGATAAAATAGAAGATAGCAAAATAAGATGGCATATCCTGTTAAAAGAACAGCAAAATAAGATGTCATGTTAAAATATATACTTTACAAAGTTACAAAGACAAGTGTTTGATTACAGATTAAGAGAAAGTGACCAAAATATAGATGGAAAAATTGAAAAGAGAGAAAAAAATTAGACAAAAATGATGTAAGAGAGAGAATATAACCCAAAAGAGCAAGAAACTTTTACCGAAACTTGACTTTTTAGATAGAGAGCATCAGACGCAATAAATTGAAATGAAGAAAAAATGTTGTTTGTTTGGAAATATATAATTAAGATATTTGGTCGACCTCTTGTCCCAGTGAAACAATGATACACAAAAAAATTGAGGAATGAAAGCACTCTTCAGATAGAAAAACCAAAAGGTAAGAAATACAGGAAATTTACATATCACATTTGGGCACACAATAAATTTCAAAAGATTTTTGAAAAATTTAATGTTAGTTTAGCACCAAAGAATGATTATGGCCTAAATAAACTAATAAAAGCAAACAAAAATGAAAAGGTTGACGATGATAAAAATCAGGAATATATCAAATAAAATTTGCAGATTGCAATATGATATACACAGGGAAAACAAACAGAAATTTAACCATTAGAACTAAAGAACACATAAGAAATGTAAATAAAGGGGGAAGTAGAAAAATCTGCAGTGGCTGCTCACGTTTGATCAGAAAAACACAAAATTATTAAAACAGTTAGAAAACAAAAATGAATTCACCACATGGGACCATTATTCCATCGCTGTGGCCTCGAGGTAGCATGATGCCTTGTCACACAACAGGCCTGGGTTTGATTCTCGGTTGGGACAGACTCCTGGGTGAGGTTTTTCCTGATCTATAACTCCCTACCAAAGCTGCAAAGCATAGCATGAAAATGCTAAGAAAGCAGTGAAAGACTTGCTCTAGGGCAGAACACTATAGAATAGAATATGAGGATAAATCTACATACAGAAGAACAAGGAAAGAATTATGAATTTTGAAATTCCCAGAGAAAGGAAGTTCATTGGACCACAGGCAGAGAGAGCAAGAGTCAAGAATCAGGGCCGACAACTTGAGAAAAATCAGTCTAATCGCTGGGCTCAGAAGTCTTGAAACATTTGTTCAACAAAAACAACCATAAGAGGTAAGTGTACTGAGGTGGGGTTGCCAAGACCTGAAATCACTATCTACTTACATGAGGAGACGTATGAAACATTTTAATTTATCTTAAGAATACACATCTTAATTATTAAATAAACCTCTTGATGTTACTTCCTGTTGTGTTTTAAAATATTAATTATCTACCATTTACATTACGTTATAATGGAAACGGAAATCCCATAGCAAGTGTTGTCCTTCTATTATCTATCTTACAGCCTGCCTATATTATATTTTAACACCTTAACAGTTATGTCAAATCATTTCAGATCATTAAAAAATCTATCAACATAAGCTTCTAATTACACATGTGTTAAATAAAAATAGAAAACTGCACCAACCCTGTGAACCAACAAACATTTCATAATTTTACACTTACATAATTATACAAACAGTCATTCACCTACCCCCAATAAACAAAATATTAATTTACCACTGAAATTGTCAATTAATAATTGTTAATCATATTTGAAGAGAAAAATTATACGCTCAGACCGGGACTTGAATCCAGGACTCTTGATTCTCTAGTCCAAGTGCTCTACCTGAGCAAGTACCGATCTAAACGCAATTTTTTCTCTATATATGTTGTAATTCCCACCCACCAAATGCTGTGAAGCCTTTGCTTCTATCTTTGCAAATGGCGGCTCCTTTATTAAGAACACATATTTGGGAATTATACATTACATTATAAATGCCAGTACGGCTTTTTTCGATGTTTTTATTATTAATTTCATACATCTCAATGATGGATAAATCATATTTGAAATTAATAATAAAGACATTGAAAAAAGCTATACTGGCATTTATAATGTAATGTATAATTCCCAAATATGTCTTCTTAATAAAGGAGCCCCATTTGCAAAGATAGAAGCAAAGGCTTCACAGCATTTGGTGCTGGGAATTACAACATATATAGAGAAAAAATTGTGTTTAGATTGGTACTTGCTCAGGTAGCTCAGATGGTAGAGCATTGGTCTAGAGAACCAAGAGTGCCGGGTTCAAGTCCCGGTCTGAGCGTATAATTTCTCTCTTCAAATATGATTTATCCATCATTGAGATGTATGAAATTAATAATAAAAACATTGAATAATTGTTAATCTCTAATGTGTCCACCAATTCCTACATATTATTAAAACAGTCACTCAAAAATTCCACATACGAACTGTATGAAATACAGATTCAGAGTTAAATATGAGGTTCTTAATTCATAAATTAATGAGTCATTTTTTATATCTTACCACATAGTTTATGTTTTGTTAAACACGGGAACTGCAGTTTTCAAAAGAACACATCCCTTTCATTTTCAACTGCCATTATGACTTTTTTTTAATAAACTGATCTTTTTTTTATCTTTCTCGTTTTATTTCGTTTACACTGTTCTTCCTTTTTGTTTTACCTTTATTAACCTTTTTATCTTATTCACACATACAAACTCAAGACAAGGACACACACCCAGACCCAAGGTGGAGATTTAAAATCCTCTACCCCGCCGGGAATCGAACCCGGGTCACCGGAGTGGAGGGTAGGGACTCTACCAACTACGCCACGGCGACGGACTAACTCAGTCATAACTAGACAACATAAACTAACAGCTAAGATGTAAAAATGACTCATTAATTTATGAAATACAAATGTTTATGCATTAAAAATATACTGGGTTTGCTCCAATATATACCGGGTCTACATTACAAGTTGTAATTGTTCAAGTGGGGTTTTTAAGCTTCCTTCAGTGGGTGGCGTGCACTTGGCATGTGGATGAATTTAGTCAGCTTTAAGGTATCAACATGTTGAGACTGATTTTGCTGATGCATCGTATTTTCAGTCTGCTCGACGGGTACATGATGAATTTATTCAGACATAATCAAATGGTAAAGAGAAAAATTTATGCCTGAACCGGGAATCAAACCCCGAACCATCAGCATTCCGTGCTGATGCTCTTAACCATTGAGCTAATCCAGGCTTCCTTCCCATCCAAGCACAAATCCTTCCTTTACCTTACTGTCTTGGTCCCACATTCAAATGCTATGAATCATCATTCACAAATACACAATGAATGGCTTCTACCTGAAGAAGACATGAAGGGACTCCACATAGCTATAGCATTATTTATTAAATTAATATTAAGAAGCTAAAGCTGTTACTATGATTGAAATAAGTATATTAAAGTACACTACTAAATTATTGTAATCAAATGGTAAAGAGAAAATTTTTTGCCTGAACCGGGAATCAAACCCTGAACCTTCAGGTAGAAGCCATTCATTGTGTATTTGTGAATGATATTCATAGCATTTGAATGTGGGACCAAGACAGTAAGGTAAAGGAAGGATTTATGCTTGGATGGGAAGGAAGCATGGATTAGCTCAGTGGTTAAGAGCATCAGCACGGAAAGCTGAAGGTTCGGGGTTCGATTCCCGGTTCAGGCATAAATTTTTCTCTTTACCATTTGATTACAATAATTTAGTAGTGTACTTTAATATACTTATTTCAATCATAGTAACAGCTTTAGCTTCTTAATATTAATTTAATAAATTATTCAGACATAACCTGCTGAAGTGCCAGCTTCAAGAACTCACTCGTCTCAGCCAAAATGTAGTTTCCAGAGACAATGCCTGGAAGGACAACACTTTCAACATACGTTACAAGTAGAGTCCGGCACTTAAAAAGTTCAAAATAGGCAGGCAAAAAGGCATTAAAATCATTAATATAGGCACTAAAAAATCAAAATAGGCTCTTACAAAAAATGGACTACAACATAAAATTGTACAGTCTTATGTAAAGAATATAAACATATACTATCAATAGCATACGAAGATATCAGAGATGATTTTGGAACTTGTTTTGCCTTTTTACAAAGAGTATACTTATGTTTTGCAGTGTGTACGTGCTGTGAAACGTGACACTTCTTCGCGCAATTCACAAAATTTTACACACTTTGCAAAACAATGTCACTTGAGAATATTTCCGCACCAAATTCTTTCACGAAATTAGTCAGTTTGTCTTTTACTGTTTTACTTTTTTCCGTTCTTTAGGCATCGTAAAACAACTATTCTAAAGGGGGGGGAAATACATTTGTCGCACAACTTTGTCGTTGAAGCACCTGTCTGTGAACGAGGACTACAGACTGAATTCAGTGTTATCAACATCAAAAATAATATTGCTAGTCATCAATTAAAGGTTTCTATGTAATGATATGTGTCATGAAGTTCGTCTATTTCAATTAATTTCATTGAAATACTAAGTTAATTTCGAGAAAAAAATTGCAAATAGGCATTTATAGGCATTGTAAGCTGAAATAAGACATTTATAGGCAAAATTAATTTCATGGAAAACAACTCTAGGGTCATCGGTATGAACTTATATGAAGTCACTTTTACAATATCTATAATAAATAACTATAGGCATTTTCCCTAACATCCGGTCTCTAGTTATAAGGTAAGATTATATGTAGAACTTTTTATACAGTTAAAGCTGGGAAGCTATGGGCTTCGTATCAGAGAGAGAAAACGCTGCTTGCATGGATACAACATACAATGTAGACCCTGTAATGTGTATATACACACACACACATACATGAGGGCTGTTCAATACAGAATGATCATCTTTTACAGCCATAATTTAACATACAAACATTTGGTTTTATGGTTATTTGTTAGCTTAATGTATAAGTTTCGCTCCCAGTTCTGGAGATGATTCACGACAAATAATATGCTGCTTTTAAATTCTCAAACCTTCTTCCTGAGAGCAAATAGCAGAGCTCTGTGTGGAAATCTCCATCACCCAACTCCCCCAAAAGCAAAAGTGGTTTCTTCAGCTGTGAAAAATATGATCTCGTTGTTTTGACATTCATGGAATGGTTTATCAGCACGTCGTTCCTGCACACACAACAACATTATAGAGATGTTCTGATAACTCTGCAAAGCACAAAAAATCACATTTGTGTGCAACAAGCTGGATTCATAGTTAAATATGGGAAATAACATTATGATGTTCTTAATTCGTAAATTAATGAGTCATTTTTTTAACATCTTACCTCATATTTTATGTTTCTTCAAACACAAGAACTAGTTTTTGAGAGAAGGATCTCTCTCATTTTCAACCGACATTATGACTACTGGATTTTCGTTGGAATCTACATGGCAACGTTATTGATGGAGATTCCAATGAAAATCTGGTAGTCATAATGTTGGTTGAAAATGACAGAGATCCTTCTCTCGAAAACTAGTTCCCGTGTTTGAAGAAACATAAAATATGAGGTAAGATGTTAAAAAATGACTCATTAATTTACAAACAAGCTGGATGTTAGGCTGCATATCTCAGGTGTTGTTGCTGAAATCTAGCAAAAAATCAAAATGAAGTTTGTTTCATACCCTCCCTACAGTCCAGATTTAGTCCTGCATGAATTTTACTACTAAAAATGCAAACATATTGACAGTCACCAGGAATACGGAGGTCTGGAGGAAAGTTCTTAGGAAGGCTGTGGTTCGACCTCAGTTGTTATGCCAAACATTTTTTACCTGTCTGAAGAGAAGATGATAGACAAGAAAATAAATAAATAAATTCAAAGAACAAAAAATCATTAATGAAAGTACTCTTCAGACAGATAAAAATATAGGTAAAAAATTCAAGAAGTTCACTTACCATCCTTTAGTATTTAACAAATTTCAAAAAATGTTCAACAAATTCAACATTAAATTAGCACCAAAAAATGATTACAGCTTAGGTAATTTAATAAAAACCAACAAAAATGAAAAGATTGAAGACTGCAAAAAAATCGGGAATTTATCAAATTAATTGTAAAGATTGTGGAAAGATATACATAGGAAAAACAAAATAGGAATCTAAATACAAGATTAAAGGAACACCTCAGAAATGTTAAAAATCGAGAAACCGAAAAATCTGCAATAGCTGCACATGCCTGGTCAGAAAAACATAGAATAGAAACCAAAACAAAATTACTTAAACAATTGGAAAAACCGAAGGAACTCACAATTTGGGAAAAAATTTACATATGCAAGAATGAAAATACAACTATGAGTTTTGAAATACCCGTTATAAGAAGAGAGGACTGATTTGGAAATTCTTCGGTCGGCCACCAGATGGCGCAGAGGTCAGTCTGCAGGATAGAAGGCCATTGGATGTCAGTTGTGAACGTGGCACAGCATTGAGAATGTCACAAATGATGTGAAGAAACCCTGGGTCTGCTATGAATTATGAAGTATGAGGTGAGCGAAATAATAAAAAATAAACAATATTAAAAAACCTCATAGTGTTATTTCCTATCTACATAACTTAATATGATCAAAATATCGATGTTTAGGTAACAAAGGCTCTATATGATCATGTCTTTTGAGCTCAAAATCACTTATGATGTTATTCATAATAAAAAATTCAAGTAAAAAAATCATCTTTATATTTGAAGAGAAAAATTTTCGCCTAGACCGGGACTCGAACCCGGGACCCTTGGCTTTCCGAGCCAAGTGCTCTACCAACTGAGCTATCGAGGCGAGTTACGATCTAGACGCAAATTTTTCTCTTATGTACGTTGTAATTCCCTCGTGCCAAATGCTTGAAACCATAGCTTCTATCTTTGCAAATGGCGGCTTCTTAGTTAAGAAGACATTTATTGGGAATTTAACACTACTTTATAGGCAGTAGGGCTTCTATTGACGATTTTATTATTAATTTAACACTTCTCATTGAAGGATAAATTATATTTGAAGAGAAAAATTTTCGCCTAGACCGGGACCCGAACCCAGGACCCTTGGCTTTCCGGGCCAAGTGCTCTACCAACTGAGCTATCGAGGCGAGTTACGATCTAGACGCAAATTTTTCTCTTCAAATATAATTTATCCTTCAATCAGAAGTGTTAAATTAATAATAAAATCGTCAAAAAAATCATCACTTACAAAAATCTTCCTCGCTAAATATTGAGATCCATTTTTTCTGGATATAATGTATTTATATCTTTACAAAATTATACAAAAGGATCAGAAAGTATGTTGATGGCAGAGAAAGCTAACACAACGTGACCTATGTATATTGCAACATAATTGTAATATTAATCAACCTGTCAAGATGATGTCTTCGATGCCTGGAAATGTTGAATGGTTCATCTTACTCATTCTTCTTGGGTTGGGACGACTCAGAAGATAATGCATTCACATGATTACGAGCAGCGAGATCTATTTGTAACTGAAAAATAAAAATTACAAACATGACTACATTTGTGTGCATTTACTCAATTTGTTATATTTGATATAATTTATAATAATCCCTTAATTATTTAAATAAATACAATATGAGGTGAGTGATAAACATATTCTACCTTAATTTAAATAAATGTTATCACCTCACCTCATATTATTCAGATGAATTTAGAAACTCGGACAAAAGAACATTTCAGAAATATTAAAAATTGAGAAATTGAAAAATCTGCAATTGCTGCACATAGTTTATTAGAACATCATAAAATTGCAAGAGAAGCTAAACTTTTAAAAAAGTAGAGAAGCCTTTGGAATTAACAGTTTGGGAGAAGATATACATTCAGAAAAATAAAGATAAATCAATGAATTTTGATATCCCAAACGAAATTACTTTGATTTCAAAGTTCATAAATTAAACCATAGATGGCAACAATAGAACAGTTGACGGCCGAAGAATTTCGTCAGTCGGAGTTATGGCTGAAGATGAACACGACTGTGTTTGAAACCGCGGTATCATGGAAGCATGAATCCTATGTGGTGAGTTGTTTAAATAAAATGTTCTCCGATAAATTTTAACGATTATACCTCATAATTAAGGTAGAATATGTTTATCACTCACCTCATATTGTTCTTCTTATTTGATTATAGACTAGTTTCGGAACATAGTTTCTGTTCCATCCTCAGTAACATCACAACCGTTGTTCTGTCGTCTTGAAGAGTTGTCCTTCTCTCCTTCCATTGGCTGACTGAAAAACCTCGAAACCAGGTCATTCTCACCGGGAATTTCAAAGTTCATTAATTTCTTCTTTTCGCTCTTTTGAATGTAGATCTTTTCCCAAACAGTAAGTTCTTTTGGTTTTTCTATTTGTTTTAATAATTTTGCTTCTTTCTCGATAAGATGTTTTTCAGACCATGCATGGGCAGCCACTGCAGATTTTTCTACTTCCCCTTTCTTGACATTCCTGAGATGTTCTTTAACTCTAGTTTTCAAATTTCTTTTAGTTTTTCCTATGTAGAATTTCTCACATTCTTCACATTTAATTTGATAAATCCCTGATTTGTTTTCTTCTTTAATTTTCTCATTCTTATTAGGTCTAATCAGTCTGCTGATGCTGTAGTCATTTTTGGGTGCTAACCTTATGTTGAAATCTTTAAAAATTTTTTGAAACTTGTGGTGTTTTAATGGATGATATGTGAATTAAAAAAAAAAAAATTTTTAAATTTTTTAAAGATTTCAACATAAGGTTAGCACCCAAAAATGACTACAGCATCAGCAGACTGATTAGACCTAATAAGAATGAGAAAATTAAAGAAGAAAACAAATCAGGGATTTATCAAATTAAATGTGAAGAATGTGAGAAATTCTACATAGGAAAAACTAAAAGAAATTTGAAAACTAGAGTTAAAGAACATCTCAGGAATGTCAAGAAAGGGGAAGTAGAAAAATCTGCAGTGGCTGCCCATGCATGGTCTGAAAAACATCTTATCGAGAAAGAAGCAAAATTATTAAAACAAATAGAAAAACCAAAAGAACTTACTGTTTGGGAAAAGATCTACATTCAAAAGAGCGAAAAGAAGAAATTAATGAACTTCGAAATTCCCGGTGAGAATGACCTGGTTTCGAGGTTTTTCAGTCAGCCAATGGAAGGAGAGAAGGACAACTCTTCAAGACGACAGAACAACGGTCGTGATGTTACTGAGGATGGAACAGAAACTATGTTCCGAAACTAGTCTATAATCAAATAAGAAGAACAATATGAGGTGAGTGATAAACATATTCTACCTTAATGAATATACCTCATAGTGAGAATTCCTAAAATAAGTAATACCTCATAATGTTTACTTCCCAACATTAATGTAATATACCTCATCTCATATATTTAATTACGCAGATTTGTGTATTTTGCGAGCCCTAAGAGATCATGTGAATGCTGATAACCAGAGGGTAGTTAATGTATTATAACAATTAAATGAATCGTCATTTCTTCTTCTTACCTCATACTTCTATGTTTTTTTTAAACACAGCACTGCTGTATCGGTCACCATCGTCAGCTGTTAGAAAGATGTAAAATTCAAGAAATTCACTTACCATCCTGAAGTTCATAATAAGTTTCAAAAAATTTTCAGAAAATTTAATATAACATTGGCTCCAATTAACAAATTCAGCCTGGGTAATCTTCTGTTAACTAATAATAAATGTAACAACCCAGACAACAAAAAATCTGGAATTTATCAAATTGATTGCAAAGATTGCAACAGGATATATATAGGAAAAACAAAAAGGAACTTGGAAACTCGTAAAAAAAGAACACTTCAGAAAAATTAAAGAATGGAGAAATTGAAAAATCAGCTATAGCAGCACATAGTTTATTAGAGCATCATAGGATTGAAAAAGAAGCAAAACTTTTGAAACATCTATCTAAACCTTTGGATTTAACAGTTTGGGAAAAAATATGTATTAAAAAAAACCATACTAGAACCATGAACTTCGAGATTCCGGACGAACCGAACTTGATTACAAAGTTCTTCAAAAATACACCAGATGGCAGTTTGAATAATTACCGGCAAAAGAAAAAATTGACAGTTGTGAAAACAGCTGATGATGGTGACAACGTGTCACTGATACTGCAGTGCTGTGTTTAAAAAACATAGAAGTGTGAGGTAAGAAGAAATCACGATTCATTCAATTCTTATTAATTAAACCTCATAATGTTAAAAATTCCCAAATTTAATATATAAAGTTAATGTATACCTTTGTACTGTTATCGTTTATTGTTAAATTTGTAAACACACTTACATTTGATGATCGCGACCTGTTCTGAGGAGTGCCATGTTGTTTATTGCCTCCCCAAGAAAGTCGCTCTATTAGCTGGAGTTTCACCCGTTCTCCAAATTTCTGAGGTATCACCAAAGACGTTGTTACAGTATTACCAAGGAATAGTACAAAGAATAATCCACACAGCACTGGAACCTGAAATAAAAAAGAAAAAAATATCACTGCTGTGTTGTACAAGTTAACATCCAGGGATCTAAGATTCAATTCCTGGACATGTAGATACAATCATGTAATTAATTCTAAGGTATCTCCGATAAAAATTAATTAAATGAGTCTCGTATCTCACCTCATATTTCTTCAAGCACGGAAAGTTATGTAGGTAGGTGAGTCAAAAACAACTCAACATAAAATAAAAAAATGGCAACTACACTTTTCAAGAGGAATTCCTCCCATCATCACGATCAGTCATGATTAGAGTCCGGTTTCTTATGTAATTACATATTTTTTCAATAAGTTATGTTGGTAGGAAATAACACTATGAGGTTTATTTTAATTCTGTTTAGTTGTTTCTTGACTCATCTCATACTTCTTAACTCCCAAGCAGACTTGAGTTTCTTCACTTCATTTGTGACATTCTCAATGCTGTATTATGTTCACAACTGATGTCCAACGGCCTCCTCTCCTGCATTCTCACTGGTCAGTCTGCAGGAGAGGAGGCAGTTGGACATCAGTTGTGAACGTAATACAGCATTGAGAATGTTACAAATGAAGTGAAGAAACTAGAGTCTGTTTGGGAGTTAAGAAGTATGAGGTGAGTCAAGAAACAACTAAACAATATTTAAATTAAAGTTAAAATTCATCGGAGAACATATTGTTTAAACAACTCACCTCATAGGATTCATGCTTCCATGATATCGCGATTTCAAACATAGTCATGTTCATCTTCAGCCATAACTCCGACTGATGAAATTCTTCAGCCGTCAATTATTCTATTGTCGCCATCTTCAGTGCTGCCATCTGAAGATGGCGACAATAGAATAGTTGATGGCCGAAGAATTTCGTCAGTCGGAGTTATGGCTGAAGATGAACATGACTATGTTTGAAATCGCGATATCATGGAAGCATGAATCCTATGAGGTGAGTTGTTTAAACAATGTTCTCCGATGAATTTTAATGATTATACCTCATAATGTTTACCTCCCAACATTAATTAAATATTATTAAAATTAAAGTGTTAATTTTTTAAATAATGAATCTCAGAAATTGGAGGTAATAAAGAGTTGTGTTATTAGAATGATACACACCTGCCATGTGGATTCAGGATGAAAGCTCAGTTGGAACAGAGTGTAAGCATTGTACAGTTGATAAATGTAGCCAACATAAAGGAATGGAAGAAGAAAGCTAAGTCCACGCCACATCCAAGAATGGAATCCTTCAATAGTAATGTCCATGTTGTGCCTTTCTCCTAGCGCTTTTAAACGATACAAGCAGCCTTGTTGGTACCTGAACTGTAGGTACTGGACAACACCTGCGTTAAACCAACACATTCAACTATAGTCTGCACAATTACACTGGTCAACATGATTTTGTCTCATGAGTACCAATAGTTTTTAACTCATTAAAACTTCCAATGACGCAGGCACTACATGATTAAAAATATTGTGTCTCCAATTAAATTGAAATAAATAAAAAAATCCATCAGACAACAAATGAAAGTCCAAAATTCAATATTAGATTTTGTGAGATACACACAACTAGAATGGCATGCTCATATACGTAGGATGCCAGACACAAGATTATCCAAAAAAGCTTTGGAATGGATTCCACTGGGAAAGGAAAGAGAGGTCGACCTAGATTTAAATGGATGGATGATATAAGAAGAGGTATGAGTGCGATATGTCTGGAAGATTTGGAATTGGAAGATAGAGAAGAATGGAGAAAGAAGATAAAAATTTAAAATGCTTTCATTACATTGTAAACCTGTTTATAAATAAATAAAAATGAACAATGATGATGATTTACCTTGCTGTAGTAGTTTTACTATTTGTAGTAGTGGAGATGAGAGATACACTCCATGGTATCTTTACCTTGTCATGGTGGAGTGGCTTGTGTGCTTAAATGATCCTGAGAGCTATGCCGGCGGTAGCATTGCTGCCGATAGGGTTACCCATGCCGGACTGGTCAAAGGTGATAAGCCAGACGAAAAAAGTACCTTGTCGAAGGAGTGACGATTTTTCACCGTAAAAATACAACCATCAAGAAATACAGACATGGGTTCAACTAGGGTAAAATTTTCCAGAGGTCAAATAGTCTCCCATTCGGTTCTCCGGGCGGGAGTAACTATTACTCTCAGCAATGGGGCTGGGGGCAGGTTCTGTCTCCGACTGCTCTAGGCTTCGGAGTGGCTGGTTCTGAGTCTTGATTCCATGCATATTGCATCGGGCCTTGTTACTAGACTCACACTCAGCTGGACATCTGGGTGTGAGCTATTCCCCAATTTGGCACAAGCATTGCTGGGTTTGCTGTTGACTGGGGGGGGGGGGCACGGCCCTCATGGGAGACGGGGTTGTTGGCAGAGGAGCTGGGCTTTGCGAGTCCTTGGTCGTCGCCTGTTTCTATAGGCTAACAGAGTGCGCAAGGGCAGCGGGCCTGCAATAGCAGGGTGGACACCTTAGCGAGGTTTTCGCTGTTAAGGTTCTCTTGCACCTTAACGGTCAGAGGCCGAACTGAGATCATTCCCTTTGGGGGGTTCCGCTTGCCTGATTCTCCAAGCTCTCTATTGATAGATGCCAAGCAAGAGTTCTTCCCTGGTATGTGGTCGTGCCAATGCTAGAGTCTCGTTAATCACAGGGTCCTAGTGCCTGTTGCTCTCCCCTCCCTATGGCTGCCTTCGGGTAGCAGAGGTTCCAACGCCTCGATCAAAGGTTGTTAGTGGTCCCCGGTTGGGTGACTAGGAATAGCCAAATGCCTCGTCATCTAATTAGTGATGCGCATGAATGGGTTAACGAGATTCCCTTTGTCCCTATCTACTAATGATTGCAAACTACTTCATGCCAAAGGCTCAAACACAGAGACATGTTCCTAGGAACATGGAATGTTAGGACTTTATACAGGGAATGATTGGAAAACATTAGCTCAGGAGGGGATGTCTGCATGGCCATGAACCTCTGGGTTCGATAGTGCCAATGAGTGAGTTAGATAGGAGATAGTGGCTGTAACATGTGAAAGCTAAACAAAGTTTGAATAGAATACTTACTGATATAAACATTAAACCACATAAACTGCTGACGGAACTCGTACCAAGTTCTGGTGTTCGGCCAGATAAGCAACACTCCAGACACAACAGTTGAGATGAAATGGTGTAGGCGCCACCATCCTTTAATGCGTGAACCATTCACTTTCAAGATACTCTCACGAATTGTCAGCGTACAATAGTACCACACCAGCAAAAACATAAAGCTCAACTCTAACACACTGTTAAAAAAAGTACAACAGTTAAAGTAACTTAATATTTAATTTTAGCAAGTGATATTTTGAGGTTATTTTAATTATATTATTTTTAGTCTGATCATCTTACCTCAATATTAATGTTGATTTGTTCTTGGACATGTTTCAAAACAATTCTGTTTTATCGTCAGCTTGTCCAGACTGGTTTGATTTATGTTGCACACCCTGGATGTCGATGTCAGCTCCATTCTGTGATTGGCCAAAGAACCTCCAAACAAGGTCACGCTCCGTCGATATTTCAAAATTCATAACTCTGTTTTTGTTCTTCTGAATATAAATTTTTTCCCAAATAGTCAGCTCTTTTGTATTTTCTAACTGTTTTAATAATTTAGTGTCTGAATTTATATTATGTTTTTCAGACCAAACATGAGCAGCAACTGCAGATTTTTCTATTTCCCCATTTTTAATATTTCTTATGTGTTCTTTGGTTCTAATTTTTAGGTTTCTTTTTGTTTTTCCTATATATATATATATATATATATATATATATCTTTCCACAACCCATGCATTCAATTTGATATATTCCTGACCTTGTTTGGAGGTTCTTTGGCCAACCACAGGATGGAGCTGACATCAACATCCAGGTTGTGCAACATAAATCAAACTAGTCTGGACAAGTTGACGATAAAACAGAATTGTTTTGAAACATGTTCAAGAACAAATCAACATTAATATTGAGGTAAGATGATCAGACTAAAAATAATATAATTAATAATAGAAATTATATTTGAAGAGAAAAATTTTCGCCTAGACCGAGACTCGAACCCGGGACCTCTGGCTTGCCGGGCCAAATGCTCTACCAACTGAGATACCGAGGCGAGTTGTGATCTAGACGCAAATTTTTCTCTTATATACGTTGTAATTCCCTCTCACCAAATGCTTCTGAAACCATTGTTTCTATCTTTGCAAATGGCGGCTTCTTAGTTAAGAAGACATTTATTGGGAATTTAACATTACTTTATAAAGCTAGTAAGGCTTCTAATGACGTTTTTATCTAGATCGCAACTCGCCTCGGTAGCTCAGTTGGTAGAGCATTTGGCCCGGCAAGCCAAAGGTCCCGGGTTCGAGTCTCGGTCTAGGCGAAAATTTTTTCTCTTCAAATATAATTTATCTTTCATTGAGAAATGTTAAATTAATAATAAAAAAATAATAGAAATTGTTCAAAATCTCTCCTTAAATTGATTTTATTTTGATAATTTCTATTTTATTTTGGAATCTTGGAATGTATCCCCTATATACCCATACAAATTATCATTGCATATTCGCAGTTTCTGTATTTGCAGCATATTTACAGAACATATCCCCACGAATAAGGAGCTTTTACACTGTTTTGATGTTACACTGTCCAGAATTGGAAATAGCTTTATTTTAGAAACAAAAATTACTACTGGTTCGAATGTAATTTTTCTTTCTAAAATAAAGCTTCTACTGTACTTAATAATACTGATTAAAATTGGATTTCAATTCTAGAAAAACCAGTTATTTTGCACTTTACTCCTTACAGCGTTGTGAAACAGTTGTGTAAATTGACCTTGATCACCGCACACTTCCTTCCTATACCTCCCTCCATGCCTCTACCTCAACCACATCCACATTCTAGCACAGTTGGTTAAGGCAATATGCTACAATAATTAAGACATTTAGTTTGTATATGGTTTTTTTTTTAAATTGAGAAGTACAAAAAACAGAAATTGAGGAACGAAAGCACTCTTCAGATAGGAAAACCAAGAGATAAGAAATCCAAGAAATTCACATATCACCCTTGGGCACACAACAAATTTCAAAAGTAGTAGTAGTAATAATAATAATAATAATAATAATAATAATAATAATAATACACATGCAGAAAAAAACATACTCACCGGAGATTTGTAAAAAGATTCACAACGGCCATTACAAATCCAATCACACTCAAGACTAATTTGAATTTCTCATATTCATCTTTGTAACGAAACCTGCAATTAAACAAATTATGTGTTAATATAACATTGGAATTCAATTGCAATGGATACCTGCACATTATGGAATTGCTGGAAATGACACTGCTGATTTTCTTGCCAAAAAAGGCTCCAATCTAATTCAGAATACTACTAAAAGCTTACCTTTCACATCCATAAAAAGAATAATTAAAAACAAATATAAAACCAAACAAAACCAAGACCTATGTAATAAAGCCAAAGACAAAAAATGGAATATTTTACTAAAGAAGCCAGATATTATTCCAGAAATTCCACGTAAAACTACGGTAGCAAAATTTAGACTGCTTACAGAACATAACTATTTGACCAAACATTTATATAAAATAAGAATCTACACGAATCCAAATTGTCCTCTATGCAACAAAGATGAAGAAATGAACGAAGAACACCTACAAACCTGTGAAGTATTACCTGTTGGATCCACCATAGAGCAAGAACGCTAATGGCTTCGTTGCCAAGGCCAAGCATTTGAAAACAACAACATTGGAAGTACATGATGAAGTTGAATGATATAGCTCACAAAGAAGCAGTTTTCAATAGTTTGACACATAGACTAGTGAACATACCAATGAACAAAGAAAATTATGAAAAAGAGAAAGAACACATAATCAACGTAGCCACGAAAAATGGTTTTGCAATAAAAATGATACTAAAAAAAATAAACAAGTTCAATAGACAAAAATTTATTAATCAAAGCACTCTTCTAAAAGTAAAAGAAGATAATGTAAAATTTAGAAAATTCACATATCATCCATTAAAACACCACAAGTTTCAAAAATTTTTTAAAGATTTCAACATAAGGTTAGCACCCAAAAATGACTACAGCATCAGTAGACTGATTAGACCTAATAAGAATGAGAAAATTAAAGAAGAAAACAAATCAGGGATTTATCAAATTAAATGTGAAGAATGTGAGAAATTCTACATAGGAAAAACTAAGAGAAATTTGAAAACTAGAGTGAAAGAACATCTCAGGAATGTCAAGAAAGGGGAAGTAGAAAAATCTGCAGTGGCTGCCCATGCATGGTCTGAAAAACATTTTATCGAGAAAGAAGCTAAATTATTAAAACAAATAGAAAAACCAAAAGAACTTAGTGTTTGGGAAAAGATCTACATTCAAAAGAGTGAAAAGAAGAAATTAATGAACTTTGAAATTCCCGGTGAGAATGACCTGGTTTCGAGGTTTTTCAGTCAGCCAATGGAAGGAGAGACGGACAGCTCTTCAAGACAACAGAACAGCGGTCGTGACGATACTGAGGATGGAACAGAAACTATGTTCCGAAACTAGTTTATAATCAAATAAGAAGAACAATATGAGGTGAGTGATAAAAAATATTCTACCTTAATTCAATGATTTAGTTGAGGATGACTGACTTACCAGGTACCAATTTTGTATTTAACATCTTTTTACAGAACATATTCCCTGCAAACAAGGAGCATTTACAGTATTACCCGTTTAAGGAGTAAGCACAGTTGTTGACGGAGGGAGCTGCAGTCGTGTTTATGCAGGAATACAACACGTGACACTGCTAACAATGAAGTGCAGAGGGGAATGACAGTGCAGCACTAGTACAAAGTTTGTTAGTGGTGCACATTGCAATATGTAAGTTATCTTTCTGCCTTGTGAAGTAATCCATACTAATACAGGTAGAAGCCATTCATTGTGCATTTGTGAATGATGATTCATTGCAATTGAATGTGGGACCAGTAGAGTAAGGTAAAGGAAGGATTTCTGCTTGGATGGGAATGAAACCTGAATTAGCTCAGTGGACAGAGCATTAGCACAGAAGGCTAAAGGTTCGGGGTTCGATTCCCGGTTCAGGCAAAAATTTTTCTCTTTACCATTGATTTATAATAATTTAATTGTGTTCATTAATTTACTTATTTCTATCATAGTAATAGCTTTAGCTTCTCAATATTAATTTAATACTAATTTAGTTACACTTGTTTTTGTATAGATGTCATTTGAGTGGTCCGTGGTCAGCGTTCCACCTCATACTGACACCTAGGAAACCAAGGTAGTACTAGGACGGAAAAATTTGGTAAATTTTGCTTAGAGGCCTTTTCATTCAGGCTTAAGCATCTTTTTACAAGCCTGAAAATCTTCAGACTCAGGACCCACAGCTTAAAGTCCCTCCCAGAGGACTTGCTCCTTGGATTTTTCCATCCTAAAAAAATCCATCGACCCCAGCCGGGTTTGAACCTGCGACCCCCAGGACCAGAGGCATTATATATTTTAAAATAACTATATTTAAATAATGATTTGTGAGCAAACAGCTTAATTTTATTCGTTAAATAGTCCTAACATATGCCACTCTTGATATAAAAATTCTCTAGATAAATCCACTCGTCATTTCGTGACTTCTGAATTTATCAATAATTTGGAAATCACTCGTGGCATTACTTACGACGAAATGTGTTTTTCTAATATGTTTTTAATCAAATAGTGACATATATTATAAACATTTTTCTTTTTTTTATATTCAAAAAGTTATACTTAAAAATATGTTGTGTGGCTTGACACTATCTTCACCAAACTTTTCACAAAAAAATGTGGAATAAATATTTTTCAACATAAGAAATGTTTACAATTAATTATATTTGCCCTACTTAATAAAAGAAAGTAATACAATATGTTCCATAAAAGTTAAACAATGCCCTAAAAATCCATGACCATATGTTCCACCATTTTTAAAAAAGAGTTGAATAAATAGTTAGTAATATAAGATTATTATTACTTGTCCTATTTAATCAAATCAAATAATATATGTTTCACAAAAATTAAACAATGCCCTAAAATAAGTCTTCCATATCATTTACCATCGTTTGGTATCAAGTTCAAATAAAAGCCATGATAGACTGGGGGGGCACACTCGCAACACATCTGTAAGTTAGCTATTTTTATCATAAGTGGTCTTATATTTTTCTGCTTTAGAGTCATGGTGCTTGGGTTTCCTTTATTTCTTGTAGAAACCTCTTCGGACTCCATATTCTCCCTGTTTCTTAATTCATTGGTTTGGTATTTTCAAATCCTAAGCACATAGCTTCTGAGCTCCACCACTAAAACACACTTTCTTATTGCTATTAATTAGCCCACTTTTTAAAGCTGTTATATCAAAAAAAATCAGTGCTTAACATTTCTACCATTTCAGGCCAGTTCTGTCGGTTAAAAATGAATGTCGGAGGTCACTTTGCATCAGGTTAGGCATTTGGGAGCCACTTTGGGTCAGGTTAGCCCATTGGAAGCCACTTTGGGTCAGTTTAGGCCATCGGAAGCCACTTTGGGTCAGGTTAGCCCATCGGAAGCCACTTTGGGTCAGGTTAGGCCATCAGAAGCCACTTTGGGTCAGGTTAGGCCATTGGAAGCTACTTTGGGTCAGGTTAGGCCATCGGAAGCCATGCCATCGGAAGCCACTTTGGGTCAGGTTAGGTCATCGGAAGCCACTTTGGGACAGGTTAGGCCATCGGAAGCCACATTGGGTCAGGTTAGCCCATCGGAAGCCACTTTGGGTCAAGTTAGCCCATTAGAAGCCACTTTGGGACAGGTTAGGCCATCGGAAACCACTTTGGGTCAGGTTAGCCCATTGGAAGCCACATTGGGTCAGGTTAGCCCATTGGAAGCCACTTTGGGTCAGGTTAGCCCATCGGAAGCCACTTTGGGTCAGGTTAGGCCATCAGAAGCCACTTTGGGTCAGGTTAGGCAATCGGAAGCTACTTTGGGTCAGGTTAGGCCATCGGAAGCCACGCCATCGGAAGCCACTTTGGGTCAGGTTAGGTCATCGGAAACCACTTTGGGACAGGTTAGGCCATCGGAAGCCACATTGGGTCAGGTTAGGCCATCGGAAGCCACTTTGGGTCAGGTTAGGCCATCGGAAGCCACTTTAGGTCAGGTTAGGCCCTCGTCAGGCACTTTGGGTTAGGTTTAGCCCTCGGGGGACACTTTGGTTTAAGTTAGAACCTCGGGGGCACCTGGTATCAGATTAGACCTTCTTGACCACTTCAGGTTATGATAGGCCCTAGGGGGCAACTTAGGGTTAGGTTAGGCCCTCGGAGGCCACTTTGGGCTAGGTTTCGCCCTCCGGTCCACTTTGGTTTAGGTTTGGCCCTCAAGAGCCACTTTGGTTTATGTTAGGCCCTCGGGGGCCACTTTGGTTTAGGTTAGGCCCTCGGGGGCCACTTGGGTTTAGGTTAGGCCCTCGGGGGCCACTTGGGTTAGGTTACATCCTCGAGGGCCATTTGTGTTAGGTTAGGCCCTCGAGGGCCAATGAGTGTTAGGTTAGGCCTTTGGGACCTCTTTGGGTTATGTTAGACCCTGGAGTGCCTATTTGGTAAAGTTAGGCCATCGGGGGCCATTTGAGTGAGGTTAGGCCATCAGGGGCCACTTGGTATTAGGTTAGGCCTTCGGGGGCCACTTAAGGTTAGGTTAGGCCGTCGGGGCCACTTGGGTTACGTTAGGCCCTCGGGGGCCACTTGCGTTACGTTAGGCCCTCGGGGGCCACTTGGGTTACGTTAGGCCCTCGGGGGCCACTTGGTGTTAGGTTAGGCCTTCGGAACCAATTTCGGTTATGTTAGGCCCTTGGGGGCCACTTTATGTTAGGGTAGGCCCTCGGGGACCACTTGGTGTTAGGTTAGGCCTTCGGGGGGCCACTTGAAGTTAGATTTGGCCCTCAGGGTCACTATCGGTTATCATAAATATTCTGGTGCCATTTTAGTTAGATTAGGCCCTCTGGGGCCACTTGGGTTAGTTAGGCCCGCGGGGGCCACTTGGGTTAGGTTAGGACGTCGGGTGGCACTTGGGTTAGGGTAGGCCCTCGGGGGCCACTTTGTGTTAGGTTAGGTCCTTGGAGGCCACTAGGGATTAGGTTAGGTTAGGTTGTTAGACATGTTTTAAGAATGGAAGATGAGCGATGGCCGAAGCAACTATATGAATGGCATCCTAACAGAAAGAAGAAAAGAGGAAGACCAAGGTTAACATGGAAGGAAAACATGAAGACAGTAATGCAAGCTAGAGGGCTAAGCATCGAAGATGCCCAAGACCGTAGGCTTTGGAGGTTTGGCACGGGAAGACGGCAGCAGCTGTAAAAACCCGAAGATAGATAGAGATAGAGGTTGTTACGTAAAGTGAGGTTATGTTAGGTTAAGTGAGGTTATGTTAGGTTAAGTGAGGTTAGGTTATGTGGTATTAGGTTAGGTTATGTTCAGCAAAGTTATATTATGTTAAATGAGGTTAGGTTGGATTAAATAAAGTTAGGTTAAGTGAGGTTAGGTTAGTTTAAGTCAGGTTATGTTAAGTTAAGTGAGCTTATGTTAAGTGAGGTTAGGTTAAGTGAGGTTAGGTTATGTTATGTGGTATTAGGTTAGGTTGAGCATGGTTATATTAGGTTAAATGAGGTTAGGTTGGCTTAAATAAAGTTAGGTTAAGTGAGGTTAGGTTAGTTTAAGTCAGGTTAGATAAATTTAGGTTAAGTGAGGTTAGGTTAGGTGACATTAAGTGGGCACTTAGGGTAAGAAAATAGGCAAGTTAGTGTAGGCATTCCATAAGGTAATTGGTTATTCTGACTATGTGCATGTTTTTCATAAGTAATGCCATGAGTGATTTCTAATTTATCTAGAGAATTTTGAAATCAAGTGTGGCATTTGTTAGGACTACATTACAAATAAAATTAAGCTGTTTACTCACAAATCATTATTTAAACATAGTTATTTTAAAATATTTATATATTTAATGTAAACGGTGATGTTTGAAAACAAATGAGAAACATTTGTTATGCTTCATTTGTTCATCACTGCAACCAGATCATATTATTTGTTGCCAAAGGATCACAATATTGTAAGAATGCACCCTAGTGGAGAAAAAATGTAACACATCAAACTGTTTATAACCAACATTATAGGTTATTAATTAATTTCTGATGTATGATGTAAATTATATTTTTCTGGAACATAAATTCCTGGGCAATAATACGTTTAAGAAAGTGCAAACAGTGGTTTCTTTTTTATTGTGGTATAATCAATTATTACGAATGTTTTTCTATTATATCTCGCAAGCGCATCTGTTTACAATTGTGCACTATAGGCCTATATACAATCTGGTAGTTTGATTTTTTAGAGAATCAGTCACTGCAAAATAATGCTCTGGCCTATTCAGAAATAAAAAGGAGCTTTTTTAATATGATAAACTTATTTTATAAATTCCAAATAAAACACGAATGTGATTGGTTGTAAATAAAAATTCATTGAAACGCGTTTGGTCATTGACTCCCATTTGGCGCATGAGTTAAATAATAATTGTAAATATAGTGATTTTAGGTTAAAATCACCTCAACCTCTCATTCAATTATATACAATTTCTTGTATTTTTTGTAATAAAATCAATACATATATATTTACCTCAGGTATTTATTTACATACTGTAACAGTAATTTGTGCAATTTTCAGTTTTTTTTATTTCAAATTATGTAGGTAAACTTCTGACATAGAATACCCAGTTTTTCTCATATACAAACCTCTAGAATATGTAATTTATCTTCGGATTGAAAAGGTTGTTCTGTGCAGATAATAATTTTGACTATTTAACTCACGCCCCAAATGGGAGTCAATGACCAATCACATTTCAATGATTTTTGATTTACAACCAATCACAGTCATGTTTTGTCTAGAATTTACCAACTGAAGTTTCATAATAAAGAAAGCACCTCCTTTTTAACATTCTGAATAGGTCATAGCATTATTTTACAGTGACTGACTCACTAAGAAATACAGATTGTATATATAGTGCATGAATGTCAACACATAGCGCATGCAGGAGTTAATATAAAAACATTTGTAGCAATTGATTATACCACCGAAAAAGAAACCACTGTTTGCACTTTCTCAAATGTATTTTTTCCCATGTAATAACATTCCAGAAAAAAATAATTGTCATATTTACGTCACAGGACATCAGAGATGAATTAATACACAGTTCGATGTGTTTCATTTTTTCTCCACTAGAGTGCATTCTTACAATATTGCATTCCTTTGGCAACAAATAATACAATCTGGTTGCAGTGATGAACAAAGGAAGCAAATGGAGCGTACCAATCGTTTCTCATTTGTTTTCAAACATCGCCATTTACATTAAATATATAAATATTTTAAAATAACTATACTTAAACAATGATTTGTGAGTAAACAGCATAAAATATTCGTTAAACAGTCCTAACAAATGCCACTCTTGATTTCCAAATTCTCTAGATAAATTGGAAATCACTCGTGGCATTACTTATGATAAATGGATGGCTGAGGTTGGCTTTAAGACCCACACAATCTTCCATCTAACATTCTTATGCCACTGATGCACTAAAAGCTTTTCAACCATTTATAATAACATTTTGTACTATTTTAAACATTTTGGAACCATTTTATAAACATTTCTTACGATTTTTAAATATTTATAAATTACACGAATATTGTGAAATGCTTCATGTAACATCCGCTAAGTGGCTCTCAAATTGGAGTAACCAAAATCAATTTATAGTTTATTAAATAATATGCATGTAATTTGTTTTGTTAGGTAAGGAAATGGGAAGTTAGTTTACGTCCATTTTTTATCATTTGCGAATTTTTTTCCAAAGGTTGGTAACACCAACTTCAGAGCCATCTACCGGAAGCTACATTAACCATTACAGCAACTCGTGCATGCGCACTGTGAGTCTGTAGAACTTAGAAGAATTCATGTGGATTACTATACAATTAATATAACGGAATCCAGTTTAATAAATACTTACTTGTCATTTTTATTAAGTATCGATACATTTACATTCCCCAGTATTATCTTCAAGTAAAGTCCATTTTGTTTAGGTAAAGTCTGCTCCATTTCATGCAACTGGACCTTCCTTCGATCCATGTCTTTCCCGAGATTTTTGAGGACATCAGCATTTTCAGCATTACCTTTCAATCTGGAATGCAAAATAATTAGCTAACCTACTGAAATCTGCAAATGTCATTCAGAAAATTATCAATAATAATAATAAGCTAATATAGTAAATGCTGGTCTTACTTTTTTATTGAACGATTAATGATTCCTAATCGATAACTCTGGTGAGTAATACCTTTCATGCATTTTTCTTGTAATTCACCTACTTCTTGAAGCTTATTTATATATTCTCTATTCAATTCCTGAAAAAGTAAAATGACATTTAAATAGCCTACTTGAAATTTAAACTGCTGAATCAACGTATGTACTTGAATATTTCATAGTCTACAATTCAAGGACAAAAACCGCTCTCTTACAGAGGTAATACAAAAGAACACACTGTATACGACATAATTATGCATTAATTTAAACAGTCTCTACTATTCATTAAAGAACATGAGATACTTCAGCTGAAAAGATCATGCCATATCATCCCTTGCCCTTAAATTTGTTCTGTACACTCACTTCCAAAACTTTATAATCGGCTCCAAGATCACTAAAGTCCTTAACACACGAATCCAAATCAGTGAATTCCATTCTATATCGCACTTATATATATACGCAAATAGACATATGAAAAATTGAGACCTGGGGTCTACTTCAGGTGCAAACAAAAAATACTATCATCCATTCCGTTCTTTATGTTCCTTATCATAGAGAACGAAGTTCCTTATCGTTCTCGTTCTCTACCGTTCCCTGTGCCATCTTTATGCTGTCAAGCGAAACGGAAAACTCGAGCATAATCGAGAATCTCTATGATCGAGAACGTCTCGAACAGAGAACCAATCGAATATCGAATTGTAACGCACTACGGTTCTCTATGCTACTGACCATCGGTTCTCTATGCCATCTACTGACTGCTACTGACCATAGAGAACTGACACCTTTATAGCTTCATACTTTCGCAATTCTATCGCTATTGCTATCTCTATTCCAAACTTTATACTATTTATTACTATTTCAGGGTTGTCCAATAATTTGAAAATTATTTAACCGAAAAATTATATTAAAGCGAATGAAGTATGTTCGTGATTTATATACTTCTAAAACTCCTCAACCGATCTTCATGAAAATATCTAAATTTCAGATTTTCATGCACAGCGAGTGTTTAGCCGCTATTTATGCTCTAAAACCATTAGATGTAGGAGTTTATCAGAGAAGAAAATCTAAAATAGCTCTAGCGGTCGCAATTTTCGATGTTTGACAACGAAATTCAGTATATGCCCTCTTGAAGACTAGAATTACTAAATCCCCAGCTCCCTGGATGTCCCACGAAATTCGACTACTGATGGCTGAGAGGGATGCTGCTTTTCGAAAATATAGACGGGACAAAAGTGACGCTAACTTAAGACAATATAAGACATTAAAAAACAAAACATTAGGAACGCTAAGTCGCGGTATACTCATAGTCTCACTGATCCAAACACATGCAAGTGATATGTGGAAACGTATTAGATCAATAATAATAATATAAAGGAGCACTCAGAAGAGCATTAGTTTCGAAAGTTTTACGTTCTTCTCCACTGATCACTTGTATTTACTCTTTGCTGTATTCATTAATTGATTTTGTTCTGTTTTTACACTCTGTGATATGATAAAGTTTACACTTACCACCGCATAGTGCACATCTGCAGTCTTCAGTTGGCTGGTGGAATTTTTTATTTTCGCAGACCTTGTGATGAAAGCCATGTATCGCTAGTCTGGTTACAACGTGTCTGACATTCTCTTGTCCAGTTTCTGTCTGTCATGGCACTGGAGGTGTAAAATTCCTCATTTATTTCCTTCCGTTTCTGTTCCCTCACTTTTACTGCTTTTTGATATGGTTCTGTAGATGGTAGGAGGTATGCTATCCTGATGTCTTCTATGAAATATGTTTCTCACATAAGTTCATAAATTAATCTGGATGGTGCTGTTTTTCCAGTTCCAGTGATTCTCTTCACGAAGCTTGCTTTCACTTTTTCTATTTTGTTGAGGTCACTAATTGTTAATTTCTGCCATATGATCTCGATTCCATATGTAACTATGGGGGCTTCGTTGTGTGGAAAAGTGTCATTGCAGTGTCTGTTGTTAGTTTTGTAAGGTTCTTGATATTGTAAATCGCTTTTATTCCTGCTGCTGTTCTGTCTTGGACGTGTATGCTGAAGAATGTCACTGTGGTCTGCATGGTGATACCTAGATATTTAGATCAATGGGTCTACGGCAGTCAACAACCAAAGGAGAGAGCATTAACATATCATTGGACGATCTAAACCAACATTTCACATCGTACGCCACACTTAACATAAACACTACGACCAAACAACAAACTATAGATGAGCTCCTATCCACACCTACACCTTCCCGAGAAAAATTCTTCTTTTCCTATATAATGCCAATCGACGTTAAACTATCCCTGGACCGCATTAGAACTAAGATACAAGGTATAGACAATATAAGTATCGACTTTTTAAAGAAAATACTCCATGTCATACTCCCAACTGTAACCCATATATTTAATGCCTCAATCATGACCTCAACTTACCCCGAACTCTGGAAAAAAGCTATAGTTAGACCAATCCCTAAAATTAAATTACCTGTAACACCAAACGACTTTAGACCAATCAGCATCCTCCCAGTCCTATCTAAGGCCTTGGAGCGCATTGTTCATGGACAATTAACTGATTACCTTAACACTCATAATATGCTTGACCCACACCAATCAGGTTTTAGGACAGGCCATAGTACGGCAACCGCACTTTTTAAAGTTACCGAAGATGCGTGAGAAGCAATGGACAGTGGCCACATGACTATATTTACACTCTTGGACTTCAGTAAAGCTTTCGACACTGTTGACACTGACATATTAATAGCAAAATTACGCACTCTGAATCTTTCGGACATTGCTGTTAACTGGCTTGGATCCTATCTTCATGGTCGCCAGCAATGTGTATCCAATGCAGAACTTTCCTCATCCTGGCTATCACTGAAGGGTGGCGTCCAACAAGGTTCAGTGTTAGGACCACTTCTGTTCTCTATCTATATTAACGATATATCCACTAGACTTACCTATTGTTGATATCACCTATATGCTGACAATTTGCAAATTTACATTCACTCCCATCCTGATGATGTACACATTCACTCCCATCCTGATGATGTACATGACACACTAGACAAATTAAATAGTGACCTAGAGTCAATTTCCCAATGGTCGAAGAAACATGGACTAATCTAAATGCTGACAAGACACAGTGCATAATTATAGGACATTGGCGAATCCAAAGCATTATAAATTACAAAAATATCCCTACCATTCTCCTAAATGACAAAAACATCCCCTACAGCTCAGTAGTAAAAAATCTGGGTATCTATATGGACCAACACCTAGACTGGAAAATCCAGGTGAATAACACCTGCAAGAAAGTGTTCTCAATTCTTCACTCCCTAAATAGTTTTAAAAACTTCCTTCCTACAAAATTAAAACAAATACTTGTACAGACTCTTATAATGCCACACTTCGACTACTGCGACATATTACTGACTAATCTGACAACTGATCTATCTGACAGACTACAGCGTGCTCATAATGCATGCATTCGATTTATATTCAATCTCCGTCGTTATGACCACGTGTTTCCTTCATTTCAGGCCTTATCATGGCTACGCCTAAATGACAGAAGAACTTTACATTCACATACCTTACTATTCCAAATTCTGCACACATATTTACCAACTTATTTAACAACACATTTTCAAAATTTATCGGCTCATCACAAGTTAGGAACAAGATCACAAGACTCTTCTTTACTTTTGATACCACAGCACAGGTTCTCCATTGTTGAAATTTATATTTTCCATTTCATCTCCTATACGCAGATATTTAGTTTTCTCAATGTTTATATAAAGTTCCCATTGAACGTTTATAGGAATAAATCACTATGAGGTTTAATTTAAGATAAATTAAAATGTTTCTCCTTATAATTAATCAATTATTATTTATCTTTAATCTCACTCATTTTCTCACACAAATTTAGGTTCACTGCTGGGATAGAATCCCGTATATGTGAGTAAACATGTTGGCAGTTGGCTCTAGTGGTAACATGTGTAATCACACTCGCAGTTACTTATTCTTTGATTGAATATGCACAGGTGGTAGGGTGGCATATAAATGCCAATGCAATGTTCGGTTTGTTGTAATGTATACAAAATAATTTAATTAATAAATGTTTTCAATTTGAATAAAACACTCAAATTCCACAAAAAAATTATACTTAAATTGATAACATATCATAAGATACATTAATTTATTTAAACCATTCAAACAATCTTTGTGAAAATTTGTACATACAAGTAACTGGCTACCAGATGGCACCACCAGATATAACTTCCTGCTGAGCCAAGAAAATACAAATCTGTTGAGACAGTTGTCCAATCCAATTGAGTTTCTGAAATAAGTGGAGACATCTGGCATGCCACCCCAACATATTATGTTTGAAAGTTGGTTCAGCAGTAATGCTCCTTCGAAATTTAGATGTCAAAATTATAGAACGGAACTAGACTTGCCGTTTAAAAATTAATGGCAAATGTAATTGAAGCAACAATTATAAGTAGTGAAAGGAAAGGAGACGGGCACGCCGTAGCGTAGTGGTTAAGGCACTGAGCTACAAGCCGGAGGGTCGAGGGTTCAAGTCCCGTTGGGGTCAGGATTTTTAAACTGACCCAAACCCTCTGGTGGCACTATGGCTGGGGTCGACTCAGCCTCTAATGAAAATGAGTACCCGACGCTTGTTCTGGGGGTAAAGGCGGCCATCATGCAGGGCTGACATAAAGTTGATTGTCTAGAAAAAGTGGGAGCCTTAACCTCCTACTACCCAAGGGCTCCGGGCCTGTTGTGGATCACTTTTTTTTTTTAGAAAGGAAAGGAGAAGATATGGTGATTTAAATGATTTCTACTGTTTTCCCATTCGATACAGTTACAAGCGTACCTTGCACTAGGACAATCGCTAAGTGTTGCTGGATTGAATTTGACAAAGTTTCTCCCAAGGTCAACTATATGTTTCTTGCTCTGGAGTGAGCACACCAAAAAAGATTATTCATTTATGCACCAAATGGAAAAACCAAACATATTGTTATCCAATTAATAAATTAATGAGTCATTTTAACATCTTACCTCATATTTCATGTTTTTCATGTTTTTCAAACACCAATTTTAACTTTGAATATTGTTATCCATTTGCATTAAGTTAAAATATCAATAAAATCTACTTATAAATTTATTTCACCTTCAGATGTGTGGGATATTTAAAAATAATTATGATATAAATTTATAATAATTATTATTAATTTTAATTATTCAACTGGAAGTAAACACAAATGTTATGTCGACTTCAAAAAAGCATACGATTCAAATAAGAGGGAGAAGTTATATAGTATCCTGCTGGAGTTCAGAATTCCTACAAAGTTAGTTAGACTTATACGAATGTGTCTAAATGGCACAAAGAGTAGGGTGCGTGTAGGCAAACAGTTTTCAGACACTTTCGAAATCCAGAATAGGTTGAAGCAAGGAGATGCACTATCTCCTCTACTATTTAATTTTGTACTAGAGCATGCCATTAAATCTTTAGAGGATGAGGACAGCTTACAACTGAATGGTATTAATAAGATGTTAGTTTATGCTGATGATGTAGTATTGTTGGCCGATAGCGAGGAGATACTAAAGGACAACACACACACACTATTGAGTAACACTAAGGAATTCGGACTGGAAGTAAATTTCAATAAAACTAAATATATGGTCACATGTAGAAATGGAAATGGACAGCTAATGAGAAATGAGGGAAATTTTGAGGAAGTGGTTGAATTCAAATACCTAGGAACAATAATCACAAATAGGAATGAGATGCACAAAGAAATTAAACATAGGCTCAATTCTGGAAATGCATGCTATTATGCAGTGCAGAGACTTTTGATGTCCCAACTCCTTTCAAAAAATGTTAAACTGAAAATCTATAAAACAATTATTCTACCAGTTATATTATATGGATGCAAAACATGGACTCTTACTTTAAGGGAGGGAAGGAGATTACAAGTATTTGAGAATAAAGTACTTAGGAACATTTTTGGACCAAAGAGAGGTGAACAGACAGGTGAATGGAGAAGACTACATAACAATGAACTACATGGTCTTTATAGGAAGCCAGATATAATAAGAACAGTTAAGTCTCGTAGACTGCGAACATGCAGGGCATGTTGCACGTATGGGGAATGAAAGACTTGCATGGAAGCTTCTTGTAGGAAAGCCAGAGGGAAAACGCCCAGTTGGTAGACCAAGAATGAGGTGGGAGAATAACATTAACTATGATTTGAGGGAAGTAGATTGTACAGGGAATGATTGGAAAGCATTAGCTCAGGATAGGGATGTATGGAGAGCTTATGTCTGCACGGCCATGAGCCTTCAGGTCCGATAGTGCCAGTAAGTAAGTAAGTAAATGTTTTATTTATTTTAGGCATAGCAGCGCATGCCAAGTATTTAACCAGTCAAAAAATAGACAACACAATACATTTTTAAAAAGAATGTTTATTTTGTTATAGTTTATGCTATGAATCATTGCAACTTATTTTATTAATGAACAATTTGTCCTACTCTGTCTGAACAGAAATCTTTCTTTTGATGTCTTGTTTCCTTGTACTGTTTCGTCTCTCTTGATTTGATTGGTGAGAATAAAATTTTGTCTGGATGTCCATATATTTAATTTTTACTCCAGTTTTATTGTCAACATTTTTCTTCTTTTCTGTAACAACATGATCTTCAGACTGACTTTTGTTTTCTTTTAGCAATTACTATTTTTGCTTTCTCTGCAATGGATTCTATTTGTGCTCGGATATCTTCTCTATTATTTTCTATACCGGTATTACTTTCTATTTTCTTTTGTTTACTTTCTATCAAAGTTATATGTTCAAGAAGGGATTTTTCAGAGATTTCGTCAGATTTTTCTTCTGCAGTAATATCTTTGATCTGAGATTTATCTTGTTCTTGACTTGATCTAATCTCTGACTTTCTTATTTTCTTTTTTTGTTTCTTTCTGTAAATTTCTGATGATTTGTTTATTCCTGTGTCTTCTTCTAATTTTATATGACCAACAGAAATGTCAGGTTTATGCAATAATGAAAATGATTCCACTAAAATGATATCACTAGGCTGTGGCATATCCGAAGCTCTGAACTTTTCTTTCATTTCAAACATTTCTGGTTCTTGTGTTTCTGGTTTAGTTTTTATTCCAATAGAGGCAACAACAGACTTTTGACTTTGTTTTGATCTTCTGCGTGGTTTTTTCTTTCTTGTGTCAGATGATTTCTCTATTTTGTGCATTAATGATTCTCCTTCACTTGGCTCCAACACGTCTCCACGTCTCATAGCTTCAACTTCTGAAGTTTTTTTACTGGCTGCTTCATCTTCTGTTTGTGAAAGGGCCTCAGATCCTTTTACCAATTTAATTGAAGATCTGTCAGTCGATTTACGTTTTTGTGATGAAGAAGATCTTCTTTGTTTCTTGATTTTTTCTGTGTCCTGTTCATTCTGATCTGTTTTGAATGATGGGCTCATTTGTTTCAGATTCAACAGTGATATTCTCTTCAAAGGTTCTATTTCTGACAAGTCTCTGATTATGTCCTGCCAACTTATGTAATTAATAGTTGATTCTTTCACTGATGATTTACTCAAACTTGATTCTTGTATGGATTCAGTAGAAGCTTTATTAACTTCCCTTGTGTCTGTTTCAGAATCTTTATTAATATCTGGTACCTAAATAAAATAAAAACAAATTTAATTAGTCCACAACTATTTTCAAATAGGTTTCTCTTGAATATGTGGGAACAAATATAAGACAAATGTTTATAGAATTTAATGGTCTACAACAGATCAGATTTTTAGTATAAGACAGATTTTAGAAAAGAAATGGGAATATAATGGTACTGTACATCAACTATATCTAGACTTCAAAAAAGCATATGATTCAATTAAGAAGGCAAAGTTATATAGTATCCTGCTGGAGTTCGAAATTCCTAAAAGCTTAGTTAGACTTATACGAATGTGTCTAAATGGCACATAGAGTAGGGTGCGTGTAGGCAAACAGTTTTCGGATACTTTTGAAATCCACAAGGGGTTGAAGCAAGGAAATGCACTATCTCCTCTACTATTTAATTTTGTACTAGAGCATGCCATTAAATCTTTAGAGAATGAGGAAGGCTTACAACTCAATGGTATTAATAAGCTGTTAGTTTATGCTGATGATGTAGTACTATTGGGTGATAGCGAGGGGATACTAAAGGCCAACACGCACACACTAATGAGTAACACTAAGGAATTAGGACTGGAAGTAAATATCAATAAAACTAAATATATGGTCACACAGAAAATTACATTATATATTGGAAATGGGCAGCTAGTGACAAATGATGGAAATTTTGAGGAAGTGGTTGAATTCAAATACCTAGGAACAATAATCACAAATAGGAATGAGATGCACAAAGAAATTAAACATAGGCTCAATTCTGGAAATGCGTGCTATTATGCAGTGCAGAGACTCTTGATGTCCGAACTGGGACCAGTATAGTAAGGTAAAGGAAGGATTTCTGCTTGAATGGGAATGAAGCCTGAATTAGGTTAGTGGACAGAGCGTTAGCATGGAAAGCTAAAGGTTCGGGGTTCGATTCCCGGTTCAGGCAAAAATGTTTCTCTTTACCAATGATTTACAATAATTTAATTGTGTTCATTAATTTACTTATTTCTATCTGAGTAACAGCTTTAGCTTCTCAATATTAATTTAATAAGTTCATACTCTACTTACTTTCCCAAAATTGATTGCTTTCAATTTTATAATTTGATCCAGCTGTTAGCCTGTGGAAATATGGTATCATAATGTGTGCATGTTATTGAGATATAATGAACGTAAAAGTGTTTATGGTATTGAGTGCAAAGTCAAAATGAAATGTTAAGAACTAATTTCAGAAATTGATTACTATGGGAAAAAATGGAAATTATTAAAAAAAAGGTACAAAATTCCCAATAAAAAATGTATATTATTTATAAAATAAGTTTTATCCAAATAAAAGAAAGTTGAGAGACCATATGAGAACATTAAAGAAGGATAGACCAGTTAAAATCAAAACAGGCTGCTAGGTACAAAGTCAGGAAGAAGAAGAAAACATTTTCAATAAATGAATGAGTCGCTTCTTATCCTACCTCATAGTTTATGTTTTTTTTAAATACAGGAACAGCAGTTTTCAAGAAGATATCCGTCTCATTTTCAAGCGATATTATGACTCTTTCCCATCATGGACTGACTTCAGTTACGGAGACTTAAACACTTTAGAAAAAGCGAAAGCAAGATTCCTAAAAGCAGCTGTGGTGATCTCCAAAATTGTTTCATCTAGACTTGCATATGAGTTAGCACGGGAAACTTTCCTCGTGGAAGATCTACGCACAAAGTTCCAGCTACTAGGAAACTACATTGAAGGAGATAAGACAAAAGAAGAGATAAGAAATACTGGGCGATTTTTACGCAACAGATGCAATGATCAATTGAGACTGGACTGAACCAAACAACAAGATATGCAGTGCAGTAACAAGACATGGATATCACCACAAACTCTGCAGAATTTCAAACTATGATGATCCGTGTGCAAGCTCTATGACAGACCGTGTGCAAGATACCATTTCAATGTCTGTTTAAAGAGAACAAACTCATTGCTAGCTGCTGTACAGCAGAGACCAAATCTAATGCACATTTGTGCGTGCTTCTTCATATTATTATTATTATCATATTTAACTATGAAGAACCATTTTACCTGAATATTTTGTTTAGTAGATTCAACTTCAGACCCAGATGTAATTTTAATGTCAAGTTTTTCAGGAATTGGTTCTGATGAAGTTTTGAGTCTTTGTTGCCTCACAATATCTTCTTCTGTAACAATACTTTTATTTTCAGTGTATGATTCCTGTATGGATTTCTGTATTAACTCAAAATTATGGCTTCTTTTCCAGTCAACCTAAAATTACAGACTTTATTGTTGGATTTCAATAAAAAGTATTAAAATAAATTATTTATTGTATGAAATTAATTAACTCACCAATATGTCTGGCATTATTCTTTGTTTATGTCTTCTGTTTTCTTTCTCTGGATCTGAAACAATGTATTTTATTAATTAGATTTAAAATAAATTCTTTATCTCCTCACTTCATATCCTGTCTTCTAATTAGTCCGGTTCCATCTGCAGTAATTTCATGGCCATTGTTCTGTTATCTTGAAGCACTGCTTCTTACACCATCTGTTGGTAGATCAATGAACCTCCATATCAAATCTACTTCCCCAGGAATTTTAAAATTCATTAACATCTCCTAGTTTTTTTAATGTGGATTTTTTTCCAAACCGTGGCCTCTTTAGATTTTTCTGTTTGTTTTATTAATTTAGGCATTCTTTTGATTTGATGTATTTCTGAATAAGCAGAAGCTACTGTTGATTTTTCCATTTTTGAGTTCTTAAGATTTTCCTTCACTCTGGTTTTCAAATTCCTTTTTGTTTGCCCTAAGTGAATTTTATCACAATCTCCATATTTAATTTGACCATTTAACTCATGCCCCAAATGGGAGTCAATGACCAATCATGTTTGAATTAATTTTGTTTTACAACCAATCACAGTCGTGTTTCACCCCGATATTTATCAACTTAAGTTTATCATATTAAGGAAAGCTCCTCCTTTTTAATATTCTGAACAGGTGAGATCATTATTTTGCAGTGACTGACTCTCGAACAAATACGATGAATATAGCAATTTACATATTAAGATGTAAGAATCCTAGAATGCAAGTGGCTCCCAGATTGTATATATATAGTGCACGATTCAATTTTATGACTCTCCAACAAACTATGTGCTGCACATGGTTTGTCTGCCCCGTTATAGATGGAGATTTCAACGAAAATCTGGTAGTCATAATGTCGGTTGAAAATGGGAGGGATCTTCCTCTTGAAAACTGCAGTTCCCACGTTTAAGAAAACATAAACTATGAGGTAAGATAAGAAATTACTCATTCATTCATTGAATACCAGAAATATGTTCAAGGGGTAAAGACAGTCATTATGCAGGGCGACAACTCAACAGATATCTCATGTTGATTGCCTAGAAAAGTGATACCATAATCTGTGACTACCCCAATGGCCTCGTAAGGTCACTTTACCTTTACCTAAGAATCAGGGTCTACTCCTTTATAGATAAAAATAAAAGTAAAGTATTCCCACTACAGGCCTCAGGAGACCTTTGGGGTAGTGGGAGGTTAAGGCTCCCACTATTTCTAGACAATCGGCACTTGATGTCAGCCGGGTTGTCAGCCCTGCGTGATGGCCGCCTTTACCCCAGAACAAGCGTCTGGTACTCATTTCCGCTAGAGGCTGAGTCGACCTCAGGGCCATAGTGCCGCCAGAAGGTTTGGGTCAGTTTAAAAATCCTGACCCCACCGGGACTTGAACCCTCGACCTTCCGGTTTGTAGCGCAGTGCCTTAACCACTACGCTACGGCGTGCCCCTATAGATAAAAATAAAATGCATAATATACTGGTAAATAATTAATAAAATTGAATTATATAGAAAATAATACTATGAGGTATATAATAAGTAAATTCTTTATCAAATCACCTCATATCCTTTCTTTTAAGTGGTTTGAAGAAAGCATGGTATATACAGGGAAATAAATAAGTTCAAAAGATAAAAAATTAATTAATAAAAATACACATCTAAAAGAAAAATAAGAAAACATAAAATTCAAGAAATTTACATAACATCCATTGAAGCACCTAAGTTTAAGAAGAAAACAAATCAATAATTTATCGTAAGTAATGCCACGAGTGATTTCCAATTTATCTAAATAATTTGGAAATCAAGAGTGGCATTTGTTAGGACTATTTAACAAATAAAATTAAACTGTTTACTCACAATTCATTATTTAAATATAGTTATTTTAAAATATTTATATATTTAATCTAAACAGCAATGTCTGAAAACAAATGACAAACATTTGTTATGTTTCATTTGTTCATCCACTGCAACGAGATCATATTATTTATTGGCAAATAGGATCTTAATATTGTAACAATGGATCCTATTGGAGAAAAAATGAAACATATTAATCTGTATATTATAACAACATTATAGGTTATTAATTAATTTCTGATGACCTATGATGTAAATATGTCAAGTATATTTTTCTGGAATGTAAACAAATGGGAAATAATATGTTTAAGAAAGTGCAAACAGTGTTTTCTTTTTATTGTGTATAAGCATTTGCTACAAATTTATTTTTATTATATCCTGCAAGCACTATCTGGTTGTGGCCAAACTTTTAAAATGTTTGGGAAAACCTTTAGAATTGACAGTTTGGGAGAACAAATTTAGATCCATGAATTTCAAACTTCCTGATGAACAGGACCTGGTCTCAAAGTTTATCAAATCAACACCAGATGGCAACGTACGACTGTATCTGCCTTTTTAACTGCAAGGAATTAAAAATCCAGCACCAAATCTCTCATTTAAACTACACGGAGTAATACAACTCCAGTCTAATAACCTGCCTGCATGCTGCACCCCACCACAAACCACACCACTTTACTCATGCAGGGAGTCCATCTGCTTTGCTGGATTCTGACTTTGATATCTGTACCTTGCAGTTAAAAAAGGCAGATAATTTTTTGGGCACAGCTTTGGTACATCACAATGCTTCTCTGGGAGAAATTTCAAGGTAGGTTTTGATGTACAACAGTTGACAATTTCCTTGTTAGAAGACGTCCTGCGCCATAGCCGAGTGGTTAAGGCAGGAAGCCTTGGTGCAGAGTTAAAGGACTTGCGCTGGTTTGAGTCTCCATGGGGGGAACATTTTTTTCATAGAATTTCTGCTAGTATGGGACCGGTGCCACTCAGCATTGTGAGGCATTTGGGTAGCTACAATAAGTAGCGACTCCAGGTTGAGAAAACCAGCTATAACGGCTAGGGAACCCAACATGATGACCACATGTCACCCCTACACTGGCTTATGATCGTCTACCTCTGTGATTAACACATGTGGATGTGAGCCCAGCAGCCAGCTGGTAGCCCAAGGGCCTTCTAGACCTTTTGCGCTTGGAGTTGTTAGAAGACAGAAAAATAAGAAAAACCTGAGTCAGGTTGGTTGGACAGAGGTTTGAGCCCAGGACATTCTGAATATAAGTCTCATGCATTACTTGCTCAGTTGTTTGTTTAGTTTTTCTGAATTTTCATGGATTCTTAAAGCAAAATATTAAACTTACCAATTTTTTTGACAGGGTCCTCCTTTATAATTTTGGGCCGTCGTCGAATATATTTTGTAAGCTGTAATAAAGAGCCAAAAATAAAAATGTAGCAATAAATTAGTAATTTAACATTATATCACCCTATAAGTAGGATTGTATATAGGGAAATTTTTATTTAATTTTAGGAAGTTATATTTTGAGGTTATTTTAATTATATTATTTTTAGTCTGAACATCTTACCTCAATATTAATGTTGATTTGTTCTTGGACATGTTTCAAAACAATTCTGTTTTATCGTCAGCTTTCCCAGAACTGGTTTTATTTATGTTGGATTATGTTGCACAACCTGGATGTCGATGTCAGCTCCATCCTGTGCTTGGCCAAAGAACCTCCAAACAAGGTCACGCGTGGAGCTGACATCGACATCCAGGTTGTGCAACATAATGCAACATAAATAAAACCAGTCTGGGAAAGCTGACGATAAAACAGAATTGTTTTGAAACATGTCCAAGAACAAATCAACATTAATTCTGAGGTAAGATGTTCAGACTAAAAATAATATAATTAAATTTTTATTTGACGATTTTATTATTAATTTAACACTTCTCATTGAAGGATAAATTATATTTGAAGAGAAAAATTTTCGCCTAGACCGGGACTCGAACCCGGGACCCTTGGCTTTCCGGGCCAAGTGCTCTACCAACTGAGCTACCGAGGCGAGTTACGATCTAGACGCAAATTTTTCTCTTATGTACGTTGTAATTCCCTTGCGCCAAATGCTTGAAACCATAGCTTCTATCTTGCAAATGGCGGCTTCTTAGTTAAGAAGACATTTATTGGGAATTTAACACTACTTTATAGCCAGTAGGGCTTCTATTGACGATTTTATTATTAATTTAACACTTCTCATTGAAGGATAAATTATATTTGAAGAGAAAAATTTTCGCCTTTTCTCTTCAAATATAATTTATCCTTCAATGAGAAGTGTTAAATTAATAATAAAATCGTCAATAGAAGCCCTACTGGCTATAAAGTAGTGTTAAATTCCCAATAAATGTCTTCTTAACTAAGAAGCCGCCATTTGCAAGATAGAAGCTATGGTTTCAAGCATTTGGCGCAAGGGAATTACAACGTACATAAGAGAAAAATTTGCGTCTAGATCGTAACTCGCCTCGGTAGCTCAGTTGGTAGAGCACTTGGCCCGGAAAGCCAAGGGTCCCGGGTTCGAGTCCCGGTCTAGGCGAAAATTTTTCTCTTCAAATATAAATTTTTATTTATTCCAAAAATTGATTTATTTGGAAGAGGATTGTGAAACTCTTGAGTTCCAACCACTTCATCTACTTGAGGTGCCACAAAATATTACAAAATTTTCATTGAAATCCCACATAACTCAAGTGATGTTAAGAGTGAATAATTTTATAGGAGCTTAAAATTATGTTCTGACTTGAATACAACTGAAAAATTCTGATACACAAAGGATGCCGTGAACTGATGTATGATAACTTTTGTTTCAAAATAATGTAAATACAAATAATATTTAAGGTCATGCCGTAGCATAATTGGTAAAGGAAATATGTTACAAGCTGAAAAGTTGAGGGTTTGAGTCCTGGTGGAGTCAAGATTTTTAAAGTGTCCCAAATCTTTTGGCATCACCAATGCCCTGGGGTCGACTCAGCGTCTAACGGAAATGAGTAACCAGATACTTGTTCTGGGGTTAAAGACACCATCATCCAGGACTGACAATCCAGTTCTCATCAAGTGAACAAGTAGGAGCTTTAACCTCCTACTACCCCAAGGACCTCATAAGGTCTGTAGTGGGTTCAGTTTAGCTTTACAAATAATATATATATATATATATATATATAACACATCAATAATGATAATAATAATAATAATAATAATAATAATCATCCATGCAAGTATTAGGCCGTGAGGAATTTTCCATCCAGCGCTTTTTGGACGTCCCAGTGATCTTTTGCCTTGGGGCAGTAGCGAAGTATGGTTTTTGGAATTCTATGAGACGGCATTCGTTGAAGATGGGCTTTCCAGTTGTTCTGGTAGTTTTGTATATGGTGAAGAATGGGTTCTACATCCAATACTGGTATTTTACATTGGTCAACAAAATAAAATTATTTTTAATCCAGAAATGAAATTAGAATTTTCTGGACTAATATTTTATGCTTATCACAGAAATATTCAGTTTTTTTCAACCATCATGCACAGTTTTCAGAAGAAAAGTAAATGAAAATGCATTTAAATTTCTTCAATACAGACAAATGTTCAAATTTATTTTTTATAAAACACTACATTACATTCGTTTATAAGCAATAACAGTACTCACAAGGTAACAGTTAAATACATTTTGGAAATTAGAGAAAGGAAAAGATTCTGGATTTAAAAATTCTCAAATCTAAAAATGTAATTTTTGTTACATCCCTCTGGTTTAGCTCTTGCCATTATAAAGGTGTGATAAGATTCAAAGGCTATTTTAATGATTTACTGCTGCTGTGCATTTGGCATATTTTTACTTCTGGCTCACAACTGTCCCAATTAGACCACTGGTAGTAGAACTATTTAATAAATAATTTACATTAAAAGCATTTCTGTGTTTATTGTCCATATATTTTTCATCCTATAGCTGAGTAAAACTAACTTTATAAGAATCAAATGAATTGTGAGTCTTGACAACAGCTGAGGATGGGAATGATGTTTCCTAATACTGCAGTTCTGTGTTAAAAAAACATAGATGTATGAGGTAAGAAGAATTCATGATTCATTTGATTCTTATTAAGAAAACCTCATGATGTAAAAATTCCCAACTTTATTATATCAAAACTAACTTTGTTTTATATGAAGTTAAAAAGTGAGATATCTTGTAACATTTACGATGCCTAATTAATACATACTAATTTCCGTTTTTCAAGTTCTTCCTCTATTTTTAAATGCAATTCTTCATCATTATAATTATCCTCTGTTGGTGGGAGAAGTCGACGAAATATCTGTAAAGTAAAAATAAAATAAGTACAGGAAAGAAACTTGAAAAGGTAGAAAACCATTAATTAACTGTTTAATTTATTTCCAAAGCTTCCCAAGGCCTAAGTATTTATAAAAAAAATATTAATTAAAAATGAGCTTCAAAATGTGTGACAATTATATAATTATTTATCAACAAAAAAAGCAAAACAAAGCTTACCTAAATAAGTGGCCTATTAAGAATAAGCTGCATATAATTGTTTATGATTTTTCCATCACTTTGTATACAGTACTTGATCAATGTATTAAGAAAATGATTGTAGATGATGATGATGAAATTACAAAGGATAGAAAATAAATATAATAATCAAGTAATATTTAGTAAACAATAAAAACAATTAAGAAGAAAAGCATTTTCTGCGGACCTTTGGCAAAAATAATTAAGGAAGAGGCTAGTGAAGTGCTTTGTGTGGAGTGTAGCATTGTATGGTGCAGAGACTTAGACATTACGACGGAAAGAGGAAAAGCGACTGGAAGGTTTTGAGATGTGGATATGGAGAAGAATGGAACGTATAAAATGGACAGACAAAGTAAGAAATAAAGATGTGCTAGATAGAGTGGGAGAAAGAAGAACAATGCTGGAACTCATAAAGAAGAGGAAAAGAAATTGGATTGGCCACTGGCTAAGAAGAAACTGCCTGCTGAAGGATGCTCTAGAAGGAATGGTCAACGGAAAGAAAGTTAGAGGCAGAGAAAGACATCAGATGATAGACAATATTAAAATAAATGGTTTGTATGCAGATACAAAAAAGAAAGCTGAGTTAAGGAAAGAGTGGAGAATGCTGAGTTTGCAGTGAAAGACCTATGAATGAATGAAAAACAATTAGATACTGTGTCTAATAATAAAAAGATTGAAATCAATCAAGTGGGCTGAGGCAGCAGCATTTGAACCTCATATTCAGGGTTAAAACCCCGGTGCTGACCAACGTCAGTCAGGACCTGTTTCACCATTTCACAGTCTCATTTCAATTTAAAGTTAGTTAAGTTCTTCAAAAAAACACAGTAGAAATGTGCTGGCAACTGGTTAGATCTAAAAATGCAATATGATGTTAAAGCATCTATAAATAAAAAAAGTTTGAAAGTGTCAAAAAATGAAACATTCCAAATCTAATATATAAAAATGAACGCTTGTTTGGTGGTTTGTTTGTTTGTTTGTTCTTACTTTATGCGTGGCCATATCGTTGATTCGATTGTGAGGGGCTTTTTGCAAAATGTTCAGGAGAGTATAAGAGAGTTGTGATACTCAACTCCCACACCCTTAAAAATTGTCCTTTGTAGTGAAAAATGTGAAAAAAGTAGCTTTTTGGACGCTTAAATGGTTTACGCTGCCTAAACCATAACAAATACACAAAATTAATGTACACAGAATTGAATATCTCAAAAAGCTCTACAAAAAAGTCTGCGACAGCACATGTTTATCTCTTACGAATACTCATAATAACCATTTTTGTCTTTCATTGATGCCAAGAAGATCGAGACAAATACGTAGATTCCTGTGCAAGCATAACAGCACATGGCGGGTATTCTTTTATGGATAACTCACAATAACAAATTTTGTCTTTTAGTTCATTTATGTCAAGAAGATTGAGATAAGTAGATTCCCGGGTAATCAGCAGAGGGTATTTAAAAAATATAAATTTATAATTATTTTTCCTTGTACTTATTCAACTAAACATAAAATCACATTAATTTTCATTTATTTAGGCGCAGCAGCACACACCGGGTATTAGCTAGTGAAATCATACAAAGAATTTTTATATCTTAAACATCAACATTGTCCATGTTTGAACCTCATATGATAGTCAAGACCAAGACCTGCTAGAAAACAAGGAAAGAACAATAATAATAATAATAATAATGAGAAATAAAAGTTGAAATTTTACCTTGTCCACTATACTGACATCATAACTTTTTTGTTGTTGAATGTTCTTCTCTTCGCTGGGTGATTCTAGCGACGTCTTGCGTGATCTTACTACAGAATTTGGTATAGCAGCCCCGGCTCGAAATTGTGGGAGTATGTTGTCTACAGTAGAAGGTTCTCTGGTCCTGGGCGGTGTTGGCTTTAGAGCATCATCAAGATTTTCACTGTAGAAGTTAGACCACACTCTTCTAGAGGTTACAGGTGCATTGGCTTTTTCTAAACCAGAAGAAGGTGGAGCAGGATCTTTATTGATGTTCCTGGAATTCTGTGAAAACACAGATAAAGCATAGCTATGATCTATGGTTCTTAAAATAATTGTTACACAATTGGACTTCTGGAGGATATCTAACAAAGATAAATATTGGGAATAAAATCATTAGAGAAAAAGAAATTAAATGTTAAAAATTCAATTTTAGATTTTACACAGCAAAACCAATATTAACAAATTAATGTGATGTGGCAATTGCTGTTAAGGGATTTATGAAGTGCAACTTACTGCATAGTGCTAGTTAGCTTGGACATCAAAGGATCTATGTCCCCGTAAGATCGGCAAATCATTTCTCTGCCTGCATTCCTATCTCTCTCTCTCTTGCACTTGCACTCCAGTGTTGTCAACTCAACTCCAACCTTGCATTATTCAACATTCAAGAGCCATGACACTGGGGGAAGTTTGGTAACATCTCTACTCGATAAGTTACCGAGGCAGCTGTTTGACGTAGTGGGAGGGAAGTGTAATGAAATGGTGTGAGTATAGATGTCAGCACTACAGGGGTCCGAGTATAGCAACATGGGAAATCTTTGGTGTCCAAAGAATTTATATAAACTAATTAAGGGAGGTAGTGCTGTATTTATTTAAGTATAATTTTATCACCTCATCTCATATTCTTCTTCTTTGACTGGTTTTGGTTCCATCCTCAGTACGTTCATGTCATCTTGAAGAGCTAATCTGCTTGATGGATGACAACCAGGGAGGATATCATGAACATGTCGTGGCAGTGAGCAGGGAACTGCTGCATTTCAAGCATCCATAGAATGGTCCATCCTCTCCTTCATTACTTCACACATAGCTGAGATAGACTTTACAAGTGTTTTCACATTGATGAATAATAGTATATTGTGATACAAGTTTAAAAAAATGAGGTCCTTGCGCCAAGTTTTTTTTAAATTTCCAAGATTCCGTTATGTGTTTACCAGATGTGTACTGCATACTATTTTTTCCACTATGTATATGTATTTTAGTAATTAAGATATTAGCTAAAATATTAATAAATATAATTGAAAATAAATGTTAGATTTCAGAAGGTGAATTGGCTGTACGTGTTGCTACGGAGAAATAATAAGTATTGTTGGTCATGTCACCATCTTATATTTGTTAAAACTGTAAAACCAATTTGATTTGGGATTTATTTCTGATTATGGGGAAAGTTTTAGACGATGTGTGCAGTGATGATGAAATAGAAGAGGTGCGGAAAGCTGCATGTGATGAATTAATACCAAAAAAATCTAAACATATGCTTCGTTGTGTAAATAGTTAAAAGAACATGATGTGGATGTTAATGAAAAGAACATATTGGTGTATTTTGTATTAAGAAGTAGTAAATTGACGAGTCCAGGAAGTTTGTGGTGTGAATTTTCATAGCTAAAAAGTACAAATTGCAGTATCACTATCAATATTTCAAAATAAATGTTTTTACTTACTGCACTAGTGCTTCTGGTTATTTTTAAAGTATTGAGATTTTTTTGTTTCCATAGCAACCAAGAAACTATTATTCTACCAGTTATATTATATGGGTGCGAAACATGGACTCTTACTTTAAGGGAGGAAAGGAGATTACGAGTATTTGAGAATAAAGTTCTTAGGAAAATTTTTGGACCAAAGAGAGATGAACAGACAGGTGAATGGAGGAGACTACATAACAATGAACTACATGGTCTTTATAGGAAGCCAGATATAATAAGAACAGTTAAGTCTCGTAGACTGCGATGGGCAGGACATGTTGCACGTATGGGGAATGAAAGACGTGCATGAAAGCTTCTTGTAGGAAAGCCAGAGGGAAAACGCCCAGTTGGTAGACCAAGAATGAGGTGGGAGAACAACATTAACTTTGATTTGAGGGAAGTAGATTATACAGGGAATGATTGGAAAGCATTAGCTCAGGATAGGGATGTATGGAGAGCTTATGTCCGCGCGGCCATGAACCTACGGGTTCGATAGTGCCAGTGAGTAAGTAAGTAAGTAAGCAACCAAGACTGTATGTGGGATGTCAAATTACGATGCACATAAACAATAACAGTAAGTATATAATATTAGTTACATAGTGCAAAAATCTTTTTTGTTTCTCGTGTAAAGTTGTGAGTGTTGAGGTGGTGGCATATTTACCTCATCACCAGAAGGTCTCAGGTACGGTTGGAAATTTTAATATTAAAATTATTTTACAAGATATTTACCTTTTTGTTTCTTAAAATCCTTATATTGAAGTAAGGAGAATCTAGCAAATTCTGAATTCTGTTTCTCAACTCAATTTGCATTAAGGAAGTTGGCTGTGATGACCGTCGCTTTGTTATCTCTGGTGTGAACTCTCTGGTCTCCTCCTCCATCACTTCTTCTGGCTTCTTGTTTTCAGTTTCTTAATTCACATGATCATCATATCTAAAGGATATTGTCACACAGGGTCCAAACAATCAATTTGCAACACAAATTCAGCCTGAAAAATTATCAGTTAACTCCTGCCCAACATACTAAGTTTTATTAAATTAATATTGAGAAGCTAAAGCTATTACTATGATAGAAATAAGTAAATTAAAGAACACAAATTATTGTAAATCAAATTTCTGAATCAATGTTCATGTATTTCCATTCCAGATTGAGAGATATTTCTCCAAAATGTTATTGCACCCGTAGCATAATGTACATTGATGCACTTTTGAAAGGAGAATAGTGTTATATTCTAATTTAAATAAATCTTCTTCTTTTTCACGGTTTAGGCTTATTTACTAGCATGTTCTGGCTGCAAATTGTTGCTCTTTCCATCTTTTCCTTGGTCTTCCCAAACTTCTTCTTCCTCGTGGTGAATAGTTGTATGCTGTTTTTGGTATTCTATTCTCAGTCATCCTTGCCAAGTGTTCTTTCCAGTTTGTTCTGTATTTCTCTATTGTTGAGTTTAATTCCTCTTCTTTTTTTCTGAAATTTTCTGCATCCTTCCCGTTTCCAGCAGTCGTTTTCTCCACTTCCCCACAGTCGACGGCTGCAATGCTACGTTAAACTCATGTCTTGCGGCCTCACGATCATTAGCATACGTTATTGACCATGCAGCAATTGTAATTTGCTGTTGCATATTCAACGCCATTTTGACTAATGACGTAAGTTCTACACTGTTTTGTTTTATTCCATTGTTATAATTTGAATAATTGCCTTTCCAACGGTAATTTCATGTTTCGTGTAATGGTAATATTTTCATCACACAACGCGATCAAACGTACAGCCATATTTATGATTCACTCCGTAAATTGAAAATTACCTCATAGTCTTATTTTGATTCAAATATTTTTTACGTTCGTTTTCCAAATCTGCAAAATATTAATTTGTTAATGATCTATGGATAGTGAATTTTTTTCTATATTTTCCACATAAATGTTTATTGTTACAATGTTCAGTAAGCTCAGAGTACATTAACTCAGATGAGGAAGTAAGGTGGCAACAATAAAAGAAAGTTCATTATAAAGTATCAATTCCAGTTCTTAATTTAATGCCTTTGTTTGTGGTATCATACACGGACATTAACCAGGGACATCTTCCTTGAACCCACTTAGCAGGTGCGGGGGTGGACCCGACTCTTAAGTCGGTGACTAAGGACCCAGTATTGCAGGGTATAATGCTTTACCCTTGTTCAGGGTTACAGACAAACACAATGGCAGCAAGGGCGAGGAGGAAAATATTTCAACTAGGCAGAACTGGCAGAAATAGCAACTCTTTCTCCAGAGTTTAAAAGGAACCCTTACTTGTGGTAACAGGAGTGAAGTCTCCATCAATTTAAAGTCAGAAGGAGCAACCCTTTCTGCAGGGATTATACACAGAAGAGCATGTGCAGAGGCTCTACTAGACTTGTCCTGCACAATGCTCGTAACATTTACATTACCGAGAATCATCAAGTGGGTAACCAGACTGATCAACCTAAGAGCGTTGGACGCCCATTTATTAGATCGGAAGATTCATTAAATCCCACTTGATGTGAAAACAACTCAAAAGGCCTAATTTCATTAAGTAGAAGAAGAAGACAATAAAATAAAGTCCATTATAAAGTAATCGTCCACCGCTGTGGTCTCGAGGTAGCGTGCTGCCTTGTTACGCAGCAGGCCCGGGTTCAATTCCCGGTTGGGACAGTTTTTCTGGGTGAGGTTTTTATCGGGGTTTTTCCTCACCTGTAAGACAAATGTCAGGAAAACTTTAAGGCCTAAACGGTCCCCGAAATCATATGGCCATCGCAATCATCATCATTCATATTCATCTTAGATTAAGCTTAGGATTAGGGACTCTCCTGGCGCACCACTATCATCATCATCACCCATCATATCATCGGGGCAATGTAACCCCGCCTTCCAGGTGCCCCAACCTCAGAAGTGGGTTACAAGTACGCCATGCCAGGAGAGAACACAGGAATGTTGAAAGACAACCTGGGACATTTGCAAAAAAAAAAATATTAATGCATTCACTTCTCCTAATAACTTTATTAAGACTAAATATAATCTTAAAAGTTTAAATTTACCAGTAAAAAATCAATGAGAGCTTTCAGACATTGTTGAACTGTATCAGTTTTACTATCTCTGTGATAAGCCCATTATCTTTAAGAATTACAATACAAACAATGTTGTTTTTATAAATGTCAAGATAACATTGTTTTTTTAAACATATCATTAACTCTATAATCTATTTTGATTAATTGCAGTCCAAGTTCATTGTCCTCAGTAACTGATCAAGCTTGCAATGTTTATATTTAAATTTAGCAGCCACACTCAAGGACAAATTCATCTTTGAAAAGAAAAAAATTTGCCAAAACTGCAATTTGAATCTGAGGTCTCCAGTTGTACATAACTAGCACATCGGTCAATGACAGAATTGAATGAGAGAGAGAAAAATTTCCATTTATAGCGAGTGTGATGCCCCCAAGTAGTACAGTGGTCAATGTGCTAATATTGTAGAACTAGAGATCCTGGGTTCAAATCCCAGTTTGGGCAAAAAATTTTCTCTTCAAAAATTGTCTTAGCTTATCCAACTTTCAACTGTTGTACTTTAATTTAACAAACTGTGCCCATATGATATTAATGTTTAAATATTTTCCAAAAACTTGAGAAATAGTAAAAAAAATTACATCATTTATTTACAGGAGTTAGGAATTTAAATTAATCTTGTAATTAAAAAAGACATTCTATGATATGAAAAGAAACTGGATCCAGGACTTTTTTTTATCCAAAACATGAAACAGTAGAACAAAATACAATTACATAAGCATTTTATAACAAAGATGAAGAGGGTAAAATTGAAAATGCAATACCACGGTTTCATGAGGTGAGTTGTTTAAACAAAATGTTCTCTGATGAATTTCAATGGTTATACCTCATTATGTTTACTTCCCAACATTAATTTAATATCATTTTTTGTAAATTAATGAGTCCTTTTTAACATCTTACCTCATATTTTATGTTTCTTGAAACACGGGAACTAGTTTTCGAGAGGAGGATCTCTCTCATTTTCAACCAACATTATGACTACCGGATTTTCGTTGGAATGTTTGGAATCTCCATCAATAACGTTGCCATCTGGTGTTGATTTGATGAACTTTGAGATGAGGTCACGTTGATCATGAATCTCGAAATTCATGGATCTAAATTTGTTCTTCTGAATATATTTCTTCTCCCAAATTGTCAATTCTAACTTGTAAAACATTTGGAAAAACCTTTAGAACTGACAATTTGGGAGAAGATATATATTCAGAAGAACAAATTTAGATCCATGAATTTCGAGATTCCTGATGATGAACTAGAGATCCAGGGTTCAAACATTTATTTTCTTTCTTAAATTAAAGTAGGGAGCAGTATTGACATTCTACGAGAAAGACAGAGCCTCTAGATTGTGTGCCATAAAATGCAAACAGAGAAGTGAGACAAGGAAATAAAACATTTCTGAATCAATGTTCATGTATTTCCATTTTCCAGATTGAGAGATATTCCTCGAAAATGTTATTGCACCCGTAGCATAATGCACTTTTGAAAGGAGAATAGTGTTATATTCTAATTTAAATAAATCTTCTTCTTCTTCTTCACGGTTTAGACTTATTTACTAGCGTGTTCTGGCTCTAAATTGTTGCTCTTTCCATCTTTTCCTTGGTCTTACCAAACTTCTTCTTCCTCATGGTGAATAGTTGTATGCTGCTTTGGGTATTCTATTCTCAGTCATCCTTGCCAAGTGTTCTTTCCAGTTTGTTCTGTATTTCTCTATTGTTGAGTTTAATTCCTCTTCTTTTAGTTGTCTTATTTTTGTGTTATGTTTTTTATCTGTTCTTTGATATCCTGCTATTGGTCTGAGGAATCTCATTTCAGCAGCTTGTATCCTGGCAGATTGTTGTGTTGTCACTGTCCATGTTTCGCATCCATAAGTAATAATAGGCACTGTCATTGTCTTGTATAATTGCATTATAGTCTTTCCTGGCTTTATTTTTCAAAGTTCTTTTTAGTGTTCCTGTTATATAATTAAACTTATTTAGTTTGTTATTTATCTGTTTCCGTGTGTATGATATTTCGCAACCTGGAAGTTATATCTTACCACTTGTTCTATTGGATTATTTTCTAATATTATCTTTGTCCGAACTGGATGAGCGCCCTTGTAGGCCATTGTTTTTGATTTTTCTGATGATATTTCCATGTTGTATTTTTTTGATATTTCATTTAGTTTATATAGCATTCTTTGTAGTTCGTCTTCTGTTTTTCCTATTAAAACCTGGTCATCTGCAAAGGCTACTGTTTTTATTACTATATTTCTTAAATTAATTCCCCCAGTAGTCATTTGCTTCCATGATCTTATCATGTCGTCGAAATAAATGTTAAAAAGCATGGATGATAGTGCACAACCTTGTCTAACTCCTCCTGTTATATGTATTGGTTCTCTTTGATTTATTTTTATTTTCTCATACATTTATTTAAATAAATGAAAAATTAATAAGAAAGGTTAATTATATAATATCTAGATGCTTTTAAAGATAAATAATTAATCATATGACAGTCCATAAAACTATGGCCTTGATTTGAAGTGCGACCTTGAAAAGACACTATGATCATTAATGTAACTGACATTATCTGAATTATACGGGGAACCGAGACAAGAAATTTATCTTATTATGTATAAAAACTAATTTATAATACATCAAATTTTGATTAATTTAAACATAGAATTTGTTAATCTAATATAAAAAGAAAGTAATAGTATTGTGTTTGTTTATTAAAGAAATGAGCAGCAAATTACTGACTTATCATTACCTTCTACATCATCTTGTTAATTTTGATAAAACTAATTGATTGATAAATCACCTCATAATTTAAATTAATAAATGTACACAGATCCTTGGTAACAGCATTAACAATTCAAATAAAAAATGCTTAAATAGTGTAACTTTCATATATATTTTTTTTGTTCAATGCCTTAGGTTGTCATTTCAACATTTTTGGTTTCCTCTCCTAGCATTGGCGTAATTGTAACCCACTTCTGAGGTTGGGGTACCTGGAAGGCAGAGTTACGTTATCCCGTTGATATGATGATGATAGTGGTGTGCCAAGAGAATCCTTAATCCTAAACTTAATCCAAGGCAAATATGAATGATGATGATTATGATGGCAGAAGATGTTCGGGGACAGTTTGGGCCTTAAAGTTTCCTGACATTTGTCTTACAGGTGAGGAAAAAACCTAATAAAAACCTCACCCAGGATACTTAACCTGACCGGGGATTGAACCCAGCCTGCTGTGTGACAAGGCAGCTCACTACATTGAGACCACAGTAAATTATATAAAAATTAGAAATGTTGAAGGTTCTAAGTGCCATTATACATATATGGCCATCATCATCATCCTTCACCGGTGTGGAAACCAACGGAAGCTAGCACTACAATTCCCTAGTAAAGCTGCAAAGCATAGCATGAAAATGCTATGATTGCAATGAAAGTCCTGCCCTTGGGCAGAATTACTATGGATGGATATATATGTATATATATATATTTTTTTTTTTTGTTACATGTTCCAAAACTTTAAAAACAAAGATAAATTAATTAAAACTGGAGGAAATCATCTTCAATTATTCAGTTTCATTTATACACAAACAATTTGACTCAAACTTTGAAAGTTGGAATGCTTGATTACTTGGTAGATGGCAAATAATTAGATAAGTTAGCTTATGTATCTTTAATTGGTCTTGAATTTCTATTAAAGGCTTTGCAATTTTCAAATAATAAAATATTACTATATGACAAAATGTTATTGTGAATTCAAGTTACATTAATATTTCCATGTCCAGCTAAAAACTTTATTTATGTTTATAAGATGTTCACAATTCAATATTTTTCCACACAAACAAAATGTATAGAAATTGTCTAAAATAATGAGAAAAAATCTTACTATAGAAAAATGACTGCCTCTATGGTTATTATGCAGTACAGCAGATGATAAGCAATATTGGGTTTCAATGTAATGTGTGAAGCCATCTGTCCTATCAGAGATTCTATGTTTTGCAACAAAGAGGTATGAAACCAGATCTTCAATAATGTTAATCTAAATTTTGCATCATGCAGTTAAGTGCCAAAATGTTCCCTCTCTTAAATTGTTGATGCATAACTGTCAAACTAGGAAAATAACTTGCAATATCCAGTATTGTTAGTTTGGTGCTACAATAAATAGTGAAGATTGACTTAAAATTTAAACGCATTTTCCTCAAAACTTACATAACACTGCAATATTCTTTGTGTATAGAATCTTAAATGGATCTAACCAGCTTTACGAGGATAACTTGAGTAGAGTAATAACCATGCCAGTGACAGCAACCAATTCAGTTGGAAGTGGCTTTTTTGAGCTGCTGTAGTACAGATGTTGTTAGTAAAGTAAATGCTCTACTGGCAGAGTGCCTGGTTGATGATATGTATCAATACTAGTGAAATTCATATCAAATTCCGTTGAGGTGAAGTCATATGATGAAAGTTAAAAATTAAATTGTACCTGTCGGTAGGTGCCTTCATCCTCAACTTTGTTAAAATATTGTATACAAAATTAACTGGAGCGCTTTCGGAAGTTATCTTCCATCTTCTGCAGGTTGAGTTTCCGTTACTTGTTGTGGAGTCTACATCACCGTACACAACAACAAGTAACGGAAACTCAACCTGCAGAAGATGGAAGATAACTTCCGAAAGCGCTCCAGTTAATTTTATATACAATATATTAACAAAGTTGAGGACGACGGCACTTACCAACAGGTACAATTTGATGAGATGAAGCCCCCAACGTTGAAGGTCATGGATGCCAGATGACCAGGCCTGATGAAATGAAATTAAACAAAATGGAAACTTAAATATGGAGAAATCTGGTATTAAATGTTTTGAGGGAAAATGAGAGAAACCCTGAAAAAAAATTTCTAGGCTTTCATGGCCAGTGTCTTGATTCTTAAAAATAGTCTTCTGAACTGAATGACCATGGTTCAGAGCTGACATTTCATTTACATCTGTAGCCGTCAGCTGAGGAAATCACAGATGGCAAGTGTCTCGTCAACATGTCTAGTGTAAAATTGAATTTCTTCCTCTTCCCTCTGCAGGTTCTGGTCAGAATCCATGGGAATTTCGAACTTGTGAATAAAACTTGGTCCATAATGAACCAACTAGATGTAATAAGAGGCAAATCCCTGGTTCCTTAAAACTCAACTATAATTTTATAAGTAATTAAGATCAATTTTAAAAAAATGGAAATTGTAATTCGAAGGACAAATAAGGATAGTTTCTATTAGTTAAAAAACATTCAAATTTTCTTAATGTTTATTTACTTTTTTCTTATTTCTACAGAAAAGAAAAATCAGACACAATACTATGACTAAAATGGTAACAGTTGCCACATCAGTAACAGGACCATAAAAAATGTCAGTCCATTCTGGAAGGGGGAGGGGGTCTAATGCGCTACAGTCTACAATAAATGCTGCAAATTACGTTGCTGTGCCAAACAGTTGATTCACTAACCTTGGCAACAGAGCCCTGAGACAGTGTCCAAGTACAGTGCTCTCTACTATAGGAAGGTGAGTCTTACCTCACAAATTGTTGTGCTCTGTTTTGATATGAATAGAACACAACAATTTATGAGGAAAAATTAAACCAGATTCACCCTGTTTATTACAGTGTTAAATACATGTAGGAAATAACACTATGGGGTTTATTTTAATTATATTTGATTTCTGTATTTTGACTCACCTCATATTTCTTGATTTTTATGCGGACCTCGTTTCATTGCTAACTGCACGACATTCTCGATGCTTCACACTGTTGTCTTGCAGTTGTCATCCTGCAAATTGATTTCTGCACCCTCTGTTGGCTGACCGAAAATTTAGATATGCGAGAATAAAAAGAAAAAAATGAATTTTGAAATTCCCGGTGAAAAGGAAAATATTGATTTGGAAGTTAATTGATCAGCCAACAGAGGGTGCAGAAATTAATTTGCAGGAGGACAACCACAAGGCAGCAATTGTGAAACATAAAAAATATCGCACAGTTAGCAGCGACGAAACCAGTCTGCATAAAAATCAAGAAATACGAGGTAAGTCAAAATACACAACTCAAATATAATTATTACTTACTAAACAAACATTGTATGTTTAACTTTTACAGGAATTAATCACTATGAGGTTTAATTTATGGTGAAATTAAATGTTTCCTACATCTCCTCATACAAATCTTCTAAGTAGATTGCAATTTTGAGACCATAACGGTCTCATCTTCAGAGATTCTTCCGATCGACATAACATCAGTCGCCAAAAAAAGTACTGAAGATGAGACCGTTATGGTCTCAAAATCGCAATCTACTTAGAAGATTTGTATGAGGAGAGGTAAGAAACATTTAATTTTACCATAAACATTATAAAATTCAATATCAACCATTTTAAAATTAATTCATACAGTACATTACTGTGTTTCTAACACTAATTTAAATGTAAACCTTATTTTATAAGATAAATGCGATAGACACTGTACCAATGTAATTATTCTGAATATAAAATGAAAGCTGCAGTGTATTGTATACTTAGATGTAATTAATAAAATAGATAATAATGATGGAGAAGAGAGAAAAATAAGTAATTTTTTCCTAGTCGGTGGTACAAATCCTTTTTTCATTGTATAACTTAATTGGGATTTTATATTTATTATGTAAATATATAAAAAATTGACTAGTGCAAAAATAAAATTTTCACTCTAAGATCGAATTAGAAATATGTATCTCCAAATATCTTATGGTGTACATTTCTAATTCAGTCTTAGTAATATTATTTATATATACATTTTTACCACTTGAAAATGTTAAAAAATAATTTTATTAAAATACCGTATGTATGCGTGTATTGGCAGCACTTTTTTTTACCTAAAATATAATTTTTAAAATTAGGGTTCGACTTATACATGAAATAACTAGGTAACTGGTACATATCAGGAAGTTTCTACGCTATTGATGTACGCCGCCGAATTACAAGGTCGTGACGTGTCATAAATTGCCTTGCCCAGCTGTAACTTGCCTTAAATTCATTGCATGGGATTTCCATATTCTTGGCTATCTAAAGATCTTCAAATTGTATAATTCTGATGGATACAGAAAATCCATGTGTCCTTGTTTTCCGTAAGTAAAGCAGGACAACTCTTTCTAACTGTGGATGTTTCGCTTATTTCTGCGGAAAAACTGTCGATGTTGTGATATGTTTTCAAGTGCATTTTCTGTTTGGATCCATTGTCGCACATTTTTTCGTCCACATCAAACTTTCTTCCTGCTGTCATATTTCCATGTTCTGCTGCATAGCGCACCACTTGTAGCTTGAATTTGGAGGTATAACTTCCTCCATGTTTACACACAGTAAACAGGAAAGACAATGAATACTGTAATTAATATTTAATTTTAGGAAGTTATATTTTGAGGTTATTTTAATTATATTATTTTTAGTCTGGACATCTTACCTCAATATTAATGTTGATTTGTTCTTGAACATGTTTCAAAACAATTCTGTTTTATCGTCAGCTTTCCCAGACTGGTTTTATTTATGTTGCATTATGTTGCACAACCTGGATGTCGATGTCAGCTCCATCCTGTGGTTGGCCAAAGAACCTCCAAACAAGGTCATGCTCCATCGGAATATCAAAATTCATAACTCTGTTTCTGTTCTTCTGAATATACATTTTTTCCCAAATAGTCAGCTCTTTTGTATTTTCTAACTGTTTTAATAATTTAGTGTCTGAATTTATATTATGTTTTTCAGACCAAACATGAGCAGCAACTGCAGATTTTTCAATTTCTCCATTTTTAATATTTCTTTTGTGTTCTTTGGTTCTAATTTTTACGTTCTTTTTGTTTTTCCTTTATATATCTTTTCACAACCCATGCATTCAATTTGATATATTCCTGACTTTTTATTTTTAGCAGTTTTTTCATTTTTGTTGGTTTTTATTAGTTTATTTAAACTCGATACTAGTAAAATTGCAACCTGATTCTCAATGAATACACACCTAATCCACACAATCCTCTGTACAAAATTCTCACAACCAAGTCAGTGCTTCAACAAGGGTCAACAAGAACGGACCTAATGCATTCTGCTGATGATGGGGCTAGTCCCGAAAGGCCTACAGAGTTTTAAAAGGAACTTAAGTTGAGGAGACGGACCTACAAGGTAACTATATTATAGTTTTTAACCGTACATTATATTACTTTATTTAAACTGTAGTTATTTTTTGGCGCTAATTTAATATTAAACTTCTCAAATATATTTTGAAATTTATTATGTACCCAAGGGTGATATGTGAATTTCCTATATTTTTTCATAGGTGGTTCTTCTTTTTCAAGATTACTTCTGTTTATCATTTTTTTGTTTTTTATACTTTTCTATCCTTTTATGTACTATTTTTTCATCAAACCCATTTTCTCTTGCTACTTTGATTATCCAGGGTGTGCAACATAAATAAAACCAGTCTGGGAAAGCTGACGATAAAACAGAATTGTTTTGAAACATGTCCAAGAATAAATCAACATTAATATTGAGGTAAGATGTCCAGACTAAAAATAATATAATGAATACTGTACCTACCAACTGACCATCCCTTTTACCCTGGTACACTCTAATTCAACCCAGGAAGTTACTACAGACCTTATGGGCTACGCCAGTGTCCGCCTGCGTACAGAGGGTAGATGTTGCAAAACTCATAATAATGGTATTTGTTGTTTAGGGAGAATTGGGGGGGGAAAAGGTTAGCAGTACTTTTTCCAAACTTATGTACTATACATTTAAAAAAACAGTTTTTCTTTTACGGCATGCAAAGTAGTTTTATAGTAAATATGAGAGTCGACACTTTCACAGAGGATAGTACAGATCCACACGAGCTCAGTGACTGTTTTTTTCTTTAAGAGGGGGTGGCTTGGACGGTTACAACTTACAACTATGTACCTGCTGTGTTGCATACTTCAGTTTTATTTAAGGGTTTCTCTCAAGAAAATACAGTTAAAATGGCAACCCACCGCCCTATTCCAAACACACAGTAACTTCCTGGGGTGAATCTGAGTGTATTAATGACTGAGCCGCAGCCCGAATGTACCGTTACATAGCCAGCAACAGAAGCTTTGGAATTTACAACATTGCCAGATTTAAAAATGGTGTAGGCTTACTTCTGTCTTTTGCTATTTTCATAGCGAAAAATGAGACAAATGTTTTTCCACAAATTATCACAAAACTTGGGTGCGGCCTATGCACAATGTAAATACGGTAGTTAAAAAACTTCATAATCTACAGCAAAATTTATAAATGAGTTGGATAAATTGGAAATCATCTCATAATGTTACTTCCTGCTGTAATTTGATAAAATACAATATAATGTTTAATTAGCTTCATAAAAAGATTTGCTTTATAATGAATTAGAAATTTTGTTACATATATGAAAAAACAATTCAGAGAACCTAAAAAACTTGCCAGTACAGTAGCCTAGTAAAGAAATGAAAAGACAGTAATGTAAATACTGAATGCCAATTAAAATGGCCAACTATGAAACTATTTTCAACTGCTGATGCAATCAGCTACATTAAGGAGCAAATAATACTGATAACAACATGCTTTAAATTAACAACACTTTTTCACAAGTAAATCTCATTTCATATAATTGATTAAACTAAATTGCTTTTAAATTAGATCACTAATTGGCATATCTTAAGTTACTTTACTGACCATAAAATAGCTGAGCTGTCTTCAATCAGCTGGTGCACCAAATATTATAAATAGCTTATACCGTTAAAAAATGCTTAATCTACATAAAGCAATGATTAATTACCATATACAGTAAAACCTGTCTTAGACGGAACCTTTATAAGAACAAAACCTGTAGAGATGGAAAAAATCTCCAGAACAGTACAATTTTATATGTAAAATCATCCTGTATAAACCAGAAACCTTCATAACGCCGAAACGGAATGGTTACTAATAGTTAATTTTTACCTCAGTAAGACGGAAAATTATTCTTAAGCATGTTCTAATTACAGTATTAATGACCACACGTGAAAATTCTGCATATGACACTTTCTGCATTATATCGTTTTACCTTCTTGTGTTGCCATTGTATTGCGGGGATACCCTTGCTTATGTGTGACAGCAGGGAATTCCTTGCTTTTCCTTGCCTCCTTACGTTACCTGCGAGGGAGTTGGGAAACTCTTCAGTCCTCCTGTAGTTGAGTTCCTTCTCGCTTTTGTGTAATAGAGTTGTTTTGTATTGCCGTGCAAACTGAGCTGTGTTACATACACTATTTTGTTTGTATTTCAGTCAATACGTTATGTCTTTAAAGCGTGCATGTAAAACCCTTACACACAGCGTGAGAAAATTCTAGCTTGTAATTTGGAAACCCTTTATAACAATGAAAACTGCTAAGATGGAAATATATTTAAGGAACTGTCACGTTCCTTCGTAGAGAGGTTTTACTGTATTCTGCTCCAGTAAACTGATACAAATGTCTGAATATCTGCTCAGAATATCTGTAATCAAAATATCTGAAAATTGTAAATGTTTTATTTCTTTTTTTTGGAAAGCCGACACTATACAGCATCTTTGTACATAAAGTAATATTTAATTAACACCTCATAGTGTTACTTTCTACTAAGTTCATTTAATTACTTTTCATAATCATTATCAGCTCTGAAGACTTAAGTATCATGGCTTCTATAAAAATTCCAAAAAGTCTTGTCAATTTCTTGCTTTTCTTTCTCCTTTTACCTTCAGGTTTACTTGCATATATATTAGAATTTAACCATTTAAAACATGGTCTGTAGAGGGATAACTTTGATACAAGCGGAATTTCAAAATGCACGACGACTTGGTCAGGTTTGAAATTTTTTACATACAAATTCATTGGTGGGTGTTATAAATTACCTAGGATAGGTAAAATTTAATTTTAATAGACTGGGGTCGAACCCCGGATCTCTGATCCTGCATATGAGTAATTCCTAATTTAAGCATTAATTTTTCCTTCTAAAATAGAAATAGGAATGACTATTCCTGAAACAGCAGTCCTGTGCTGTGAGGAACACGGAGTGTATCAGGTGAGATGACTCTTTTTAATTTTATTGATTTCAAAGCCTCACAATGCTATAAGTCTGTTACGACTTGATTTAGACTTCAGATTAACTCCAATTCCCACAAGTCAGTCAAGCTTGAATAATCTGAAACTGAAGCAAGGCTTTAGCTCGGTCCTATACTTTATGTGTAAAAATAAATTTAATTTAGAGTCTGAATTTCATCAGAGAACATTTTTTTGACAACTCACCTCATAGATTTCATGTTTTTCACAATACTGCGGTTTCAAATGTAATCACGTTCATCCTCAGCCACAACTACGACTGATGAAATTCTTAGGCCATCAACTCTTCTATTGTCACCATCTTCAGCGTTGCCATCTATGGTTGAATTTATGAACTTCAAAATCAAATTTAGTTTGTTAGGAATATCAAAATTCATTGAGAAAAATAAATGTAGATCAATGAATTTAATTTTTAAGTTCATAAATTCAACCATAGATGGCAGCACTGAAGATGGTGACAATAGAAGAGTTGACGGCTGAAGAATTTCATCAGTCGGTGAGTTATGGCTGAGGATGGATGTGATTATGTTTGAAACCGCTGAATCGTGAAAAACATAAAATGTATGAGGTGAGTTGTCAAGAAAATGTTCTCCAATGATTATACCTGATGTTTACTTCCCAACATTCATTTAATTCAGAGAATTATTCCCACAATAATAGAATAACCATTATCTTTATATTTAATTATAGAGAAGAAAATAACTTGGGTATTTTATTTAGAAATGTTTCAAAGATATACACTGAAGTCCTTTAAATTAAAAGTTAAATTATTTTTTTCTTTGATTTCATTTGTACAAGATTACTAATAACAAAAATATGCCATAAGAAATATATCATTCAAATTATTGGGAAAAAGAAAAAACAATCTAAATATATCCATTTTTAATCTCAAATGCTGCTGCCCACTCTGTTTTATTACATCCACAATAAGCCTCAACATTAATACTAAAATGTAGCTCAACTCATTGAAAATACCTCCATTACAATAAATCTTTACATATTTACAATAATAATAAGTACTTGTGTCAAATGCATTAAGCAGACGTACTCCACTTGCAGATATCATTTAGGGATGAATTGTGTTTGAATGAATGAGATCACATATCAGATGCACTTTTCAATCAATTATTCAATCGCTATACTCCTGTACATATTAGTATTTTTAAATGTATGACTATAGTTTCATTCTGATTTCCAGAGCCAAATTAACGAGAAAGATTAAAAATAGTTACCGCCCAAGATCTACACTGTTAAACACAGACTTCAATCATATTTCAAGAGAAAAAATATACTCCCAGCCTGAGACTCAAACCCAGGACACTTGGCTTTCCGGGCCTGCTCTACTGACTGAGTGAGTTCCAATCTAAACGCAAATTTTTCTGTTATATAAGTTGTAAATTCCTGCGCACCAAATGCTAGTCCCAATAGCTCAGTCGGTAGAGCATTGGCCTGGAAAGCTAAAGGTCCTGGGTTCGAGTCTCAGGCTGGGAGTATAATTTTTCTCTTGAAATATGATTTATCCATCATCGAGATATATTAAATAAATAATAAAAACATAGATTAAGTGCAGAAATAAATTTAGACAATGAACAATAAGTTCATAGTGGATCTAAGCATGATATCTAATATAACTAGAATCAGTTTTCTAATTTAACAATCCTGACTACCAAGACTCAAAAGTACATATCGATGGTGGGCAATGAAAACCTCGTATCTCCATACTGGTAAATTTTAAAGGAGACACAAATAACTATTTTAAATAATTATGAAAACTGATACACCAATAGTTCAGACATATTTGCTGCAGAATACAAGTCAAGTTTATATAAATTTGAATGTATTAAAATAAATGTTGGGAAGTAAACATTATGAGGTTATATCATTAATAGTGAGTGGAGAACATATTTTTAACGACTCACTTCATACAATTCCAAATTTATTTGATTTAACACCATTGGTTTCGAATGAATTTTTCATTCAACAGTTGGAGTCATGAAAATAAACTGAAGATGAATGAAAAATTCATTTGAAACCAATGGTCTTAAATCAAATAAATTCGAAGTCTATGTTCTCAACACACATTTCCGTGCTAGCTACTGGTGTTCAATGAGTGATGGAGTTACGAGGTTTTCATTGCCTACCGTCGATAAGTAAAAAAAGGGCACTATTTTCGTTAAGTGGCGTCACTTCAACATAGTACAACTCAGCACCATAACAAATACACTACAAAATAAATTACAACGCAGCATTAAATAAAATAAATACTATCTTCATATTCTTTCTGCCATAAATAATCCCAAACAATACTAAATACTGTCTAGTTACAATTATATACTAATACTAAACAAATTGTACCCTTTATCAGTGCACGGCACTTGTTGCTCATACTTAACACTCAAGGTACAGAAAAATATACCAACTTAATTTCCTGATCACAAACTACAGTAATTTACTTGGGAATGTAATTCTATTTTTATTTTAATATGTTAACCTTTCCAGATATTTTAAAAATATCCCACACATGTTTCTTGCTCTGTATGTTGAGCACATTAATATAATAAAGTAGGGAATTTTTACATTATGAGGTTTTCTTAATAAGAATCAAACGAATTGTGAATTCTTCTTACCTCATACATCTATGTTTTTTAACACAGAACTGCAGTATCGGGAAATGTATCATTGCCATATTTAGCTGTTTTCAAGACTATCAATTTTTCATTATGCTAGTAATTTTCTTAGAATATAATGAAAAATTGACAGCCGTGAAAACAGCTGAAGATAGGAATATGTTTCCCGATACTGCAGTTCTGTCTTAAACAGGTGTATGAGGTAAGAAGAATTCATGATTCATTTGATTCTTATGTTCAACAGGTTTTGTACAGATTACTTTATTGATGTTTTTATTATTAATTTAACACATCTCAAATTTAATTAATAGATCATTTTATATTTAAATATGGATTAGAGAGAAGAAAGTATACAGTTACTGATGTTCATAAGTTCTCAACAGATTCAGGAGCTTTTCAATATACTGAACATGGTCCCAGGAATTATTATGGATTTTACATTAGTTCTCAAAGGAACATGCTTGTTTAATGTAGGTACAGATTTGAACACATGTGTGGGAACTGCTGCATTACATTTTCACAACAGATAACTACTCCATATTACCTCATCTATTACAATTTCAAAATATTTTTCTTGTTTTGTTAAAACAAGAACTAACATAACCTATATAATATTTATTATTTCTTTTATATGCTTGGGTCATTTTTTTCTAGTAAATTACTGAAATTTAAAATGAGATTCTGTGATCAGAAACTACAACTTCTCAGATCCCTGCTCAGCACTGTTATTTTTTTTTATTTCAATCATAATTTGTAGCAAACTTAAATAAACACTATTATTTTTAAAATTTTAAAGTTGGCATGTCTCTCTTGACTTACTTTTCGAACTTCATGTACTTTGTCAGAGAACCTTGTAAAGATCTTTACTTTGGTCCCATAAACATTTTATAAGGAAATAATGATAGACTATGAATTAAAGAGTCAATAAATCAAGAAAAAATATTACAAGCAAATAAAAAAAAATATTAGTGCAACACAATATTTAAGCAATTTAAGAAATTAGTAATTGATTAAAATATATTGCTTCTTTTTTCAGCTCTCCTTGGTCTTAATTCTTTGGTTTTTGTATTTTAATATTCATATGTTAGATATAACAAAATTAAAAGTCATAAAGCATTCACAAGAAAAGCAAAATAAAAATGAAAATATAAAACAAATTAAGTTATGTAGGTAGGAAATAACACTATGAGGTTTATTTTTAAATTAATATTGGGAAGTAAACATTATGAGGTTATAACATTAATAGTGAGCGGAGAACATATTTTTAACGACTCACCTCAAAATTTCAAATTTCTTTGATACCGGTGGGACAAGATATTGTCTGAAACCGCCAGTATCAAAGGAATTTGAAATTATATGAGGTGAGTCGTTAAAAATATGTTCTACGCTCACTATTAACTGTGAGGTTTATTTTAATTAAATTTGAGTTGAGTCAAAATAGAACTCAATATAAAACAAATATTGGAACAAAGAAAAATGCAATGAATGTTTAGAATTTTATGCATTAATGTTGTGTGTTGTTGGAACAAGTGTAGAGATTATCTCTATTAATACAATTTAAATGGATAAAAAGTTGGAAATATTTCTATGTAAGCAAATATGATTCATGGTCCCATATGTGGAATTAAGTAAGATATTTTCTGACACTGCTCAAGTTTTGTTGAAAAACTACAACATGAGGTTTAAAAAGTCAGTTGAAACATGACATTTAAATCCATTTTATAAAAACTAAACTTTACAAATATTTATATCACTCATTGTTATATTTAAAAATAGATAAAAGTTAGCTAAAAGTTTAGCAATGTTTTAGTAATATTATGTCAAGTGCTGGCACGGGATTGAGACGAGCTAAATGCGCAGTCTTATTTAGTTCAAGACTGGCAACAGCTCTACCTTCATGTCTTTTAACATAACTCATAAATCAAAATGGCATTCACAATCCTATGACATTTATTATAAATTATAATCCAAATTTCAATATTAAGCAGATTCTGATTTTAATATGAATTTGTAACATTTTTGTATGTATACAAATTTAAGAGACTGTGTAATAAAATGAAGAAAGATTCAATAGAAGATTGAAAAACTTTGAAATACAAAATAAATTGATTTTTAAACTAGAAATTTTAAGAAATTTCTGAGTGATAGAACATCCGATTAAGGGAAATAAAAAGGAAAATGTTTTTATAATGTAAACAAAAAAAAATTAAATGTGGGCTTTTAAAGAGAAAATAGAAGAAAGATGGGGGAAAATTTAGATAAATCAATTAGAAAGTTTGGTAATTTATTGTATGTAATTGGTTTAATCATTCGTGAAATTTTCACTGGTGAGAATAAGCTAAGGCATTTTCAATTTTTAATGCAGATGACATATTTTTATTACATAAAGTTTGTTAAAGTCAACAAAAACATGAATAATTAAAAAAATAAATATGATGGGATTATGAACACCAATAACAATCAATACATAATCAAAGGGCAACTTTCTGGAAGTGAATTTCTACTATACTACGTACGAGCAGAGAGGGAAATGGGACAAGTCTTTTTCAATATAGCACCTAATTATTTCTGAATGATTATAATTCCAATTTCACATTGCATTCCCATGTGCACCTATATATACTGTATATAAACATTTAAACCAACAAATAGACCTTGTTTTAAGATGGTTTAGAAACAAATTATACACAAAAGATATGTTAATTGCACCAATATCACTGCTAACGAATAAGAAAATGGTACAATTGAATTTTTATTTCAAACCCAAATAACAATAACAGTACCATTATAGAAAAATGTTATACTAAAGAACTATTAACTAAAAGCATGTGGCTAATGGAGTGGATGCTATAACTTATCCAGCATTTACATGTATAGCTGAACAGTTTGTATATTCCATGTAGTCTATAGCTGACATTTTGGTTAAATGGTCAGTAGTAGCTATAAGAAGTAAATGAATCATGATTTCTTCTTACCTCATACTTCTATGTTTTTTTTAAACACAGCACTGCAGTATCAGCGACCATTTTCACCATCCTCAGATGTTTTCACAACTGTCAATTTTTTCTTTTGAAGGAATTATTTTCTAAACTGCCATCTGGTGTTCCTTTGAAGGAATTATTTTCTAAACTGCCATCTGGTGTTCTTTTGAAGGAATTATTTTCTAAACTGCCATCTGGTGTTCTTTTGAAGGAATTATTTTCTAAACTGTCATCTGGTGTTCTTTTGAATGAATAATTTTGTAAACTGCCATCTGTTGTATTTTTGAAGAACTTTGTAATCAAGCTCGGTTCAATGGCAATTTAGAAAATAATTCCTTCAAAAGAACACCAGATGGCAGTTTGGATAATTACTGGCAAAAGAAAAAATTGAGTCATGAAAACAGCTGAGCATGGTGACAATGGACGCTGATACTGCAGTGCTGTGTTTAAAAAAAACATAGAAGTATGAGGTAAGAAGAAATCACAATTCATTCAATTCTTATGAATTGAACCTCATAATGTTAAAAATTCTCAAATTTAATATATAAAAGTAGTAGCTATTTTTAACAGCAGGTAAACTGCTACACTTAGATCTGAACACTGCTGAAAATGGCTACCACAGAAATGGTGAACAAGTTCAGAAACATAAACTGTGCCTTCACATCTATGAATATTACGATTTGGGTCGCAGAAACCTACATATCATAATCAGATTAATAATTTGTTTTTTATGAATCTACCAACACGAGCAACAAGATTAAAATAAATATGTAATATATATTAAAATTTCCTCAACAGATTAAAATGCTTCATTGTACACATGTTTATTCAATGCTTCAATACATTATATTTCAAGAGAAACATTTTCACCCAGACCGAGACTCAAACCCAGGACCTTTGGCTTGCTAGGCCAAATGCTCTACCAATTGAGCTACTGGGGTAGGTTCCAATCTAGACGCAAATTTCTCTCTTATATATGTTGTAATTCCTAGCACCAAATGCATACAATTTATATAAGAGAGAAATTTGCATCTAGATCGGAACTTGCCCCAGTAGCTCAGTTGGTAGAGCATTTGGCCTGGCAAGACAAAGGTCCCGGGTTCGAGTCTCGGTCTGGGTGAAAATTATTCTCTTCAAATATGATTTATCCTTCAGTGAGAAGTGTTGAATCAATAATAAAAGCTTCAATACATGTTTGGATTTATTGTTATATTTACTGGAAGTACTAATTTTCAGTTCAATAATATTTTTAATTAAATTCTATTAAAGATTCAATATAGATAACTTTGGAATGAAATTATTACAAGAGAACACCCAAACATACCGAATAAAATATAGATTTTGATTTGAGAAATTTACATTCACAATAATTAACCTTTATTTTAATTACAGACTGAGTCAAGAAAATGTATGAAGATTTACTCTGAAACATGTCTCTAATAAAATACACATTAATTATATAAGTGTAAAAATGTTATCGCTAGTTCTGCACAGAAGCCAAACAGTTTAAGGTTCAGAGCTATGGGACCTCCCAATCCAGCATCGTGAGGAATTTGGGTAGCTACAACGAGTAGCAGTTCCAGGTTGACAAAACAAGCTACAATAACTATGTTCCGAAACTAGTTTATAGTCAAATAAGAAGAACAACATGAGGTGAGTGATAAAAAATTCTACCTAATTAAAAGCTATAATAGCTGGTGGACCTGACATGCCACCCCAATACTGAGATTAACACATTAAGATGTGAGGCCAGCAGCTGGATGGTGGGCTAAAGTCTGTCGCGCCATGGAGTTAGTCATCACTTTAAAATATTGTAAATCAATGGTAAAGAGAAAAATTTTTGCCTGAACCGGGAATCGAACCCCGAACCTTTAGCTTTCCGTGCTAATGCTCAGACCACCGAGCTAATCCAGGCTTCATTCCCATCCAAGCAAGAATCCTTCCTTTACCTTTACTCTACTGGCCCCACATTCAATTGCAATGAATCATCATTCACAAATACACAATGAATGGCTTCTACCTGAAGAAGACATGAAGGGACTCCACACAGCTATAGCATTATTTTATTAAATTAATATTGGGAAGCTAAAGCTGTTACTGTGATAGAAATAAGTAAATTAATGAACACAATTAAATTATTGTAAATCAATGGTAAAGGTGTTTATTAATTTACTTATTTCTATCATAGTAATAGCTTTAGCTTCCCAATATTAATTTAATAAAACTTTAAAATATGTTGTAGTTAAAAATACCAAAGTCACATAACTGTTCCATTCGATCAATCTAATATACTATAATACTAAATGTTCATAAAACAATATGCATGCGAGTGTACTTTATGAGAGGTTAAAGTATACCATACACATGTCCCACTGAATAATAAAATGGAGATAAATGCTTTTATGGAATATCTATGTTCCACACAAATATTACTGATTTCTTGAATACAAATCCTATTATTATTTGCAACTACTTAAAACCCTGTTTACTTCACATAAAATATTGCAACTTTTTTTTTTAAACTACATTTACAATTTCATATAAATTTCCCTATCACAGTACAGGAAACCTTTTGCAGCAGGAATTTATTGCCAGTTTCTAGAAGTTTTTAAGACCAATAAATTCTCTCAAATATTTGGTTGAAGAGTTATCTCATCTTGAAAGCAGATTAATGTTAGATATCCTCTGTCAATGATAATAAATAGATCCCTCCTGCAATTTGCAAGGAAAGATGGATCAGGGCCAGCTTCAGCAATGTCCAGCCCTTTTTCAAATCTATAGTATCTGAGAAATATTGGAGAGCAAGATGGCTGCACTGCCAAGTGGTCAGCATTAGTAATGAACAAACAACATAGCAATGGTAGGACAATTCTATGAAGTAAATGCTTTTAAAGATGGGCTTTTTCAACAGAAATCAGTACAGAGGTGCGAATAGCAACTGAGAGGAAAAACTGGCAACTATGCTCAGAAAAAATATGAAATCATATTTTTCTTGAAAATTATTTATTGATCTTAACCTCATTTTATGAACATTTTTTAACATTATTTAGTTTTAGTAACACTCGGTGTCTACAGCTGCGGTAGATAATTTCAACAAGAATCAAGAAAGGCTACTAACTTTTATAATTTTAAATGTTTAACCAAGTAAATTTACTCCCCTGACATCCACACCTGACTTGTTCAACTGTGGGGAATGTGAAAGATAATGGCAGAAATTGAAAACTTCTGATTTTCAGAAATATCTCTATCCCACAAAATGGAGTGATGCTTTTTTAAATTTTAAACATTCTAAAGTCAAAAGATGTTACACATCAAAAAGGTTTTGAATCTTGCAATATTGCATTAGCTTTAAAATAATATTGAATTTTAATAAAAGTGGATTTTGGGATACTTTTGAAATCACTATTTATTTTTTTATGTTATATTTTAAATTAATATTTTCCAGAATTGGACATGATTTTACTGTGGAAAGTAAAATTAATGCTTGGACCGGGACTCAAACTCCAGAGCTCGAATGGTGTAACTGATATCATACTGACACGTAGAATCACAAATCCGGGTTCAAGCATTAATTTTCTTTCTAAAATAATACTATTTCTTTCTTTCATTTAAACCATTACAAAAATTTAAGGTTATCTGTCTGTAGATTCTAATAATTATTGATTGTGATCATTTATGATACAATATAATGTTTATATTTTGAGTGTAAGTATATAAAAAATCCAAAATGAAGCATGAAAAACAGTAACACAAGAAGCTTGATTTTGATAAAAAAATTGAAATACTTTGTTGCGCCGTGTTATGTTTTCATAATTTCAAAGAGCAAATATTCATGATTTGTGAGCTTATCAGATATTTCACATATAAAATACCATGAGAATATGAAAACAGACGTCACATTGAGGACATATTTGAAAATATCTTGATATAAAAAGAACACAAAATATGAGGTGAGGTGAAATTTTTATTAATATTACATTAAAATATCTTGGGTTTTGTGTAAACATAATGAAATAAATTGGACTCACTTAGTGCAGAATATGGAATGAACTCTTCAGTAAATATTATTTTTAATTTAATCGTGACTTTACATTCATTGTCATCATGTAAACTAATATGTTCAAAACATCTGTTTGAATTGTTTTTATTGCAAATTTGGACAAGATAATTTGATTTAGTGCAAATACTGATCGCAGTGAATTAACACAAGAGTTTTGGTACATTTAAATTTATTAGATTGGATTATGTATTTAAAAAAAACAACTTACAGTATTACCTCGCTTTTACATTCCCGCATAACGTTTTCCCACCTTTCACAACATTCGTAAATGTCCCTTCAGTTTCCCAATGTATTAAAATCCTCAATTTTACATTTCTGCAATTTTATTTTTTTGCTTTTTACATCATATCATGTCGATCTTCAGCATTAAAGATCAAAGATATTCAATTTATTTGTTTGATTATCTCGTTTCTCTACAATCGATAAACATCAAAGCAAAGTTTAATGAGCCAACAAAGCTGGCTCAGAGCTTTCTAAATTTTTTTTTAAATTCAACCCGTGTACTGCTATGGCAAATAAAAATTATTTTAATCTCTCAATAAAGATTGCTGAACCTCTCCTTGTTATTTATTTTTGAAATGGAGGAAGTAAATGAAAGTAATTTTATGTTTACAGCAGTTCAAAACACACATTACATTGAACTATTATAGGAATATCACTATGATGTTTAATTTAAAATAAAATTCTTTACACCTCACCTCGTACACCGTCTTCTAAATAAATAAAAGACAGGACATGAGGTGAGGTGTAAGGAATTTTATTTTAAATTAAAAGAAACATTACATTATTTAGCCGATATTGTATGTTATCCCAGTCTGTGCATGTTCAAGAAGGGTTGCAGAATATGGGGTTAACATTATTTAGCTCCACCACTTTCCATGTGGTCCCTTGAAAAGTGTAAAAGACGGGTTAATACTGTATTAAGTTTCAAATTGTAGCCACATTCTATTTGCAGGACTTGAACCTGGAAAGACTAGCAGTAGCACAACCATCAGAAAAAAATAAATAAAATTTGTACATTGTATACCTAATGTATAATTTAAATAAAAAACTAAGTATACTTAAAAAAATAAAGAATAATAATAAGATTAAATGTCTAACATTTTCATATTCTCAATAACTGGAAGACTAAATGGTACAATTTTAAGCCTGGTGTTCTATAGAAAAGTCAAGCAAAAAAAGACTTAAAAAAAAGTATTCAGTAAATTTATGGAAGTCACATTTTTATTCCTTACAAAATTTATATTTTACTTAATTTATGCTTTCCTGCAAGAGTTTAAGATTTTATAACTTTTACTCTTTTCAATGTCTTCATGTGATGAATAATAACATAAACATTGGCAATGATATCTAATATTGTAATAAAATTCTAAAATTATTTTATACTTAAGTAAGTGCACATACAAATTCTACATTCAAAAAAGGAGGAGGAGGAATTAATGAACTTTAAATTCTAAGAGGAATGTGATTTGATTTGGAGGTTCATTGATCTACCAACAGATGGAGGAACAAGCCCTGCATTAACGTGACAAAACAACGGTTATGAAAATATTGAACATGGAATAATTATTAATAGTGAATGGAGAACATATTTTTAACAACTCACCTCATATAATTTCAAATTTCTTTGATACTGGCGGTTTCAGATAATATCTTGTCCCTCTTCAGTCATGACTTCTACTGATGTCATGACTGAAGAGGACAAGATATTGTCTGAAACCGCTGGTATCAAAGAAATTTGAAATTATATGAGGTGAGTCGTTAAAAATATGTTCTCTACTCACTATTAATGATATAACCTCATAATGTTTACTTCCCAATATTAATTTAAATTTAAAAATGGAATAATTATTCCGAAACCGGTCTAAAAAGAAGACAAAATATGAGGTAAGGTGATTATTTTTAATATTAAATTATTAAAATCTCATAGTGTTACTTTCTACTAAATTTAAACATAAAAGTTGTTGAGTTCTAGAGTTTTCTAAGCCAGAATTAGGTTAATTTGTTACTTTTGGGGACTTGTTCTTATCTACTGTCTTGTCTAGTTATGTGACAATACAGTACAAACAACGATTTGTACATTTATTTTAACATAACCTTGATTTTCTCTTGTATTCATATGCCATTATTCATCACAATTATGAGCTAATTAGGTTAACATAAGCACCACAACTCTAACAACAAAGCAGAAACTATTTAACATCTGTTTTCAATGCTACACATGTTGATGGACAAGTGCTGTACCTCAGGGCTCAGTTCTGGAACCTATCACAGCAAGCCACCTTTACGGCCAAACAGTAATGAGCTGATAGTCCCCAGGGTGCCGGGACTAGGACTAGCCTCTCTAGAATCTCGACTTCTTTTGGGAGGGACTGATCCTAACACGGTTCCAAGATCAGGCCTCACCATTCCACCAGCTCGTGGATGTTTCCTTGTTGCAATAGGAGGTGGTCGATCCAGCAGTCCTGATCCTGGTCTCCCAGGAACTCCTAGACCCTGGGTTTTTGCAGAGGTGTCTGATAACTTATGTGTGCTTCTAGTTGAGGTGGTGGTTGCTGTGGCAGGTGCTGCTAGACTTGCAGAAGGTATGGCACTCTTGAGGCTCGTTAGCTGTGCCATTGGGCTTTTCAATGTGCGACGTGTGTACAGTGCTCCTTGAAGTGTCAGAGGTGATATTGGTGATGCTGTAGTTGACATTATGGTTTCCAAACCAATTCGCTCCAATTTTTCTACTATTCGTATACCAGTTAGAGCCTAAAAAATCACAACAAAATATTTGCTGTATAAACTAGTAACCCAATAATTCAACATAACATTATTTTCAAATAAAATAGATTTAAAAAACATTAATTATATCAAGTGCTGCAGATTCTTCGTACTGCTCTACTAATTAACAGCATATATAAGAGGATGATTTGCGTTTGGATTGGAGTTTCTCAGGTACCTCAGTAGGGAGAGCATTCACCTGGAGTGCAAAAAGTCCTGGGTTCAAACCCCAGTCTGAGTGTATATTTTTTCTCTTCAAATATAATTTATCAATCATTGAGATGTATGAAATGAATAATAAAAACATTGAAAGAAGCCGTACTGGCTTTATAATGTAATGTAAAATTCCCAATTAAAGATCTTCTTAATAAAGAAGCCACCATTTGCAAGATAGAAGCAACGGCTTCATAGCATTTGGTGCGCAGGAATTAAGAGTATATATTCTTATATATTTACATTTGAAAATGTAGAAATCCTTCAAGAACTTAATGTGTCACCAATACTGGACTACATCTCCAGATATCAACTAAACTGGAAGGAACATGTCTCAATAATGGCTAGATCCAGGATCCCGAAGGCAATAATGAACTACTGTCCAAATGGGAAATGGTCACTTAGTCGACCTATGAAAAGATGGCACAAAAACTGCTTTCTCAGGCCGTAACAGTTCTTCTAGGACTAATACCTGGCAGGATGATGATATATTTGCATTTGCATTTAGATTGAGTTTCTCAGGTAGCTCAGTTGGTAGAACATTTGCCCAGAGTGTGAAAGGTCCTGGGTTCAAACCCAAGTCTGAGCATATATTTTTCTCTTCAAATATAATAAACACACTCTTTTAGTAATACTAACACACCGGCATCAGCACAACACCAATGGGGTTCAAATTAAAATTAAAAATTGAAAAAGAGGCCAAACTTCTAAAACATTTGGAAAAAACATTGAAAGAAGCTTTATAAAGTAATGTTTAAATTCCCAAATAAAAAGTCTTCTTAATAAAGAAGCCACCATTTGCAAAAATCGTAGCAATGGCTCGTAGCATTAGGGGTTAGGGAATTAACTATGTATAAGAGAAAAATACGTGTTTACATTGGTAGCTCACTTGGAAGAGCATTGACATAGAGAGTCAAAGGTCCTGGGTTCAAACCCCAGTCTAGGCGTATATTTTTCTTTTCAAATATAATTTGGAAAAACCTTTAGAATTGACAGTTTGGGAGAAGATATATATTCAGAAGAACAAATTTAGATCCATCATTTTCGAAATTCCTGATGAACAGGACCTGATCTCAAAGTTCATCAAATCAACACCAGATGGCAATGTTATAGATGGAGATTCCAATGAAAATCCAGTAGTCATAATGTCGGTTGAAAATGGGAGGGATTTTCCTGTTGAAAACTGCAGTTCCCGTGTTTAAGAAAACATAGACTATGAGGTAAGATGTAAAAAATAACTAATTTTTCAGGTAAAAAACTGATTAAATTTATTTTATGGTGAGATTACATTTCGGAATATAAGGCCATCTTGAAGAACACATTTCATATGAAAAGAGCTTACCTTTCTCTCAGAGCGAGACAAATACATTTTGCTGCGCTTTGACTTGACATGAGATTTTGCATGTCGTTCACTTTCGCCGGTAAGAGTTCTTCTCAAGAGGTCCGCTCCACTGCTCAAGAAACCTAGAATTCACAATAGCACATAATAATAATAATAATAATAATAATAATAATAATAATAATAATAATAATAATAATAATAATAACAACAACAACAATAATGATAATAATAACAACAACAATGCATTCAACCAAAAAGTCATATAATTGCTAAATATAGATTATTCTGAAATAAACTTTGCAATATTAAGAGAATTTAACTTCTATAGGAATTAATTACTATGATGTTTAATTTAAGATAGAATTTCTATCATTAAGAGAATTATTTAGGATGCAACGTATCAAACTGCCAGAAGGAAGATATTAATATTAAATTAAATAAGTTTTACAGAATGTGTGCACTATAAGACGGACACTGAAAAATAAAACTTTGAGGAGAACACAATTAAAATTTTACAAAATTATGGCAGTGTCTGTCTTAACATATGTAAGTGAGAATTGGACTCTTAACCGTTCAGACAGAAGAAAAATAGAAACTGCAGAAATAAAGTTCTTACGTTCAGTAGCAGGTGTAACAATTTTGGACAAAAAAAGAAATGAATATATTAGAAAAGACTTAAATATTTTTAATTTAACAAATAGAATTGACAACATGAGAAACAACTGGTATGAACATGTTAAAAGACTGCCAACAGATAGAATCCCTCAGCTGTTATTGAAGTACAAACCAATAGAACATAGAAGTGTTGGACGCCCATTTACTAGATGGGAAGATTCATTAAATCCCATTTGATGTGAAAACAGGTCAAAAGACCTAATTTCAAGAAGTAGAAGAAGAAATGACAAGAAAACAAGTCGTAACGCTAAAATACCGAACAAGATCTTTAATTTGAAAAAAAAAAATAGCTCTGGAAGTGGGACTTGAACCCTGAACCTCTGGTTCTACGCATCAGTGAAGCTTAGAAGGAGCTAGTATCTGCACATTGTCTTCATTATTTGAGGGATATTTGCATGACAATTTTAATGATTTTTATTGAATATAAATCTGTAGCTTAATAATTTCAAAAAAATAGATTAAAATGGTTTGGACATTTAAAAAGAATGGAAAAGGAAAGACTACCACAAACACTGTTAAATCTCAAGATACAAGGAAAACGACCACGAGAAAGATGGTTTAACCAAGTGAGGAAAAGTCTACAAGAGAGAGGATACGACTGGGAAGAACAAAAAGAAGCAAAGCTTGGGAAGACAGAGATGGTTGGAGGCACATTTGGAATTGAATAAGAGCTTAATAATAACCAGAACAACTATTTCAGAACACCCCATATAACTAGAATATGGTACACAAATTTCAAAGTTGCCATTAGTGACCAAAACTAAACACACTGATGATATTAAATTAATATTAATAATCAATTGAGTTGGTGTTTACTTGATGAAAATCTATATGTATTAATTAAATAAAAATAAAACTTAGTATTATTTGATTTTCATATTTATTAAGATATAATTCAGTGACAGCTGTTTCAGTACACTGTACCTTCTTCAGACATGTTAACAAATTATGAATTGTGTTATTATAGTATATATCAACGATTTTTATTATTTTACAATGTACATAAGAGAAAAATTTGCGTCTAGATCGTAACTCGCCTCGGTAGCTCAGTTGGTAGAGCACTTGGCCAGGAAAGCCAAGGGTCCCGGGTTCGAGTCCCGGTCTAGGCGAAAATTATTCTCTTCAAATATAGTATATATCAACTGATCTAAGCAACAATACAACAATAATTTATTTAAATTTAACAAAGCGATTCAAATCAAGTTGAAAATTTAACAGTTTATTACTACATTTCAATTTATTTATTTCTACAGCCTCCAAAAGGTCCAACTTCTTACCCTTATCACAAACATGTAAAATTTCAAAATTTGGATTGAAACAATGATTAAATTGGAATAGGTGGTTAGCATATTTTGAATATTCTAAATTTCTGTTATATGCTCTCATGTGTTCCTTTATCCGAGAGATAAAAGGTCTACCTGTTTGTCCTACATATACATTGTCACATTGGGAATTTTTAACACTCAAATTCTTCTTACCTCATACTTCTATGTTTTTTTTAAAACACAGCACTGCAGTATCGGCGACCATCATCAGCCGTTTTCACAACTATCAATTTTTTCTTTTGCTGGTAATTATTCCTTCAAAAGAACACCAGATGGCAGTTTGGATAATTACCGGCAAAACAAAAAATTGACAGTCGTGAAAACAGCTGATGATGGTGACAATGGTCGCCGATACTGCAGTGCTGTGTTTAAAAAAACAGAAGTGTGAGGTAAGAATAATTCACGATTCATTTGATTCTTAGAGACATAAGTTACCTGGAAATTTAAGTGGGTTGTATGGAGGGGGTGATGGTGGTGGCGATGATGGCGGTGTTCCATCTGGACTGTTGCAAGGAGTAGCAGTTGGAGTGAAACTCTTGTCCCCACACGGTGTGGTTAAAGCGGATGGAGTCACAGCCTTGATGCCGCGTTCGTTGAGCATCTTAGCTAGGCCTAGAGTTGTGGAGAACGTACTGGTCGAGTTGCGTCGACTCAGGGTGACAGGTGTCTGAGGGGCTGTTGTCTGTCTTGAGCTTGTTACTGTGCACATCTGACTGCCGCGGATACTGTCAACAAGTTTCACACAAGTCAACTTAAAGTACATTACAAATCTAATGACATGTAGCACAGGGTTGCTAGCTGAGAGGAAAATAATTAAAGGTGATTATTGGAAAGTAAAATAAATATCAATAAAACTAAATATATGGTCACACGTAGAGATTCATAATATAATGGAAATGGACAGCTAATAACAAATGGGGGAAATTTTGAGGAAGTGGCTGAATTTAAATACCTAGGAACAATAATTACAAATAGGAATGAGATGCACAAAGAAATTAAAAATAGGCTCAATTCTGCAAATGTGTGCTATTATGCATTACAGGGACTCTTGTCGTCTCAACTCATTTCAAAAAAAATGTTAAACTGAAAATATATAAAACTGTTATTCTACCAGTTATATTATATGGATGTGAAACATGGACTCTTACTTTAAGGAAGGAAAGGAGATTACGAGTATTTGAGAATAAAGTTCTTAGGAAAAATATTTGGACCAAAGAGAGATGAACAGACAGGTGAATGGAAAAGACTACATAACAGTGAACTACATGGTCTTCATAGGAAGACAGATATAATAAGAACAGTTAAGTCTCGTAGATTGCAATGGGCAGGACATGTAGCATGAATGGGGAATGAAAGATGTGCATGGAAGCTTCTTGTACGAAAACCAGTGGGAAAAGTCCAGTTGGTAGACCATGAATGAGGTGGGAGAATAACATTAACTATGATTTGAGGAAAGTAAATTATACAGGGAATGATTGCAAATTTTAGCTCAGTATAGGGATGTATGGACAGCTTACGTCCACATGACCATGAACCTACTGGACAGTAATGCTTCATAACCAAGTATACACATTTATTTAATATTTGTAGCAAATAACACTATGAAGTTTCTTTAATTATTCATGAGTTGGTTATTTTGCACATAAACATGCAATATTTAATAGTTTAACATACAGGCTTGTGAACATTCCCATGAGCAGAGAAAATTTTAATAAAGAGAAAAAACACATTATAAAAACAGCAAAAGATAATGGTTTTCAGGAAAAGATGATTCATAAGAAAATAAATAAATTCAAGAAATACAAAGTGATAAATGAAAGTACTCTTCAGACAGATAAAGAAACTCGTAAAAAATTATAGAAATTTATGTATCATTCTTTAGTATTTAATAAGTTTCAAAATATTTTCAGCAAATTTGACATTAAATTAGCACTGAAAAATGATTGCAGTTTCAATAAATTAATCAAAACCAACAAAAATCAAAAGATTGAAGACAGCAACAAATTAGGGATTAATCACATTGATGTAAAGATTATGAAAAAATATACATAGGAAAACATTTTTTTTAAATAAACAAAAAGGAACTTAAATACATGATTGAAAAAAAAAAAACTTAGAAATGTTAAAAATGGACAAATAGAAAAACCTGCAACAGCTACACATGCATGGTCAGAAAAGCACAGAATTGAAACTAAGGCCAAATTACTAAAACAATTAGAAAAATCTAAGGGACTCACAATTTGGGAGAAAATTTACATCCACAAGAATAAAAAGAAAACCATTAATTCTGAAATTCCCGGTTAAAGAGAAAAAAAAAATTGATTTGTAAGTTCATTGGTCAGCCAGCAGAGGGAGCAGAAATCAACTTACAGGATGGACAACCATAAAACAACAGTTGGAATGCATCGACAATGTCGCACAAAAGTGATGAAACCACGTCTGCATAAAAATCAAGAAATATGAGGTGAGTCATTAATAATTAAGTGTACCTTGGGGTGACGCTGGTGTTGTCGTCAGGATGTAACACTGTGCTGTTAGTGTAGGTATACACCGAGCCAGTGCTCTGGAAGCTCTTGCCAGGATTCACATGCTCTTCATCTTCTTCGAGGTCTGACAGCGAGTACAATTCCAGACCCAATTCTTCCAATGGACGTCCTCCACGTATCTTCACTCCTGGCCTTTCGTCCAACAGGCCACTTAGTGTGGGAGTTGCAAGTTGTGACCAAGCAGCCAACGTAAGTGAACCTTCCAGTGGTTTTACAATCTAAAACACAATTAAAACAACTTATTTTAGGAATTCACACTTTGAGGTATTCATGTAATCAGTCACCTCATATTGTTCTTCTTGTTTTAATTTAAACTAGTTTTGGAACTTTACATTTCACTTCCATCATCAGTAACTCTGCAACTATTGTTCTGTCTTGAAGAGCCATCTTTTGCTTCTTCTATTGGCAGACTGAAAAACCTTGAAACCAGGTCATTCTCCCTCAGGAATTCAAAGGAGTGAAAAGGAGAAATTGATGAACTTTCAAATTCCCGGGGAGAATGACCTGGTTTCGAGGTTTTTCAGTCAGCCAATAGAAGGAGCCAAAGACGGCTCTTCAAAATGACAGAACAATGGTCGCAGAGATGCTGATGATGGAACTGAAATCTAAAGTTCCAAAACTAGTTTAAATTGAAACAAGAAGAAAAATATGAGGCAAGTGATTAAATTTTACCTTAAGCAATTAAAATAGTTCACCTCTTTAATTTCATTTTACAGTGAGTTGGTGCACTAGTGGATAAAAGTCTTGGGTTTAAATCCAGTTAAGGCAAACATTCCTCTCTAATTAAATTTACAGTGGGAGGAAACACTATGAGGTATTTATATTAATAAATGAGTTGGAGAAAATGTTTTAACATCTCACCTCACAAAGTTGCATGTCTTCACGATACCGGTTTCAAAAGTATAGTATTACTTCCATCTTTCAACAGTTGGAATTTGACTGAAGATGGAAGTAATACTATACTTTTGAAACCGGTATCGTGAAGACACGCAACTTTGTGAGGTGAGATGTTAAAACATTTTCTCCAACTCATTTATTAATAATGAAACATTCCTCTCTTCAAAAAATTACGTAATATTTATGCATAATTTTATCATTCACATCAAGAAATTATGTAATATATTTACCTGTAGTTTCTCTGGATATTTCCAGCCTGAACTGTGGCCACTAAATCCGCTGAGACCACTGCTGCCTGTGGACATGATACTATCAGGAGTACGGCAGCCATACGGGAGATAATTGGGTGGTGTCTGTGGGCCATCAGGATAATCATAGCCTGAGTAGGATAAACCAGAGCCTAGCGTAGCACGACGAGCCAACACTTCTGCTGGGGTAAGACGGCGCAATGCTGCTTCAAGGTCGGCAGCTCCTGGAACTCCAGGTACTCCTGTCCTAGCTGCACCTCTGTAAAAAATAATGGTATCTAAGCCACTGCTCTTCCTATAATTTTGATTCTATACATAGAATATATGTGGGCTGTAACAAAAATAGTGGCAACACTGCTGTAGAAGCAAAACCAGACAGAGTTAATTACTGTAACTTCTGTCACATGTTAATATATGTCTGACTTATCTTACAGTAAATGGACTCATCCGTACGTCTCGAAGCGCATGTGCTGTGGAGAGAGAAAGTTAGTCTCCTCTGAGTTGCTGCTCTAAGCTGTTGTGTTTCACCATGTTTACAAAGCAGGAACAGCGATCCTGATTGAAAATTCAATGTGCCATGACCATACAGCACGACAATGTCATGAAGGTCTGGTGGAAGCATATTGGGAGAAGACATTGCCATACAGGACTGCTCGGACACACACAGCACACCCTGTAGCTGATCTGTACCATCACTGGCCGTGGGAAGTGCTTTTCCATCTATCACATTCACTGGACTTTAGCCCCTGTGATTATGATTATGAAGGAACCACTTCGTGGCATTAGATTCCAGACTGTTGCCGAGATTCTGCTGGCATTAAGGCGGTCAGTGAGAAACATCAATAAAACAGGAGCTGGCAACGAGTTGTAGACAATGCTGGGTACTACATTGAAGTTTCACAGGTCTGTCACTTGTGATAAATAAATAGTTGCCACTATTAAAGTTACAACCTAAGTAGATGGCAATGTGTCTATTTTCAATTTATGCACCATTCTTGTATACCACATTATAAAATATACATGTAAGGTATACTGAAAAAAAAACTTCAGATTAGGATAAGTGTATGTACGTATAAGAATTTGCATAGAGGGATGTATTGTATGAGAGATGTTAATAAAAAGAAGAGGGAAAGTGAAACCAGGTGCTACCAAATTATACTCTGCTTTCAACAGACCAATGGTTCTTAACAGTAACAACACATGCACATTCTAGGAATTAGAAATTGTACACTGCCAACCCTCTCAGACCTACCTATTCACATTAAATGTTCAACACTGGACCTGGAAAAGGTGATAGTAAACACTTTATAACATCAGTTTAAATATTACTGAAGATGAAACCATATAGGTTTTGAAACCGGTATAATGAGAAGACTGTATATGAGGTGAGGTATAAAGAATTTTAATTTAAATCTTAAATTAAACCTCATAGTGATTTTTTCCTGTAAAAGTTCAATTCTATAACTGTTTAATGTTGTCTATTTTTTGCAAAGAGATTATTCATGAAGCCAGAGGATAAGCTCATACACTTGAAAGTACATGCTATTCATATTTAAGTGCTACACATCTCTATAACATGGGATTAAAAACTTTTAAGTTCCTGTCTAAAGGCAAATGTTCCTTACCCGAAAAATTTCTACCAATCTTGAACAGGATGAAACATAATATCCTCGGAACTCAAAGCAGATCCTCAATGTTACGGTTGTAAAGCAACAATGTGCATTAAGTGCCTGGATTTTATATTTTCAAACTCCATTACAGAACATATATATATATATATATCATTAGTGTTAATCCATCAGCGAGGACCAGCAGCCTTGTTTGGGCTGTTGAATAAGTTGAGTTGGAGCCATGAAAATAAACTGAAGATGAATGAAAAATTCATTCGAAACCAATGGTCTTAAATCAAATAAATTTGAAATGAAGTTATGTAGGTAGGGAATAACACTATGGGGTTTATTTTAATTTTGTTTATTTGTTTCTTGACTCACCTCATACTTCTTAACTCCCTCGCATATCTAGATTTCGTCACTGTATTTGTGACATTCTCAATGCTGTTCACTGAGTTGTGAACGTGAACAGCATTGAGGATGTCACAAATACAGTGATGAAATCTAGATCTGTGAGGGAGTTAAGAAGTATGAGGTGAGTTATTAAAAATATGTTCTCCACTCAATATTCTTGATTAAGAGTTGGCTAACATACCGGTATCTTCTCCACCATCCCTCACACCACAATATGCATACCCCATGCAACGTACACACACTCCCCATATCCTCAAGTCCTTCTTACACAAATTACTGCTATACCTTATCCACTGTTAAGAGTGATGCTAACATAAACAAACGCTAATTGTATCCTTCTGCCATTCATGTCACAATTACTGTCACATTGACAGGGAGCATGTGTAAAGTATATAAGACATGGGGTAGATTACGTGAAAGCTGGTGAGATTTTTCACTGAACTTGTGAAATACATTTAAAATAACTCTTTTTTACCACTATGCAAAGATTTGCCAGACTTGTGTTTAAAAGTGTAGATGGCAACACAACAACAGAAGACTTGATACCATCAACCATTTTGTTGCATCAGAATCGAGTGAAGCACGACTCAAATGCCTCATCCATATGTAATAAATTATTTTAAGTTGTAATTATTGATTAGGTATATTTTAGAATATTTTGTATGTTTTGAATGATGGCGCCCACAAGGTGCCCAAGCTGTGCAAAACATTTCTTCCACTTACTTGTGTTTTGCGCTCTTTTAACTTTTCTATCTAACCTCTCTTGGTTAACTCTTGTTTTTTCGACCCCGAAGCTATTAGGGCATCCGAGGGCTAGGGAGTCCTTCCTTTCTTCCATTTCTCCTTTCCTTTATTTTCTTTTCTTCTCCACAAAAGCCTGACCAGAGGCTATAAGATGGCAGCCCCATCACTGGTCTTGCCTTCCTTTGGCCAGCAACCAATCGAAGGGACTATTATTATGCTTTCAAGTCTTATACGAGAATTTCCCATAAGGAAAATTTTCTATAGGATCGTAACAGGCCTTGGCCTAATACTTGGAAGGAAGAAGAAGAAGAAGAAGAATGTTATTATTTTCATTCACGAAGAATAACAAGTATATTCAGAGGACATATTTTTAATTTAATAACAAACAAACTTCAAGCACGACAGGCCTACCAGTCGGCTGCTGGGCTCACATCCACATGTGTTAATCACAGAGGTGATCATCCAGTCAGTGTAGGGGTGACATGTGGTCAGCATGTCGGGTCCCCCAACTGTTATAGCTGGTTTTATCAACCTGGAGTCGCTACTTATTGTAGCTACCCAAATGCCTCACAATACTGGGTGAACACTGGTCCCATACTGGCCGAAATTCCAAGAGGAAATTGCTTTCCCCATGGAGACTCGAACCAGCGCAAGTCCCGTAGCTCTGCGCTAAGGCATCTTGCCTTAACCACTCGGCTATGGCACGGGACTTTAATTTAATAAAGAGAACTATATTTTCGCGTACTTATTGCTTCTACAACGTATGTCAGTGTCCATAACCAACGAAAAGCAAGCAGGTCACATAGTTTTGTTTTGAAAAGGATCACATTAAGAGTGGACAGCCTTTATATATATATAATCTTAAAAAAACATAGTCTTTTTAAAGCTCTCATCTATTTACATAGAACTTCAAGTGGTCTACAGGTTTGCATTTGGTACTAAAAGCATGCTGAACTTTACTGTTACTTACGGGTACTCGTCACTGGTGTCTGTGATGACAGAGAACTCGGAATCACTGTGCTGCGAGTCCATGCTGGGGAAGCTCAACGAACTGCTGTACACAGATCCACCAATGCCTCCAATCTTACTCTGTGGACGCAGAGGTGGTGGCATGCCCATACCAGAGCCAGATACAAAAGCACTCATGCGAGGACCTGCTCCAGATGGTGTGAAGGTAGTCTGCATCATTGTGCTACCAGGACCCGATGGAAGACGTGTGGGTGGATACAGCTGATGGACAGGACTGTCTCCAGTGCTACTTGTCGAGGCGCGAGATGCACACCTCACAGTCTCAAATACCTTCTTGTAGTTCGACCTGGTGCAACAAAACAAGTGCTATATTCAGCATCTGTGGTCACAGGGAATAAGTTAGGTATCAAATCACTACTTTTTAAACCAATAACATGCACTATTCTTATGAACAGAGTCCGGATGTTAGGCACTTAAAAAGTTCAAAATAGGCAGGCAAAAAGGCACTAAAAATCATTAATACAGGCACTAAAAATCAAAATAGGCTATTACAAAAAATGGACTACAATATAAATTTTTACAGCCTAACGTAAAGAATATAAACATATGCTATCAATAGCACACGAAGATATCAGAGATGATTTTGGAACTCGTTTTGCCTTTTTACAAAGAGAATACTTATGGTTTGCAGTGTGTATGTGCTGTGAAACATGACACTTCTTCGCGCAATTCACTGAAATTTTACACACTTTGCAAAACAATATTGAACCGTCACTTGAGAATATTTCCGCACCAAATTCTTTCACGAAATTGATCAGTTTGTCTTTTACTGTTGTCCATTCTTTAGGCATCGTGAAACAACTGTTCTAAGGGAGAAAAAAGACCAAAAAAATATGCCACATACACTTGTCGCACGACTTCAATGTCTTTGAAGCACGTGTCTGTGAACGAGGACTACAGACTGAATTCAGTGTTACCAACATCAAAAATAATATTGTCAGTCAATTAAAGGTTTCCATGCAATGATATGTGTCATGAAGTTTGTCCATTTCAATTAATTTCATTGAAATACTAAGTTAATTTGGAGAAAAAATGGCAAATAGGCATTTATAGGCATTGTAAGCTGAAATAGGCATTTATAGGCAAAATTAACTTCATGGAAAACAACTCTAGGGTCATTGTATGAACTTATATGAAATCACTTTTAAAATATCTATAATAAATAACTGTAGGCATTTTCCCTAACATCCGGTCTGTACTTATGAGTTACCATGAAGAAAAACCTTTATAACTTGGAAAGTTCACGGTACACACAACACTTGGGAGATGATCGCAATATACATAACTCATTTTTTGAACATTTTTGCATGTTTTCAACTTATTCCTTGCGACAATAATATGCAAGGCTATTCAGAAAGAAGGAACAGACTTCAAACATTTATTTCTTCCAAACTACAAAAAATAGAAACACAATTCCAATGTTTCTGGAAAGAGAAAAGTTTGAAGTTCTGATCACGGCCGCATTGGCGCTGTTGCTTGTCATGTTGATTGTTTGTATTAAAATGGTGACACAACAGGACATTGGATTGGAAGAGGAGGAGCAGAAGATCAACTTCATTTCCAGTGGCCTCCCAGGTCACCCAACCTAATCCCATGTGATTTTTATATGTGGAGTTACATAAAAGACAGTGTTTTTATCCCCCCTATGCCTGACACTCTTGAAAATATGCGACACTGAATTGTTGAAGCTGTGAATTCGATAATTAGAGACTAGCTGATTTGTGTGTGGCAAGAAATAAGCCATCATTTTGTTATTTGTTGTGTAACACACGGTGCTCATATTGGATGCATAAAACAGTGAAATTTGAACTTTTCTCTTCCCAAGAATATTGGAATTGTGTTTATATTTTTTGTAGTTTGGAAGAAACAAATGTTTGAAATCTCATCCTTCTTTTTTTCAATAGCTCTGTAATAATAAACTATAAAGCTTGCCAAATGGCATTAATTTAAGTTCTAATGTAACTAAGTATAATCTCGGACGATTAAATTGATCTTAAAGCCATGCAAACTTACGGTTTTTCTTTGTGATCGGCGCCAATGCCAGAATCGAGACTTAGTTCTGAATACAATGAACTCTCAAGTTCTGACGCAATGGAATCTGGGTTGGGGGCAGGACCTAGCGACGAGAACAGTCCTCCTCTAGCTTGAGGCATGCCTTTCTTTCTCTGTCTTCGTAGTTGTTCTTGTGTGTCTCTCAGCAAGTTCAACACCTCGGCGTAACGGTCCTTGAGATCTGCTAGTTCACTCGCCAGCTGACTCTGGTTGTCACGAGTTATGTGCAGGTTCGATGTCAGTTCTTCATTTTCTGCTGTTAACTGTACGTACAAATCATATATTAAACTCGGGCTAAACTTTTCAACCTGTGACATAACTTCATAAATTACTGTCAGATTTTATTCTTAGGGTTTCATTTTTCAAATTATTTCCCACCATATACAATGATTTTCACACCTTTTCTAATGATTATTTCAATATATTTTTTTATTATATTTAAATACATGGAAGATGTGGCATCCATATTGATTTTAACAAATGCAACAACAAAGAGTCCCGCGCCGTAGCCGAGCGGTTAAGGTAGGAAGCCTTGGCGCAGAGCTACGGGACTTGCGCTGGTTCGAGTCTCCATGGGGGAAGAAATTTTCTCATGGTATTTCGGCCAGTATGGGACCGGTGCCCACCCAGCATCGTGAGGCAATTGGGTAGCTACAATAAGTAGCGGCTCCAGGTTGAGGAACCAGCTATAATGGCTGGGGGACTCGACATGCTAACCACATGTCACCCCTACACTGGCTGTTGATCATCTACCTCTGTGATTGATACATGTGGATGTGAAGGGCCAGCAGCCGGCTGGTAAAAGGGCAACCGCTGAAAAGTGGAAAGACCCTCAATCGGATCGGAACAACAAAGAGGTGTTCCAGTGCAGCCAACATGGAGTACGTACTAATTAACTGTACACATAATTATACTTCAGAATTTCACAACTTACTATTTATTATATTAAATTAATGTTGGGAAGTAAACATTATGAGGTTTTTTTTTTTATTATTGATTTAACATTTCTCAATGAAAGATAAATTATATTTGAAGAGAAAAATTTTCGCCTAGACCGGGACTCGAACCCGGGACCCTTGGCTTTCCGGGCCAAGTGCTCTACCAACTGAGCTACCGAGGCGAGTTACGATCTAGATGCAAATTTTTCTCTTATATACGTTGTAATTCCCTATCGCCAAATGCTTTTGAAACCATTGCTTCTATCTTTGCAAATGGCGGCTTCTTAGTTAAGAAGACATTTATTGGGAATTTAACATTACTTTATAAAGCTAGTAAAGCTTCTAATGATGTTTTTTTTTAATTATTGATTTAACATTTCTCAATGAAAGATAAATTATATTTGAAGTTGGTAGAGCACTTGGCCCGGAAAGCCAAGGGTCCCGGGTTCGAGTCCCGGTCTAGGCGAAAATTTTTCTCTTCAAATATAATTTATCTTTCATTGAGAAATGTTAAATCAATAATAAAAAAAAAACATCATTAGAAGCTTTACTAGCTTTATAAAGTAATGTTAAATTCCCAATAAATGTCTTCTTAACTAAGAAGCCGCCATTTGCAAAGATAGAAGCAATGGTTTCAAAAGCATTTGGCGATAGGGAATTACAACGTATATAAGAGAAAAATTTGCATCTAGATCGTAACTCGCCTCGGTAGCTCAGTTGGTAGAGCACTTGGCCCGGAAAGCCAAGGGTCCCGGGTTCGAGTCCCGGTCTAGGCGGAAAAAAAAAAAAAATTCTCTTCAAATATAATTATGAGGTATAATCATTAAAATTCATCGGAGAACATATTGTTTAAACAACTCACCTCATAGGATTCATGCTTCCATGATATCGCGATTTCAAACATAGTCATGTTCATCATCAGCCTTAACTCCGACTCATGACTATGTTTGAAACCTCAGTATCATGGAAGCATGAATCCTATGAGGTGAGTTGTTTAAACAAAATGTTCTCCGATGAATTTTAATTACTATTTATTTTTGGGCATTGCATTCTTTTGCAGGTTAGAGTGCTTAAATTCCGTTAGGTTGGCCTTTAGGCTGGTCTTTCACAGGTTAGAGTATTTAAATTGAGTTAGGTTAGCTTTTAGGTTTGTTAAATATCGTGTATATGTTGACTGCATCCCATGATTCCACAGTGTAAACTACTTTGCATTTCTTGGCGCATGCGCATGGTGTATGATTGGAACTTAGAAACATTTTTCATGTCACATGTTGTAATGTAATTCAGAATTGCTGAATGTTATGAAAACAAGATCAGATAGAAATTATCAAGAGAATCCATCAATTACTTTGCATACAGATCATGAGGCAGATGAGAGAAAGACGAGACACAAAATGTTCATGATCATCGTCTTTTCTTCCTATAAAATTATTTTCAGGAGCTTTCTGAATATTTTTAGAATCCTTAGTTGATCCATTTTTTTTGCATGTCCAAGTAATTTAAATTTAAATTATTTATTTAACTTTCACAGGGAAAGAACACTATGAGGTTTAATTTAAGAATTAAATTAATGTTTTTATTACCTCACCTCATATCCTTTTTCTTCTATACTGCAGTTTCAGAGCTTATCTCCATCATCAGTAGCCTCTGGTTGACCAGTGTTATGTCGTTTCTTGGCGGTTTTCTTCTTACTCATGAATTTCGAAACTCCCTAAAATTTTTACTTGATCCAGAGGTTCATTGGTCCACTGATAAAAGTAAGAAGAAAACCGCCAAAAAATGACATAACACCGGTCGACCAGAGGCTACTGAAGATGGAGATAAGCTCCAAAACTGCAGTATAGAAGAAAAAGGATATGAGGTGAGGTAATAAAAACATTAATTTAATTTTTAAATTATTTTATTTATTTTTGCTAATAATTGAATCCTTAATTGGAAAGCTAATGGAAGAAGTGGAAGAGGCAGACATAGATAATGTTGGATAGATGGACCGAGGAAAAGTATGGAAGCTAGAGATTTGAGGGAAGAAGATGCTTTAGACAGGAACCTCTGGCGACAAATCATTCTGGGTTGAAGGACAAACACTGCATTGTGGAATTTTACTAATAAAAAATTCAAATACATAAAAGGAGGAAAGTATTTTAAAACAAGAAGACAAAGAAAATGCTAAGTTTACGAACCTTAAGAATTTGTGATTCGGCCAGAGCGAGTTTACTGATGAGAAGAGCAAGTTCTTCGTGTTGTTGTCGACTCTCCTCCTTCTGGCGATGCAACTCGTCTGCTAAACCATCCACCTCCATGTTGGCAGAAGCTGCATTAAAATATATGGCAGTTAATTACAAATAATGCTATAAACAATTTTGGTGAACAAGAACAAAATTTAATTTTGGAGACTGGAGAAACAATGAAATCTTGTAGCGAGATCACATATTTAGGAATTAAAATAAATAAAAATCGAAGTTATGAAGAAAGAAATAGAAATAATAAAGGAAAATTTGCAATTGAGTCTGTAACAAGCTGAAGATGGAGCAACAGCTTTGAAACGATTGTCCAACAAAATAAACATATGAGGTAAGAATGTTAAAGAATACAAACCTCATAATGTAACTTCCTAATGATTTTAAAATACTCCCCATAAACCAAACTGGACTCTATAAAAATTGTTTTATAATCACTTGATCTTTATGTAAAATACATTTGTTTGCTCACATTGTGGTGTGCTTAAAACAAACATTTTTGAAGCACTAAAATTTATTTTATTTTGTAAATGTAATATTTGTTGCCACATCACATGTACCAATAACATTCCATTGTGTGATGCAAAGTGTTGATTAGATAAGGTATGTATGCATTGCTTGATGTACCTGAGTGAGTTTGGCAAAGAAAACTGTTGCATTCTGAACAATACCTCTATTTTAATTATATTTGAGTTGCATATTTTGACTCACCTCATATTTCTCAAATATAATTAAAAGAAAGCTCATAGTGTTATTTCCTACATATATTTAATGCCTCTATCTTTCTGCTTAATGGAATGCATTTATTTATTGGTGCCAAAGAAATGTTGTATTTGTCAACATTTTTTTAAATTTTCTACGTATTTCAGGGTGGTAAGTAATTTTCTTGTTTTTTTTTACTTACCACCCTGAAATGCATAGAAAATTTCAAAATTTTTTTGACAAATACAACATTTCTTTGGCACCAATAAATAAATTTTAGTCTGGGTAATCTTCTAAGTACCAATAAAAAAGTCAATGTCCCAGACAGTAATAAATATGGAATTTATCAAATAAGTTGTGAAGATTGCAATAAAGTTTACATAGGAAAAACTAAAAGGAATTTTAGAAATTCAGACAAAAGAACATTTAAGAAATATTAAAAATTGTGAAATTGAAAAATCTGCACATAGTTTATTAGAACATCATACAATTGGAAGAGAAGCTAAACTTTTAAAAAAAAGTAGAGAAGCCTTTGGAATTGACAGTTTGGGAGAAAATATACATTCAGAAAAATAAAGATCAACAAATTTTGATACCCCTAACGAAATTACTTCGATTTTGAAGTTCATAAATTCAACCATAGATGGCAGGACTGAAGATAGTGACAATAGAACAGTTGACGGCCAAAGAATTTTGTCAGTCAGAGTTATGGCTGAGGATGAACACGACTGTATTTGAAACCGCGGTATCATGGAAGCATGAATCGTATGAGGTGAGTCGTTTAATCAAAATGTTCTCCGATGAATTTTAATGATTATACCTCATAATGTCCCAACATTAATTTATTACAATGTTTACACATATTTTTCTCCACTCATCTCTATCATAAAGTCCATCTCTTCTAATCAAGTTTTTTTGAGTCTGTGCTATCTTACCTCAATTTAATGTTGATTTGTTCTCAAACATGTTTCAATTAGTCTTCTAGTCTTTTTTTTTGTCAAGAAATGAAGAAAACAAGACAGCATTTAGGATATACAGAGAGCTATATTTAATCGTTTTGCTCTCAAAGAAGCAGTGTTCAACACTTTGACACATAGATTAGTAAATATACCCATGAAGAGAGAAAATTATGAAAAAAAAGAAGAACACATAATCAATGTAGTAATAGAAAACGGGTTTGAAAAAAGCATAGTACACATGAAAATAAGTTTAAAAGACAGAAATTAATCAACCAAAGTACACTTCTAAAAGAAAAAAGAAGAAAACATAAAATTCAAGAAATTCACCTCCTACATCCATTGAAGCACCACAAATTAAATTTTTTTAAAAAAGTTCAACACAAGTTTGGCACCGAGTAATAGGGTAACTGAATCCAACAAAAATGACAAAATTGAAGAAGAAAACAAATCAGGAATTTACCAGATTAAATGCAGAGATTGTGATAAAATTCACACAGGGAAACAAAAAGAAATTTGAAAACCAGAGTGAAGGAACACCATAGGTAGCTCAGTGATCAAAGCGCTGGTGTACAGAATCAGAAGATTTTCACCCATTTAAAATCATTGGATCGACTTGAAACTTTGTATACTTTTAAAGGACCAATGACAATACAATAATTTCACAATTTTTTTCTAAAATCCTGGCCAGAATCATCAGGAAATCAAAAAAGTGTCTGTGTAATTATGTAACAGAATGTTTTAACACGATTTTCACCCACTTAAAATCATTGGATCGACTTGAAACTTTGTATACTTGTAAAGGTTCAAATCCCGATTCACACATATTTTTTTCTTCAAATAAAATCTAAGGAATGTCAAAAATGGGGAACAGGAAAAATCAGCAGCTTGGTCAAAAGAAATCAAATTGAAACAAAGACCAGAATAATAAAACAAAAGAAAAACCTAAGGAGCTCACAATTTGGGAAAAATCCACATTCAAAAAACTAAGAAAAAAATTAATTTTGAAATTCCCAGAGAGGTTGATTTGATTGGGAGATTCATTGGTCCACCAACAGATGGTGCAAGAAGCAGTGCTCCTGGACAACAGAACATCAGTCATGTATTTACTGAAGATGTAACCATAAAGGTTATGAAACCAGTGCAATTAGAAGACAGGATATGAAGTGAGATGTAAATAATCTTATTTGAATTTTATCTTGTATGTTATTTGATAAATTTCATTTTTTTATCACCATTAAATGACTCTTATTATTTTAAATATTGTGAAAAATTTGAAAATAAACAATTAAGTTTGATAAAAATACTTATCTGCATACACAATCTATCACTAAATAAGATAAGATATCATCTTTGCAGACTAACACCTAGGTGATTTATTTTTAAATCCAAGCTTTCAGCTGCCTTCTCAACAATCAATCAACAGTGAGTGTTGTCTCTCTCAGTTTCACTGCTGCATTCCTCCCGTTCCAAGACTTTTTCTAGTACATATTTGGGACTAATCCCTAGGGGTCTGCATCAGGGGGACATGTGGATGGCGACCACAAGGAGCCCAAGCTGAGCAAAACATTGCTTCCACTTACTGTGTTTTTTTTTTGCTCCTTACTTTCATCTTTTCTGTATACAGGGTGTTCTAAAATTCCCCTTACAAACTTCTAGGACTTATACAGGGGACTAAGTTGATAATATTTAGAACTGGAAACTGTGTCCGGAAATTAGTTCCAAATATATACTAGAAAAAGTCTTGGCACAGGAGGATGAAAAAAAAAATGGAATCCTGTTCATCTTCAGTCAAATCTCTGACCATAATCAGTACTGCCAACCGAGCCAACAATAACACTATCCTGACATGAAATTTAGTACAACTGGTTGTATTCAATGTTTAACCGGTTTTAAAAATTTGTATTAATTTCATATTTAACCGGTCCAGAAACTTGAGCCCCAGGGTCCAGATCTGGACCGCAGTCCACCAATTGGTGACCCCTGGGCTACTCCATTATAGATAGATAGAATTGAAGTATACAAACAATTATCTCTTATAAAATAGAATTGACAATAGAGAAGATAGTTACCTAGCTGCGATGCAATGTCTTGCACCAGTCTCTGCTCTGCCATCTCACAGTTCTCAGTCTCATGTGCAAGTTGGCTTGCCTCAGTGCGTAGCTGCCTGTTTTCGTCTTCCAGCGATGTAATCTTACGCTGCATAAACTCCAAGTTGATGCACCGCAGACCTGTCGGTGTGCCTGTAACAATATTTTATATTTTTGTCCATTGTCATCAGATTTTCTTATATTTTTGCCATTCTCTCCTGGCTTTGGGAGAATTGTAACCCACTTCTGAGGTTGGTGTACCTGGAAGCGAGAGTTATATTACTCTGATAATATGATGGGTGCTAAATGATAAGTCCCGCGCTGTAGTCGAGTGGTTAAGGCAGGAAGCCTTGGCACAGAGCTACGGACTTGCGCTGGTTCGAGTCTCCATGGGGAAGAAATTTTCTCATGGTATTTCGGCCAGTATGGGACCGGTGCCCACCCAGCATCGTGATGCATTTGGGTAGCTACAATAAGTAGCGGCTTCAAGTTGAGAAAACCAGCTATAACGGCTGGGGGACTCGACATGCTGACCACATGTCATCCCTACACTGGCTCATTATCATCTACCTCTGTGATTGACACATGTGGATGTGAGGCCAGCAGCCGGCTGGTAGGCTAAGGGCCTTGTAGGCCTGTCGGGCCAGGAGTTATTGTTGTTGCTAAATGATAAAGAAGTGCTAGAAGAGTTCTTAAACATAAACTTAACCTAATTTTAGAATGACAACGGGCCACGACTGTCTGGCAAACACCTTTACAAAATCAATGTTCTGCCTTCACCAAAATGCATTTTATGTAATCACCCAGATGAAGAAATTGACGAAGGCCATCTGAACAACTGTATCGCTGTCAAACCTGAAGATTCTAAGACCTCAAAGTATTGGAGAGCAAGATGCAGCACATTAGACAACAACAACAACAACTTAACCTAATTTCCAGACCATTGACAACCACATGAATAATTCCCTTTAAGGAAAAGTTCTTGTAGTTTGACCGGGAATCAAACCTGGGATCTCATGAACTGTGTCAGAAGATCTGGCCACAAGACCATAAAGTTGGGCATATTTCAGTTTGCTCATATTTACAAACTATCTCATGATACAGTGTTACTATAAAATAATGACAAAACTTTGATATCTCAATATTTACGAGGGTGGATCAAATATAAACCAGAATTTGTATCTGGAGGCTCTGGTAGCAAACTACAAAGGTTACGGTTTGGAGGGGAAGTTGGTGGGGGTGTCTGGAGTAGGGATCTTGATGTGTCGCACTCAAAGAGCGGCCGCTTGCTTCAGTACGCCATGAGCGAGCAAGAGGTACAAACATCTGTTGCGCAACGCATTATTATTAAGTTTTTGGCGAAAGAAGGCACTAAACCTTCTCAAATTTTGAGAAGGCTCCATGCGCAATTCGGGGAAGCAACCCTTTCGAAGATGCAGGTGTATGATTGGTGTAAAAAAATTTTAGCGGGCTGGGATTCAGTGGAAAATGAGCCCCACCAAAGATGGCAACGAAAAAGCATCACTGCAGACCTTATTGAGGAGGATCGGCGTGTAACAATTTCTGAAATTGCTTCACACGTTGGAATAAGCTTCGGAAGTGTTCCTCAGCCAGGAACAAAAAAATTGACAAAAAACTGACGAAAATGCATTGGACACCTCTGGAACATCCTCCTTACAGTCCAGATTTGTCACCCTGTGACAACCATTTGTTTGGGCCACTGAAAGAAGACCTGGGAGGAAGGCGGTTTGGTGACAATGCAGCGGTAGGGGAGTACGTGCACAACTGGCTGACTACACGTCATCCCTCATTCATCAAGGACGGCATCAAAAAGTTGCCAACTCGATGGCAAAAGTGTGTTGGAAATGCAGGAGACTATGTAGAAAAATGAGGTGGTGGTTTTGTACTTTTTTGTTAATTCAATAAAATTGTAAACAATAATCCCAGTTTATATTTGATTCACCCTCGTAGTAATATCAAAACATAACAAATACTTTACACCCTTGACATTTTTATATTTTCCTTTAAATAAATAAATAAATAAATAAAAAGAAGGCATGAGGTATGCAAATATCTGTCTGAAGAGCAGGATTAAACCAATATTTTCATTATTATAACTCATGCAAATATTTTTGTGCATGTAAGGTTAGTACCGTAAACTAATTTGAACTAAACAAGTGACATATTCCCATGAGATACATACTTAATAAAAACAAGAATATACCTGACTCTGAGCCTGACTCGTCCACATCATTTGTAAGGATCTGAATGAGCTCTGTCTTTTTTGCAAGTTCATGATTGAGTTGTGTCAGCTTCTCATTGGCTTGTTTAACTTCAGTTTCTAGTGCTGCAACATTGGCTTCTAATTTCTGGTTATGTGCCAACAATTCTTTTCCAATACGTGCTGTTAGTTCTAGATCTTTCTCTTTCTGTAATGATAAAATATTACAAACAATATTAAATATGATGACGACAAATGAAAATCAGGTTGGTGGTTCCTGGCACCTTCAAATTGAACCAACTGCTTTTGTCTGAACCAACCTACTTGGTTTTTGACAAATTTATTAGGAAACAAAACTTGTTTTTGACAAATTTATCAGGGAGCAAAGTTTGGTTTTGACAAATTTATAAGGAAGCAAAGCTTGGTTTTGATCAGGAAGCAAAGCTTGGTTTTGACAAATTTATAAGGAAGCAAAGCTTGGTTTTGACAAATTTATCAGGAAGCAAAGCTTGGTTTTGACAAATTTATCAGGAAGCAAAGCTAGGTTTTAGCAAATTTATCAGGAAGCAAAGCTTAGTTTTGACAAATTTATCAGGAAGCAAAGAGTTTCAATTCATTAACTGAAATAAAATGAATCTTCTGGATGAATCGGTTTAATTTCCCTAAAGCTAGTCCAACCTTTGATACCAGTTTACATAAACTGATGAAAAAAATTGTGACTGGTAAGTTGTAGGTTAATTTTAAAAAAAAATTATGTCTGGAATGTTTTCAAATCGAGAAACTACATAAAATATAGTATATTTATTTTAATTATTTTCAAATATGAAGAGGATAAAACTTTTATTTTTGTATTATACTAACTTATTTGATACAAAGTCAACTTTGGTATTCCAAAAGCCAAGAAGTTTGTAGTTTCTTTACTGATCTACCTGAGAATTGAGAGACTCCAACATTCCTTACTAGTTCTCTCTCACTGGGACAATCAAACCTGGAGATTCATGGCAACATGGACATAAGCTCTCCATATATCCATATAATGAGTTAACGTTTTCCAATAATCCCCTGTATAATTTATTTCCCTCAAATCATGGTTAATATTATTCCCCCCACCTTTTTCTTGGCCTCCTTACTGGGTGCTACCCTTTTGATTTTTAATTTTGACAGAATTGGTATCTTCTGTTATTGTGTTCACACTTGGATTCCTGTCATTTGGTCCACAGATAATGTAAGAGGATTTCTTTGTAAGGAAATTTCTCAACTTAACATTTTTTATATAATCATGAAGCTATTTGGGCACAAGTTCCATATTGAATTATCTAAATTACATTATAACATTTTTTTTTCCCCTGTATGGGTGACTTCAACCTGTAGCTCTACCTTACATCACTTTGGTTATGGCGAAGGACAATGTTTCTGCTATAAGAGACCAAATTTTATTATTTGTTGATATTTGAAAATAGCTGCATCACCATGGAGGAAGACATTTTCTCATGGAATTTTAAGCTTCTAACTTATCACTTTAGCAGTTTAATTCAGTTTATATTTCTTAAATGTTTATGTCCCATGTGGAACATCATGAAGAATTTGGGTAGCTGTAATAAGTAGTGGCTCCATGTTGAGAAAACAAGCTATAATGACTGGACCCAGCTCGCTGATCACATATCACCAGTAAGTATGACTGGATGATCTTGTGAATGATACGTATAAAAGTGAGGGCAGCAGCCAGCTGGTATGCCAAATGCATTCTAGGCCAATCACACCAAATAATTTTTTTATATAGAGATACTTCCAAACATTATGAAAATCTCACATAGCCTAAAGGCCCTAATTTTGGTCCCTAAGAACAATACAGAAAATAGTTTATTAATACTCTATTTCATAATTAGATATACTGTATTTAATATTTTTTTTATTCAATGCCACCAGTTTCTGCTTTTAACATTGGTATTTTCTCCTGGCAATGGTGTATTGTAAGCCACTTCTGAGGTTGGGGCGCCTAGAAGATGGGGTTACACTGCTCTAACGATATGATGGGTGATGACGATGGGTAATGATGCGCCAGGAGAGGCCTTAATCCTAAACTTAATCTAATGAGGTGAATATGATATTGATGATAATGATGGCCAGATGATGTTCGGGGACCGTTTGGGCCTTAAAGTATCCTGACATTTGTCTTACAGGTGAAGAAAATCCCAAAAAAAAAACTCATCCAAGGAAACTGAATTGAAGCTGGGCCTGCTGCGTAAGAAGATACCACTGTGGTGGACTATATTGTTACATTGAATTCATAGCATAAACACCACTCGCATCAGTGGTGAAAATAGTAAGTCATCTATTTTTCTAGAAGTCATTCATATTGGTGTTATTACAGCGTCACTATGATGCTTGTCCAGGGCTCACTTTGTATCCCCGCAGCTGTTATATATAATTAAATACAAAGATGCCGACTACCGCCACTATAAGAATTCTGCATGTTAATTATTGTCAAGCATTGTCGTGCGGCACACGCTTTTATATAAATGTACAACCATCAAAGTGAGGCGATAATACTAATCATTACTTTTGAATTCTTGCCATTACTAGCGAGGATTTCACAAATTAACATTTAATTAAATTATAAACTCTATTATTATTTTTTATTGCGGATGAGCACATGTAGGACTATGCAAAGTACTTAGAGGCGTTTCCTTTGAGCCCAAATTTCTTTCATTCTTTTGCTATGAACTTGTTTTCTATCATCTGTCCAAGTTGTTCGTTTTTTTCTTCGGTTTGTCCTCTTGGTCAACTTGCTACTTATTCACCTTAATTCTAAATATATCTCTGTTTGGGATATCTTCTTTAGTAATTCCTGCCAATTCTACGTCCTTTTTGACTTCATCAATCCACTTCATAGTATCCACTGGAGCTTTACTTCTGTTTTCGTAGAATTCCATTATCTGTTTTGTAAGCCTATTTGAGTTCATTTGTTTAATATGGCCATAAAATTTAACTTTTGTTTTCTAATATCACTATGAATGTCTGTATATATTTTTATTTCCTTTTTACTTCTGAGTCTAAATGCTTCTTCACCTATGACTTGTGGACCTTATTATTATTATTATTATTATTATTATGATCAAGCATAAATTATTTTATTCTATTATGCAATTAACTTAGTTTATGTTTTTACAATTACATTAGAGTGATATGTAATACACGAAATAGCAATATTATAACAATAGACTATAGGCCGTTGGACATCAGTTGTGAACGTAATACAGCATTGAGAATGTCACAAATGAAGTGAAGAAACTCGAGTCTGCTTGGGAGTTAAGAAGTATGTGGTGAGTCAAGAAACAACTAAACAATAATAGATTATAATATTTACTGAGGTTCAAGAGCACAATAGGCCTACAGTTAACTTCATAAAACTCTAATATTGATTTTTAAAAATCTTACTTAAATTGTCTTTTATTTCTCTGATCTTGTTAATTAATGCAAAACAGAATATGTTGAGAAAATATAAATAATTATGTGAATTCACAACACTCTCACTTTCAGAGATGATGATATTTACCAGGACAGACAGTCTGTGTTTGAAAGTGTAATAAACTACATTATGCAGGATTACCTTACAAGGAAATGACTGGTGCATATGCAAATATCTTGTATTTGTCCTAACCATCTTCTATATTTAACATAACAACGTTGTCCTTGGATAAGTATTGCAAATTAAACAGTGAAAATGCATATATTTTAAAGTAAACACAAGCAATGTGTCAATATTTGATGTGTAAACTACAAATTCATAACAACATTACCAAGTATCGCACTGATGTTAATTCAATATTCTAAATCACCTTTACTTTTATCTAAACAAAGTATGGAACTATCTTGCTTAGTGTATTTACGTATTATTATTTTAAAATATGATATATAAATGTTTATTAATTATTTTTCTCTTGGGTTAATAATTATTTATGTCTATTCACAGTTCAATCAGAATGAACTGAAGTACATTCATATACTGATGATGATGATGATGATAGTAATAAAAGAGAGATGAACAGTCAGGCAAATGGAGAAAACTACATAACAGTAAGTTACATCATCTTTATAGGAAGCCAGATGTAATAAGAACAGTAGACTGTGATGAACAGGATTAATGGGGAATGAAAGAAGGACATGGAAGCTTCTTGTAGGAAAACCAGAGGGAAAACGCCCAGTTAGTAGACCAAGAATGAAGTAAGAGAATAATATTAACTATGATTTGAGGGAAGTAGATTATACAGGGGATGATTGGAAAGTAACTCAGGATAAGGGCGCGTGGAGAGCTTATTTCCGATCGGCCATGAACCTACGGGTTCGATAGTGTTAATGAGTTAGTTAATAATAATTGATAATAATAACAGGAACAAAAAATGTAAGAAAATTAACATGGATAATATATGATGCATTGAGAGAGGAATGTTATTATTCTGTAATTAGAAACTAATGAAATAATAGTATATTATGATGCGAGGTTGTGAAGCGGTTTTTACAGAAGCAAGCAAATTTTTACCACGAGGTTTTTAATTTCCGAGATTCTGTAAAACACTTCACAAACGTGCGTTGTATATTAATTCTTTTGCGCGATGGTGTTTTCAAAATAATGAATAATAGTAAAATAATAACATCTTTGTTGGAAATATTTGCGTTCATTATAGACAATTGACTAACGTTAACAGTGTGACCAATGTTTATTAGTTGAAACTACAAAAGCCGTGGCACCAGCCAGTTATAAAATCGTGACAAGTACGTATTTATTGTGTTATATTGTTTCAAATAAAGTTCAGTTCATTTAAAATGCAGTGATTTGTTTCGTATAATGTATATTAACACTACCTTTTGCATATTTTCTGTATATACATTGTATGTAGTATACATAGAGGGCAGTGGTTTTACTTCCCGCACGTGGTTTGTAATATGTAATATTACAGTATAGATGTCCACCGCTGTGGTCTCGAGGTAGCGTGCTGCCTTGTCACGCAGCGGGACCTGGTTCGATACCCGGTCGGAGCACTTCATAGTATTCTGTTCTGGGCGAATTTTTTATCGGGGTTTTTCCCCACCTGTAAGACGATGTCAGGAAAACTTTAAGGTCCAAACGGTCCCCGAAATCACATGGCCATTACCACCATCCTTATCACCATCATCAACATCCTTCACAGGCGTGGAAAGTAACAGCAAGCTACCACACCTACAATTCCCAAGTAAAGCTGCAAGCATAGCATGAAAATGCTATGATTGCAGTGAAGGACCTGCCTTCGGGCAGAATTACTATGGATGGACAGTACAGTTATTTTATTACAGTATAGTTATTTAGGTTGGCAACCCTGAAATGTAGGAAGTTGAACTTTCAATCATGGCCACCATTGCTGTAAGCACAACAAAACGCACTATCGCACAAAAACTTTATTTATAGTCCTAATCTTAAATTCTGCAGTTTCGGAGAATGTGTCAAGTTGTTAAATGGCCAAAATGAGTTAGGTGCACGGTGATGATTTTCAAGTCTTTGGGTTTGTAATCCAGAACTCTTATTCTTTCTGAGTTATAAAGATGCTTGTATTTTGGTATCTCTCAAGAATAATGATTGTTCCCAGATAAAAAATAGTAATTTTATACTTAAAACATATTTCCTGCGATCACAGAATTATTTTGATTAGCTCATTTTCTTGAAATTATGAAATATTAAAAAAAAAAACTTAAGAATGTACATATAATTTATAATTCCCCCACAACTGACGAACTTGTTTTATTTCTGATTTTTTATTGGTCATCGTGGCAAATATTGAGCTGGAATTTAATGACAAAGACCCGTTTCATCATAATTATCATTACATGAATTTAAATCTGCCAGTTATAGGAAACACTTCACAAACATAATATAAAATCAATGGATACACCTAAGAATCTATAGATATTATGACTTTAGATATTAAAGCATCTATAAACAATTCAAATATTAAAAGACATCGTCATCATCATCCTTCATGGATTAGGCATTTATCTGTTCTGATCTCACATCCGCTCAACCCAGTGCTTTCTTGGTCTTCCTACCAATCTTAATAATCCAGGATTATACATCAGTGCCATCTTTGGTATCCTATCCTCTGTCATTCTTTGCAGATGTTCTATCCAATCGTTCCTGTGTTCTTCTGACTGGGCCAGTAGAATAGAATAGATGAGCCTTACGGTAAAAGTAATAAACTGGTGATTATATATAATAACCGGTAATTATGCATAATCACCACTAATTTGGTAAATATGATACATTTTTGAAAATTTATCAAATTAACCAGTTTGCTTGCATAATTCTCAACTTTCTTTATAGACTGTAGCATTTTTGTTTTTCAAGATTTTTTCTCAAACTTACAATAATGATGTAATTGAAAACTTCATGACTCACTGGCACTATCGAAGTGGATATGTTTCATTCCGAGAAAAACTGAGCCATGAACTTCACTTTCAAAGTCAATTTTACATCTTTTAAACTTGAATTCCTTTCTGCACCAACAAACCTTGCACAACGGTTGTATCCATTGATTTTTTCAATATTTACTCCATGTACAATGAATGTGAAATTGACTTAATTAAAGGAAAACAGAAAAAAAAATGTTAGGAAATAAGGTTAACGTAACAGTATTTACTAAGTCTTCACTCACCTCTTCCAGAAGCCGTGTGACTGCCTCGATGTCATTGTAGGTCTTGGTCATTTGGCTCACACGGTTGCTGCATAGAACTGAAACAACAGAAAAAAATATACCCCAATTATGTTATGAAACGAAAAACAAAGAACAATTAACTTCAGGTTTTGTTAGCAATAAAAAATCAGCGAATGACTTTAAATTATTTCTATAAACCAATTTCCATAACACACGTGCAACATTTACAAAAAGACAATGGAAATTCTGAAGTTAATCTCGTATTAACTCTATGTCACGTGATTTAAACACAAAAGGGAAATAACATATGTGTTCATTTGTACACCAATACAACAGAATTATATGTACAAAAATAAAGCAGATAGCAACAACATGAAAATAAATGTTTACGGGATGAATCATAAATATGGCTATACGTTTGATCGCGTTGTGATGAAAATATTACCATTATAGGAAATATGAAATTACCGTTGGAAAGGCAATTATTCAAATTACAACAATGGAATAAAACAAAACAGTGTAGAACTTACGTCATTAGTCAAAATGGCGTTGAATATGCAACAGCAAATTACAATTGCTGCATGGGCAATAACGTATGCTAATGATCGTCAGGCCTCAAGACGGGCAAGACGTGAGTTTAACGTAGCATTGCAGCCGTCGACTGTGGGGAAGTGGAGAAAACGACTGCTGGAAACGACGGAAAGGATGCTGAAAATCAAACCTCCTGGAAGGCCTCGCATTAGCAAGGATGCAGAAACAACGAAGAGAATTGTGGAGGCGTTCGACGCTAGCCCACAAAAATCAACCGCCAAGCTGCACGTGAGCAGTGATTTGTTTTGTTGTATTGTTGTAATTTGAAGGATTCCCATTACAATGATAACATCACATTTCCTTTAATAATAATATTTTCGTCACAACATGCGATCAAACGTATAGCCATATTTCTGAACCACTCTGTACACAATGTCATTGATGTTGACATGAAGTATTTTCCTCTCCTTAATTTTTTTAATGAATTTTCAAAATAATATTTATGCTTTCTGATTTTGACAAGTACATTTTGTAAAGGAGGAAATCCCAGAGTAGTGACACAGCACAATAAAACATGCAAAATCAGGTTACAAAAGAGTTTATTGAAACTTGGAAATTATATGAATTTGAGCCTGGGTCAGAGAGATGTGCCTCAAATCTCTGCTTCAGAGAAAACATTGCTCATAAGAAATGTTAAGCAAATTGTTACATTGAAGCAGTAATATATTTGTAGCCTAAACATTTCCTTGCAAGCAGTTTTTAATTTTTATTTAACTGAAATATAGCACTAAGAAATTGGGACTGGAAGTAAATATCAATAAAACTGAATATATGGTCACACGTAGAAATGCAATATATAATGGAAATGGGCAGCTAATGACAAATGAGGGAAATTTTGAGGAAGTGGCTAAATTCAAATACCTAGGAACAATAATCACAAATAGGAATGAGATGCACAAAGAAATTAAACATAGGCTCAATTCTGGAAACGCGTGCTATTATGCATTACAGGGACTCTTGATGCCCCAACTCCTTTCAAAAAACGTTAAACTGAAAATATATATATAACTATTATTCTACCAGTTATATTATATGGGTGCGAAAAATGGACTCTTACTTTAAGGGAAGAAAGGAGATTACGAGTATTTGAGAATAAAGTTCTTAGGATAATTTTTGGACCAAAGAGAGATGAACAGACAGGTGAACGGAGGAAACGACATAACAGTGAAGTACATGGTCTTTATAGGAAGCCAGATATAATAAGAACAGTTAAGTCTCGTAGACTGCGATGGGCAGGACATGGGCACAAATGGGGAATGAAAGACGTGCATGGAAGCTTCTTGTAGGAAAACCAGAGGGAAAACGCCCAGTTGGTAGACCAAGAATGAGGTGGGAGAATAACATTATTTATGATTTGAGGGAAGTAGATTATACAGGGGAATGATTAGAAAACATCAGCTCAGGATAGGGATGTATGGAGGCCCATGATTTAATGAATGTCACAATGTATAAATGTAAAGGAAAATTATTTTCTGTGAACTCATGCTATAAAAATGAACACTCCCTAATAGTTAATGTATCATTGATAGCCATGACGTAATGCCGTGAGTCACAACTCTCTTGTTTCCCTGACTGTCACCATCAATGTGTTTACTTCGTCAATCCATTATAGTAATACTAACACCAGTAGAGGTAAAGTGGTGCCACAACAGTCCTTGGCAGACCTTTGAGGGTGGCAAATTGAGGCTCCCATAATTTTTTTAGACAATCAACTTGAATTGCCAGATCTGCTTGACATACATAAGGTACTCATTTCGATTAAAGCATGGCCGTCCAAACTACGGCCCGCGGGCTAGATACGGCCCTTGTACGCCTGTATCATTCTAATAAATTAAAATATGCTAAAATGAGGCAGTTGGGGGAGAAACGTCTGCAAGAAACACCAGTTACAGACCGTGGCCACATGGCGCGGAATATTTTAACATTACTCACGCTACTGGTGCTGTAACCTTACGTCTAATCAAGTAACACAAATATTAACACCGTACGTATTAATAGGGGTTTTCACGTAGGAATAGTATTAGAGGCAAATGATAAATCTTCTATGTGGTAAATATTTGTTTTTATTTCATGAAACAATAAATAAGGAAAAGTTTGCTACAAGATATGACCTTAACTGGAAGTCAATGTCAAGAGCAATGACAAACAATACTGACGCCGGCCTCTTTTCACATCACGAAAACATGCATTTTGCGCGATAGTGCATTTTGTCGTACTTACAGCAATGGCGACCATCATTCAAAGTTCAACTTCCTACATTTCAGGGCTGCCAACCTGAATAACTATACTGTAATGTTACACGTTACAAACACGCGTGTGGGAAGTAAAACCACTGCCCTCTATGTATACTACATACTATGTATATACAAAAAATATCCAAAATATAGTGTTAATATACGTTATACGAAACAAAGCACTGCATTTTAAATGAACTGAACTTTATTTGAAACAATATAAAACAATAAACACATACTTGCCGCCATTTTATAACTGATTGGTGCCATGGCCTCCTGTAGTTTCAACTAATAAACATTGCCCACACTGTTAACGTTAGTCAATTGTTTACAATGAATGCAAATATTTCCAACAAATATATTATTTATTATTTTGAAAACACCATCGCGCAAAAAAAAAGTTATTTTTTGTGCAAATGTCCTAGGTTGTCTTTCGACATTCCTGGTGTTCTCTCCTGGCATGGCGTACTTGTAACCCACTTTTGAGGTTGGGGTGCCTGGAAGGCGGGGTTACATTGCCCCGATATGATGGGTGATGATGATGATAATGGTGCGCAAGGAGAGTCCCTAATCCTAAGCTTAATCTAAGATGAATATGAATGATGATGATTGCGATGGCCATATGATTTCGGGGACCGTTTCGGCCTTAAAGTTTTCCTGACATTTGTCTTACAGGTGAGGAAAAACCCCGATAAAAACCTCACCCAGAAAAACAGCCCCGACCGGGGATCGAACCCGGGCCCGCTGCGTGACAAGGCAGCACGCTACCTCGAGACTACAGTGGTGGACCCAAGACATATATGACCTAACTGTATAGTTATAGATATTAAAGTTAGACGTATCGAATGGTTGGGCCATATTTGCAGAATGTATGAGATAGGTTTGCCCAGGATATCAAACGCTAAGCTGGAAAGAGAAAAGTTGGGAGGCCTAGGTTACGATGTACAGGCGGACCTACGAAAATTGACAGAACAAATTGGAGAAATAAGGCCACTGACCGAAGAGAATGAATGGTTGTTATGAGGAAGGCTAAGGGTCAAACTAAAAGGACCGTCACGCCAATGGTGATCTACCAATGAAGAAGCTGAGGTCCATGTGTCGACCTACATTTCCGATACAATCTAATATATAAAAACGTTTGTTTGTTTGTTTGTTTGATCATACTGTATGCGCGGCCACACCGTTGATCTGATTGTGATGGGGCTTTATGCAAAATGTTCAGGAGATTCCCGGGATGAACATAGGCTATAAGAGAGTTGTGATATTCAACTCATACACCCTTCAAAATCGCCCTTTTTGTGGAAAACGTGAAAAAAGTAACTCTTCGGACGCTTAAATGGCTTACGTTGCCTAAACCATAACAAATGCACACAATTAATGTACACAGAAAAAGCTCTACAAAAAAGTCCGCGACAGCACATGTTTATCTCTTACGGATAACTCACAATAACCATTTTTGTCCTTCATTGATACCAAGAAGATCGAGACAAGTACGTAGATCCCTGTGCAAGCATAGCAGCACATGGCGGGTATTCTTTTACGGATAACTCACAATAACAAATTTTGTCTTTTAGCTCATTTATGCCAAGAAGATCGAGATAAGTAGATTCCCGGGCAACGCCAGGTAATCAGCACGGGGTATCTAAAAAAATATAAATTTATAATTATTTTTCCATCTACTTATTCAAGTAAACATAAAAGCGCGTTAATTTTTATTTATTTAGGCGCAACAGCGCACGCCGGGTATTAGGGTAGTCTATAAAACTCTCTTAAATTATTTAAAAGAGAAAATATTTAAGATATATATTCTAAAACGTAGAATTGTGTTAAAACCAATAGGAATAAAAAAGTATAACATTGTCTACGGCTTATTGTGATATTGTACACAGTTACAAAATAACATGAATTTGATGGAAGGCGATACTCACCTGAGGCCGGGGCGCCATTGAATCTGGCGAAACGAGCAGAGAAGAGCCCCAGCATCCCGCTCCCACGACTACTATTCACCTAATTTCCGGGACAAACGTGAAAATGCGTCTATGCCCTCTGCCCCACTGGTCTGGTTTCCTCACATTTTAGGGTGAATGACCTTTATCTTTATCGATCTCATCTCGCAGGGACACAAGTTCAAGTCCTCGCGCAACCACATAAATACACTACTTTAGCGCTTGCGCAAACTGTACAACATTCTGAACGCAAAATTATTCACAGAAATTATTATATCAGTTGCATAAACACGGGGTAGAGATTGTGTTTTAAACATGGAATTAAATTGTAACTATATGAAATAAGTGCAAAATAGCAAACACATATATAAAGTAGTAATAATAATAATAATAATAATAATAATAATAATAATAATAATAATAATAATAATAATAAACTTGCAGAGAGAGTGAGGGGGAGGGTTTAAGTTACTTATGAAATCCCACAAGTCAGCAAGGATGCAAACTATTTTAATAACTTTGCATTTATTTCAGTGTATTTATGTAACATCTTATATTAAAAGATCCACCACTGTGGTCTCGGAGTAGCGTCGCTGCCTCCAACACAGCGGGGCCCGGGTTCGATATCCGTCGGGGCAAAGTTCCTGGGTGATTGTTTTTCTTTTTTTTCCCCCCTAGCCTGTAAAACAATTGTGAGGAAACTTTAAGGTCCAAATAGTCCCCGAACATCATCTTATCAACATTATCATATTCTCTACACTGTGTATGTAATGAGCTGATCACTCATCCGGGGAAGCCCTCCGTGTCCTTGTGCGATCAGGTTGTGGCACGTAAAAATACCGATAAGGCGAGAGATTAAACTGCGATAATGGAATGGAATTATATTAAAAGGTTGAAGAAACAAATATGTCAAACCAAAGTTAAAATAACACTTCTCTATTGAGACAGCGTTACAGCACTCTTCATTCTACTGGCATCAATCAAATTTCAAAGAAGGCAATAACTGATTTAAGAAACTGCAATGAGGCTCTTCAATGTTAAAGTACGCCCGACTGTCACATGAGGCTTGGAACATCAAACAAGAAAACAGTTAGCAGAGTCAGGGCGAGATTCCTTAAAAGAGCGCTAGGACACGGCGTCCCGATTGGTCTATGTATTATCTAGAGAAACCTTTCTATTGGAAGACCTAAGACTTAAAATGTTACTGCCATACACGGAGTGCCTTCAAGCGGTTTTAAGGGAACGAGAGGAGAAGAGAGAAGAAATCCCAGCAGAGTTCTATAACATGGATGCAATGACATCTACTGATTGGCAGCGTGCGGGCTATGACTTGAGACACATTGTAACATGATTTTCTGTGTATGGGTTCCATCATGGAATATGTAGAAGAAAGGGACACCACCACCTAGATCTGAGTGTGTATGCGAGAGATGTGATACCTACCACGCTATGAACTGCTCGCAGAGAAGCGAATCACTTATACAGTTCTGTTCTGTAATATAATATTGTATGCACATTAGTGCGCATTTATTATTATTTTTTTTATTATTCCGGCTTTTACAATGAATATACATTTTTCCGGTACCCATGTTCACAGTTAACTACACATTTGTTTCAACACATTTTTCCATTCTTGTCTGTTCATCCATACATCTTCTTCTATTATTAATCAAATAAAAATAAAACGTAGTTTTATTTGATTTTCATATTTATTATATAATTCAGTGACAGCTGCTTCGGTGCACTGTACCTTCTTCAGACATGTTAACAAATTATGAATTGTGTTCCAACTGATCTAAGCAAGAATACAACAATATTTATTTAAATTTTTAAATTTAACAAAGGGGATTCAAAATTTGGATCGAAACAATGATTAAATTGGAATAGGTGGTTAGCATATTTTGAATTTTCTAAATTTCTGTTATATGCTCTCATGTGTTCCTTTATCCGAGACCTTTTATTTTGAAATTTTACATATTTGTGATAAGGGTAAGAAGTTAGATCTTTTGGAGGCTGTAGAAATTAATAAATTTAAAAGTAGTAAAAAACTGTTAAATTCTCAACTTGATTTGAATGAATCCCCTTTGTTAAATTAAAAAATTTAAATAAATATTGTTGTATTGTTGCTTAGATCAGTTGGAACACAATTCATAATTTGTTAACATGTCTGAAGAAGGTACAGTGTACCGAAACAGCTGTCACTGAATTATATAATAAATGTGAAAATGAAATAAAACTACGTTTTTATTTTTATTTAATTAATAAATATGGATTTTCATCAAGTAAACACCAACTCAATTGATTATTCTATTATTATTATTAATAACTGATTTATGTCGCTTTTTTCTTTCTCTAAATAGCCTAACGGCAGCTACTACAGTTGCCACATGCGACATCACACTTGCAACAGACATGAAACCTTTTGAGGTTGAAGTACTGCTCGGGACCCAGCTCCGTGTGTCTGAAAGGAATTTGCTGACTCAGCTGTTAGTATATGAGAAGCATAGAAGTGTACCTCCTCCCACTCCCCTCAAACACACAGAGCTTGGTCTCGAGCTGTACTTCCCATCTCAACATGTGGAATAGAAATCACATGGACTAATCTCAGCTAAACACCTTAGAAAAAGTGAAAGAAAGATTCCTAAAAGCAGCTGTGGTTATCTCTAAAATTGCTTCATCTAGACTTGCATATGAGTTAGCACGGGAAACTTTCCTCGCAGAAGATCTACGTACAAAGTTCCTGCTACCAGCAACTAAACAGGAAACTGCATTGAAGAAGATAAGACAAAAGAAGAGAAAAGAAATACCGGGCGATTTTTACGTAACAGATGCAATGATCAATCGAGACTGGACTGGACCAAACAACAAGATACACAGTGCAGTAACAAGACATGGATATCACCACAAACTCTGTAACATTTCAAACTATCATGATCCGTGTGTAAGCTCTGTGATACACCGTGGGCAAGATACCATGTCTGTTTAAAGGGAACACAATGGTTGTTGGCATACAGCAGAGATCCAATCTAATGCACATTTATGCGCGCTTCTTCTATTAAATATACTAGAGCCTAAATTAACATCCCTAGATACTTTTTGACATATCAATTTGTTTGCAGATATCATAGGCGAAGTCAGAAAATAACATTTAACAAAATAAAAATTAAATATTTCGAAAAAATATATAAAAAGATCTATACTTAAATGAGACAATGGAAGAAGAGGCCTATACAAACAAGCAGGATATGTAAAACAAGATAGATATAAAAATAATTTCAGCTGCAATCTGATATATATCACAATTCCAAATACACTTGTCACAAATGCGCACGAATACTGTTCACAAAGCGATTGCGCGAGATATTTTTATTAAATCGCGTGACAGATAATTTTCACTTCATTTTCATTTCCCCTATTTCTTATACAATTCTTCAGTCACGATAACGAATACATTACCGGGACATAAAATCTATTATCATAAGTAATGCCACGAGTGATTTCCAAATTATCGATATTTTTCTGCCTTGTCACGTAGAGGGCTCGGGTTCGATTCCCGGTCGGGACAGTTCTGGGTGAGGTTTTCATCGGGGGTTTTCGTCACATGTGAGGGTCGGTTTCACCAACAGAGGTATTACGCCAGTTTAAGCTATGCATTATACATGGGGAAAACTGGCGTAATACAGTTAGCCTACCTCTGTTGGTGAAACTGACCCTAAGACAAAAGTCAGGAAAACTTAAGGTCCAAACGGTTCCCGAAATCATACGGTCATCCTCACCCTTATCATCATCATCCTTCACCGGTGTGGAAAGTAACGGGAAGCTACCACACCTACAATTCCCCAGTAAAGCTGCAAGCATAGCATGAAAATGATTGATAGGAAATGAATGATTGCAGTGAAGAATGTGCCTTCGGGCAGAATTACTATGAATGTATGGATGGATGGACGGATTATTATTATTATTATTAATATTCATGTAGTCCATTAATACAACTTAACTTTAACAAAGTTACTAACATGAATTAATTGAAGGACCAGGAGGTAATACTGTTCTGTCCAATGTATTAATTGGCGGAATTGCAATCCATTTCTTAGGTTGGGGCACCTGGAAGGCGGAGTTACGTTACCCCGATGATATGATGGGTGATTAATGATAACGAAGCGCCAGGAGAGTTCTTAACCTAAATTCCAGACCAAGGGCAACCATAGAAATAATTTCATTGAAGAAAAAAATACTATGGTCTAACCGGGAATCGAACCCGGGACCTCATAGACTGCTAATGACTTGAGTGTTACATGCATCACATTAGACACAAACCAGTGTATTGATATAAATTAATTAAAATATAAAAACAACCATAACTTAAGACACAAAATAAGGGGCTGCCGGACATTGACATGTTTGAAAAGAAATCTAAATTTTTATTTGCTCTAACCTCGACTTCATCATTACCCAGTGTAAGGTATATATATATTAATTGTTGTTTCTTGTATAATTTATCATATTTATACTATCATTATTGTTATTATCGTATAAAATACTGTTTGCACATGAAATTTACATTGCAACATTTAATATATTTTCAACTGTTTATAATATTAGTATATTGTATATCTATATTGTCAAGTATGTATTTGTATTTGTGCTGGTTGAGTGGAAGAGAAGACTTTATGCCTTAACTCTGTCAGAATATACACATTATTATTATTATTATTATTATTATTATATTATTATAAAATATGGGTCCGGGTTGTAGTTTCCCCATAATTTAACCTCGTTTTTATTAGAATTTTACAAAACTAAAATTAACAATTTATCGGACTTTTGTTCTATGGGCAATAATCGTAAAAAATAAGCGATGCTTCACATTTCCGTTAAAATAGGTCTTCCCATAACTGGACCATTTAAATCCCACAAAATAAAACAATTTACAACAACACTGCTATCACGCATTTATGAAGACAAACGTAATCACACTGATGTTGCACTTGTATGTACTATCAATAAAACCGGCACTTGCGTCATACTCACCCCCTCACTTCTCAGCTGCGCCCCTCAGGCACTACTGCGCATACAAGATGACGGAAACTTCCAAAAATTGCACAGGACAAATATGAAGGCGGCGGCACGTGTACTGACCTATGTTATACACGACAGTCGACTGATACACGTTAACGGCGATAATGGTTGTTGTTGACACTGGTAGCGCGAGGGTTGTAGGAGCTGCTATTGATCCCGGACACGCGCACCCCACCGGGGCGTCTCATTGCATCAGATGCCGGCACCCTATTGACGCACTACGCAACACACTCACTGTATTAATTGGTAGAGGCCTTTGCTTCAACTCTGGGTAAAATACGAACCGTTTCAGAATTTAGGTCTTAAGGAATGTGTACAAGTTTAAGCCTGTACGGAGTGAATCATAAATATGGCTATACGTTTGATCGCGTTGTATAAAGAAAATATTACCATTACAGGAAATATGAAATTACCGTTGGAAAGGCAATTATTCAAATTACAACAATGGAATAAAACAAAACAGTGTAGAACTTACGTCGTTACGTCTTCTTCTTCTTCTTCCGTTTGCAGTATTGGGTGATGATGCCCGTTCTGCGACTACAAAAACTGATCTTTCCATCGGTTGAAGGGTCTTCCGAGGTCTCTTTTGCCTTTAGGTTTGAGGTGGTAAATCATCTTTGGTAAACGAGAATTTGACATTCTCTGGACGTGTTGGAACCATTTAATCTGACTATTTAACTCATGCCCCAAATGGGACTCAATGGCCAATCACGTTTCAATGATTTCTGTTTTACAACCAATCAGAGTCGTATTTCACGAAATATTTATGTGTTATAATTACCATATTAAAGAAAGCTCCTCCTTTTTAATATTCTGAACAGGTCTGACCATTATTTTGCAGTGACTAAGCCTGTGAAAAATACGGCTACCAGATTGTATATACAGTGCATGCATGTCAACACATGCCGCATGCGGGAGTTAATATAAAACATTTATAGCAATTGATTATACCACCAAACAAAGACACCACTGTTTGCACTTTCTTAAATGTATTTTTTTCCAGGTAACAATCCAGAAAAATATAATTGTCATATTTACATCATACGACATCAGAAATGAATTAATATACAGTTTGATGTGTTTCATTTTTTCTCCACTAGAGAGCATTCAATATTGCGTTCCTTTGGCAATAAATAGTATGATCTAGTTGCAGTGATAAACAAAAGAAGCAGATGAAGCGTACCTATAGCTTCTCATTTGTTTTCAAACATTAAATATATAAATATTTTAAAATAACTATATTTAAATAATGATTTGTGAGTAAACAGCTTAATTTTATTCGTTAAATAGTCCTAACAAATGCCACTCTTGATTTCCAAATGCTCTACATAAATTCACTCCTCACTTCGTGAGTCGTGAATTTATCGATAATTTGGAAATCAGTCGTGGCATTACTTATGATAATTTTTGTAATGTTCCACCATTTCCCTACTATTCCACTGCATCCTTATCTCATCACTCTTCATTCTACCCCTTAAAGTTACTCCTGTTAGTGATCGGAGGAATCTCATTTGTGAACTATTAATGCGGGATTTATCTTTTGCTCGAAGTCATTAGTCAAAATGACGTTGAATATGCAACAGCAAATTACAATTGCTGCATGGGCAATAACGTATTAATGATCGTGAGGCCGCAAGACGTGAGTTTAACGTAGCATTGCAGTCGTCGACTGTGGGGAAGTGGAGAAAACGACTGCTGGAAACGGGAAGGATGCAGAAAATCAAACCTCCTGGAAGGCCTCGCATTTAACACGGATGCAGAAACAACGAAGAGAATTGTGGAGGAGTTCGACGCTAGCCCACAAAAATCAACCCGCCAAGCTGCACGTGAGCAGTGATTTGTTTTGTTGTAATTTGAAGGATTCCCTTTCCAACGATAATATCATATTTCCTTTAATAATAATATTTTTTCACAAAATGCGATCAAACGTATAGCAATATTTGTGAATCACTCTGTACAATTATGAATAGATGTTAAAACCTGATAAAAAAGGTGTAAATTACGTACGGAAACTAACTGTTCACTCTACGTACGGAACAGTAAAGGCTTAAAGTGATCCTCATCAAAACAAAACCACGTGACCTGCTCGCTTTTCATTGGTTATGGACACCGACGTACGATGTAGAAGCAGAAAATGTAGTTCCCTTCATTAAATTAAGAATATGTCCTCTGAATGTGCTTGTTATTCTTCGTGAATGAAAATAATAATATTCAAAACGGAAAAAACTGCACTTAAACTAGCGTAAAATATTTTCAAAGTCCTATAGAACAACAGTGCGCATGCGCCAGAGTTTTTTTTTTAGAGCCAGCAATAAACCCACAATCGAACCACATATCGATTATCATGCTCGATTACTATCCGTCGCTATGAAATTTAAATGACCAATATTTGTAATAAATTCCCAAATCTATGTTAAAAAAATATATCAATAATATTAAAATTACCAAATGTTTATTAAAAATGGGTGTACACTTACTTATCACTCCCTAACACTGATCCAACCAGCGATAACCGAAAACAGCGATAGAAAAATCATGACCAAGTAATATACTCTGTGGAGAAAATAGCAGTTAGTAGCGTTGGAACTGCCTCTTTTTTTAATACAATTTTAAAAGCGTCTCCTTTCTACTTCCTTTGAGACTTCGTTTTATGGCGCCACACATATAATTACATATATTTATTTGTTTTCAACGTCTTCACTTTTTCTACATGACACATTGTATCCCAGACAATTAAAATTGCTCACTTGTTCTATTATTTTATTCTCCAATTGAATGTTTACTCTTAGTGGCTCCTAACCTGGTACCTTAATAACATTGTTAAACGTTGAATAAACTCAGAAACTAGAGTAAGTAGATAACTGTACTTAATTATAATTTTTAAACAAACAGAAGGAGCTGCCAAGTTGACGGTCAGGTATCTAACCAGGCAGATCCTGCCAAGAGCCACTTATTGTTGGTTATAAATAAAATTGCAATATTAAAGGGGGGGGGCTCTTCAAGCATAAATAGGGCTAACTTTGAAATAGTAGGCCTTCAACTTTTATCTCACAAAGTTCTCTTTGATTGCTGATGTACAGGGCATATTCATAAATGGTATTTTTTATTATATACAACTTTCCTCATTAGAGGATTGCCTCAAGGACAAAGTGATACAGACAATTTTTGGAATTGATGAAATATATTTTGTAAATACATTTAAAAAAAATTCAAATTGTAGGCCTAATTGAAGTGTACATACTATAAAGTAGAAATTTTGTAAATATGGTTTCTTAAAAGGAACAATTTTTGGATTATTTCATACTTAGTGGTTTTTGTCAACATTGGTAAGATTAATATTTAAAAAAAGAAGTAAAATTGTGAATATTTTGTTTAAAACATTTTTTTATCAGTGAACTACAGTCATATTTTCATAATTACTTGCAGCGACAAATGCTGTTTTAACAATTGAATATACTCTTCACAAGTGTATTTATGTTGGAAATCCAGCAAAACAATCTAACTGCAACATCGAATGTGATTAATTTATTTTTCATTTTGCTTTTTGTTTAAATTATAATATAAATTATAATTGAGATATATACCCATCAATAGGAACCTCAAAATCGATGCTATTGTTTTGCAGACGATTTAGCTCTTCTGGAACTTTCCGAAAATGATTTGCAACGATCAATTTATAATTTACAAAAAAAAATGCTGCCAAATTTAATATGGAAATATCAATTAACAAAACTAAAATTATGGCATTTTGGCAAGGACCCCATACACAGTAAAATCTCTCTCCAGAATAAAATTTTAGAGAGATCTAATCAATTTAAATATCTTGGATTTTATCTCTCTATCTGGGATGAAAAGGATATCCCTGAAAAAATGACTAGTTATAATAAAAGTTTGGGAATTATTAATCAAGTTATGAAACCATCCCTTGTACAAAAAAAAACACCAGATTACGTTTATATAACAGTTTGGCTAGACCAGTGTTGACCTATGGTAGTGAAGCATGGACACTAAAAAGACACCATGAAAGCAGAATAACGGCTTGTGAAATGAAATTCATGCGCAGAACAGCGGGTTACATCAGATGGAATCGGAAAAGGAACACCGATATCTTAAAAGAATTGAAGACTACGCCAATTTTGGAATATATTAAACAGTACCAACTAAATTGGAAACATCATCTTGAAAGAATGAGTTCAAATCGGATCCCCAAAGCTGTTTATAATTATATACCAAGAGCACGAAGATCACTGGGCCGTCCTATGAAACGCTGGAGGGAAATTTTTCTATAGGATCGTAACAAGCTTTGGCTTAATACTTGGAAGGAAGAAGAAGAAGAAGATAATTGAGATATCTAGTCATACAACTATTCCTCGATGCAAATAGCCTAACTGCAACATCGTTAAATCACATAGAGGAAACTGATCAAATTAACTAAAAAAAAAAGTAAAACTTAGTTTTCTGGAGTTGGGCCCTTTTAATATTATTGCGCGATTAAATTGGGACAAAAATAAATATAGACTTTTATACATATTGTTGCAGGAAGCTTGAAAAATTATGTTCTTGCTTGAGGTGAAAAAGAAGACGATACAGGACCTTAAGGAAGTGTTTAGTTATAAAATAAGACTGTCGAACATTATATTGATTTTCATATATATTTTAAAACAAATTCCTTAAAGCTGTTTCGGTATACGAATACTATATTCGATCCTCGGTCGGGACAGTTTTTCTGGGTGAGGTTTTTATCGGGATTTTTCGTCACCTGTAAAGACAAATGCCAGGAAAACTTTAAGGCCCAAACGGTCCCCGAAATCATATGACCATCGCAATCATCATCATTCATATTCATCTTAGATTAAGCTTAGGTTAGGGACTCTCCTGGCGCATCATTATCATCACCCATCATATCATTGCGGCAACGTAACCCCGCCTTCCAGGCGCCCCAACCTCAGAAGTGGTTGGAAATACGCCATACCAGGAGAGAACATCAGGAATGTCGAAAGACAACATGGAGCATTTGAAAAAAAAATTCGCCTGAAGAAGGTACAGCTGTAACGAATGTTTTAAAATAAATATAAAAATCATACAAGGCTTTGACACTTATTTTATAGCTAAACATAATGGATTTTCATTGATTACATAAGGAAGTGCACTACGAATGAAGTATTTTCAGATAATCTTTTAGTAAAAGTGAAATTTATTACCTCGGAAATCTGAAAGAAAGATACTCAAATCCAACTTCCCAGAAAAAAAAAAAAGGCAATGAACTAAGTAAACAGTGCAGCTATGGTTTTAGACACAAAAATAAGCTTTAACAATAAACAAGTGAGTACTGCTTCGATTCAATGTTTAAAGATAGAACATTTCATTAATAACCAAACCGTTTTATCGATGTCTATTTTTGTTCCCGCTATGAAAAGTCATGTTTTATTATTTATTCCGTGTGTTCGATGTCACAATGGCGACGTGCGATGTGGATGCTAGACTATTTTTATACATCGTACTTAAACATCCAATCAGTTTAATTTTAAAAATAAAACAAATATTTTATTAAATTCCTAATGGTATACTTTTTCAGAAAGCTACATCATCATTACTTAAGTTACAAGGAATAAAATACATGTTTTACAGACGAGTCCGTTACGGTTCTGCTGAATTTCAAAAATAATTTTCACGCAGCTGATTGCAATGTACTTAATTCTATCATATGTCAAATTTCATTAGTTTTAATAAATATTAACATATGCCGCATATATTAAATAAAAATATAAGAGGTATTCCCTAAAATATGCTTAGAATGACCTGAGCCTGTATATTATGTAATGTTGAAATTATAGCATTATTTCAAGATAATATCTATATCAGTTAGGAAAAACCGGGTAAGCCAACTTTTGGTCGAAAATGAGTTATTAACATCTGCCGATAGCTTTTGGTCCGATGCACGTTCGGTAAAAACGGGTAAGTCGTCAAGCGAATAGTGATGGTGTTATTAAGCATTCAATTTTCGATGTCTGCACTCTTTGATGTAAGTCATTGAACTAGTTTTTGCTCTCCTGTAAAAAATCACTTTGAAGACTTACCCGGTTTTTCCTAACTGATTTAGATATAATAAAAGTAAAAATAAGTGATATGTGCTAACAAAATATGAATAATTACACGAATTCACCCAAGGTTTAGTTCTTATGTAGTTAAATACCTTCAGTTTTCAGTGCGGTCCGTTTCCGAAGCTGTACACCCATCCAAAGTTTAGTTCTTATGTAGTCTTCGGAAACGGACCACAGCGAAAACTCTAAATATTTTATTATATAAGACCTAAACCTGTAACTCGAACTTATCATTCCTTGATAATGACATGTGGGATCATGCCGAAACGTGGGAGTCAGTGGCCAGAGGCCGAACTTGAATCCAAGACGCGGAAAACCCAACAACACTTTCATATATATAAATTAATATTTGTTTGTTTGTATGTTTGTTCGTACTTTATGCGCGGCCATACCGTTTATATGATTTTGATGGAATTTTTTGCAAAATGTTCAGGAGATTCAAGGGATAAACATAGGCTATAAGAAAGGTGTGATACTAAACTCCTACACCTTTAAAAATCGCCCTCTGTAGTGGAAAACGTGAAAAAAAAGTCCCTATTTTGACGCTTAAATGGCTTACGTTGCCTACACCATAAGAAATACACCAAATTAATGTACACAGAATTGAATATCTCAAAATCTCTACAAAAAAGTACGCGACAGCATATGTTTATCTTCTACGGATAACTGACAATAGCCATTTTTGTCTTTCATTGATGACAAGAAGATCGGGATAAGTAGATTCCCGGAAAAGTATAACAGCGCACGGCTGGTGGTAAAAACACATTAACATTTATTTAGGAGTAGCAGCGCACGCCGGGTATTAGCTAGTGTATATATAAATCAATGTTTGTTTGTTTGTTCGTAATCTATGCGCGGCCATACCGTTGATCCGATTTTGATGTTTTTTTTTTGCAAAATGTTCAGGAGATTCCCGGGATGAACACAGACTATAAGAGAGTTGTGATATTCAACCCCTTCACCCCTAAAAATCACCCTTTTTAGTGAAAAACGTGAAATAAAGTCCCTATTTTGAAGCTTAAATGGCTTACGCTGCATACACCATTACAAATACACCAAATTAATGTACACAGAATTGAATATCTCACAAAACTCTACAAAAAAAAGTCCGCGACAGCATATTTTTATCTACTATGGATAACTCACAATAACCATTTTTGTCTTTCATTGATGACAAGAAGATCGGGATAAGTAGATTCCCGGGCAAGTGTAACAGCGCAAGGCTGGTATTAGCTAGTTAAATAATAATAATAATCTCCAGATTATTAATTAGATTTCTCAGTAACATTACTTAAGTCCACTACCCATTAAACATAACGCATCCTGACGGAACAACTTAAAAATAAAACTCTAGGCAAGAATATTGATTTTCGTTGGTAAGAGTCGCACAATCAAGGTGTGACTAACACAATAAAGTGAATGAATGTCTACAAAGAGCTGGAGAAGGAAGCACAACAACTTCTCTAATAAGATAACTCCAATAAATATATAAAACCAACAAAAACATTGGCTAAACACAATCAATGTTTATTTACGAAATTGAAGATTGCAGTTGGTGCTTCATGAAATCACTTCAAACATTTTATGCGCAAACAAAGAAAAGCTGAGGATTACGTCAACAAAATCCTTCAACTCGTCAAGTTCTTTGAATAAATAAATATGGCGTCATGTCACTTTATTCAACCCCCGTGATATCAGTGTCACATGTGCCGGTGCAAGTGACGCCTGAACAAGGGATGTCACTTTGTATCATCATCATCCTTCTGCCTGTTCCCATCTCACATCTGTTCAGTTTTAAAATTTAGGAGCAAAAGTAAACACAAGTTCTTATGAAATACAATGACGCACGGGTGACCGTCAAACTATTCATAAATCATTTAGTTAGGTAGTCGACGACAAATAAATTATTTGCGATTCCTCTACGACATACAGGGATATTTCAATCTGCATTAATTTATCTTAAATCGGCCACGGTGGACTAGTGGTTATGCTCCTTTGCCTCTGGTCCCGAGCTCAAAACCCGGTCGGGGTCAATGGATTTTTTAGGATGGAAAAATCCAAGGAGCAAGTCCTCCGGGAGGGACTTTAAGCCGTGGGCCCGAGTCAGAAGATTTTCAGGCTCGTAAAAGATCCTTAAGCCTGAATGAAAAGGCCTCTAAGCAAAATTTACCGAACTTTCCCGTCCTAGTAGTACCTTGGTTTCCTAGATGTCAGTATGAGGCGGAACGCTGACCACGGACCACTCAAATGACATATATACGAAAACAAGTGTAACTAAATTAGTATGGTTCAGATTCTTCCCTGTAGGGAGAGAGCGCCTAAATCTCTGTAAAGGGAAAACATGGGCTTACGAGATTACAAGATTAATTTATCTTAGACAGTTGAGTTTAAAAAAAAATACCTATCCTAAGATTTTAGTTACAAAAAATTCCGGTGAAAGCGAGATTTCACATGACGTACTTGAAAATTATGCAAATGGTTCAATCGTGAAATAGAATGGAGAAGATGTATTTAGCCTGGTGGAGTTAAGACCATGTGGCCTTCTCTTCCACTCACCAGGACAAACAATGTTACATTTAAATACAAAACATTACAATATAGTACACACTAAACAATTAATTATCTGTCAAAATAATAATGAAAATAATGTCTAATAATACAATTAAATTAAATTAATGGACTAATGTATACTCAAAGGAATAACAACTCGTATCGACTATACATAAAAAGAAAAGAAAAATATACAGAAAGCAAGTAATAAAAACTCTAATGAATTAATCTATCGCTTATAAGTAAGATATTAGGTAAATATATTGACAAATCTTAATACCATTTTTATTAAATAATGAAAAAAGAATATTAATTGTTAAAAAAGTAATATCAGTGAGTTGTTTCTGTTAATAATTTTATTTTCAATCTGTTTCTGAAAGATGGTAAAGTCTGGCAGTTTCTGACGTAGGGTGAAAGAGAATTCCATGTCCTAGCAAGAGAAACTAAACGATTTCGAGTAACACACAGTGTGATGAGGAGGGACATAAAGGACACTGTGCTGGTGGGATCGGGTATCTAAGTTATGTGTATCAGAGAGTCTAGTGAAGCGGTGTGATAAATAATAACGTAATGATGTGTGTAATAGTTTATAGAGAAGGCATAGGGAATGGATGGTTCTACGATCTTGTAGCCATGACAATTGTTCCAGGGATAGTGTAACGTGATCAAATCCGCGTACACCGCAAATAAAACGTATTTAGGTCAGTAAAAAGAGTATCACAACCAAAATGGAGCGTTGCAAGCGATAATTTCTTATTAGAGGATTATACAGTGGACCTTATAGCGAAGATTTTGATCGCCAGCGAATTCCACGTAACATATCTTCAATGGGTATGTTAATAAATTCAATGGAAAAACTGCACTTAAACTGGCCTGAAATATCCTATAGAACAACAGTGCGCATGCGCCAGAGTTTATAGAGCCAGCGATAACCCACAATCGAACCACTTATCGATTACCATCCTTGATTACCATCCGTTGCTATGAAATTTAAATGACCAATATTCACAATAAATCCCCAAATATATGTTTAAAAATATATTAATAACATTAAAATTCCCAAACGTTTATTAAAAATGGATGTACACTTACTTATCACTTCCTAACGCTGATCCAACCAGCGATAACCCAAAACAGCGATAGAAAAATCATAGACTAAGTAATATACTCTGTGGAGAAAATAGCAGTTAGCATCACAATATTGTCTAACAGTGTCATAATATTGTGATTTGCATATTTAAATAAATACTTCAAAATTGTCTAATAATGTTATAAAAGTTGTTTGAAAAGGTTTAAAATATTAAATAATGTTAGTAAATACAGAAGAAGAGCTATAGTTTACAACAATATAACTGAACAATCAAGCGCTAGTAGAAGTGCAGTTGAGCTGTTTTTTCAAAACATTCACCGATGGAATGTTTCATTTGTTCTAAATTATGTTTTTATTTGGAGTAAATGAATAAAACAAAACAGATAATTAGTTTTATCAACGCAAAAATGTGTATGAAAATAAAAATAAAACAACACAAACAAGAGGAGAGATGTGCAACACGTGGTTACCTTCCAGAATGAGATCGTCGTCCAGAGAGTTTGGTGCTGTGGAACTGTCTCCACGGGGCAGCTCGTCATCATATTCATACGGATCTTCTTCTTCCTCACCTCCCAGCCTCGTCTCCTCCTCTTCCTCCTCATCATCCGGTGATAAGTCCAGCTCGTACTCCTCCTGATCGTCAGGAAAAATCATCAAAGGTCGACCCAGACGTACTGACGTCATGGTTTTAATAACTCTATCACGACACGATGGAAAAACAACGCTGTTTATGCTCAAAAAACCTCCCTTCGTCTGCGTCAAATCGAATGTCTTCTAACCCATCACCAAATGATATGTAAAATATATGCAACAAACATTGAATCACTTATCACCAACGGAAGAGTTCACTTCTGAAAAAGGTCCGAACATGACTCTATTCGAATCACAAAACACAGAGAACAAAGTTTACAACTCACTGATTAGAAGTAAATACACTTAACCCATCTCTTCAAAAAAGGAATAAAATTCGGTTGGATTCCTTCCGGAAGGTTGACTTTAACACCACGACAGAGATTTTTATGGGTAAGAAAATATTGAAAAACTGCAATCCTTTGACAAAACGAATTTCTTCGTAAAGAAATAACACAATGGAATGTGATGACAAAATATTTATTATATTTTAAAGCTGACGTAAATTCAATAAGAATAAATTCTTGAAGACGAAAAAGTAATAATGTTCTTTTTATTTGATAAAATCAAGAAGTCACAGATCACTTTTTCATCCTAACGCTAAATCTAACAATACTACAGCTTAGAACTAGCTCCTGATGAACGAGATGGAAGGGCTTTCTAAAACAAGAAGTATATAACGAAAAGTTCTCTTGGGAACTTCCGTATATATCTACTTCTAGGGGAGATGCCCTGTAAAGATACTTCACAGCGGCATCTATGTTAACTCAATCGAACTACACAAAATTCACGAATAACTACAAAAGTCAGTTTAAGGTGCGGCACTGCTTAGTTCCTCTCTTCAGCAGCCATGGTTTAATCCACGTCCATCTGATTGAAGGCAAAACACTCGACTGGCAGAAAAAAACCGCATCTATCTAATCTTTACCTGTAGTCAATACGTCACAAAGTTTGCGCAATGCATTAGTATATGCGAGCCTTAAGTACTTCAATAAGAGAGCGTAACATCAAAACATCACGTACGCAAATAATTCATAATTCTTAAAAAGTAAAAAATATAAATTATTTTATACGAATGCATCAAAATATAATTACTGGCTATAAACTGTGTCGTATATTTAGCGGCGTAAGAGCAGCTCCGTGGCGCAAGAGGTTACACGCTTGTCTCTCAACGCTGGGGTCCCGAGATCGAGTCTCTGTCACTCAATGTGGGTATCGTGATGGACAAAACGGAGCATAGGCAGGTGTTTCTGGGGCTTTCCTCTGCCACAAATCTCATCCCACAATTTCTCCATACCCATCTCATCCATTTCATTCATCCGCCCCTGTGTCGGTGCGTCAGGACTGGTCGGCCGGCACCCTTGTCGTTTTTCATTCCCCATATGTGCCACATGTCCTGTCCACCGCAGTCTACGAGACTTAGGCTAACTGTTCTTATTATATCTTGCTTGCTATAAAGATAATGTAGTTCACTGTTATGTAGTCTTCTCCATTCACTCGTCTGTTCATTTGTCTTTGGTCCAATTTTTTTCCTAAGGACTTTATTCTCAAAGGCATCGTCATAATAATAATAATAATAATAATAATAATAATCCATTCATAGTAATTCTGCTCGAGGGCAGGTGTTTCACTGCAATCATAGCATTTTCATGCTATGCTTTGTAGCTTTACTAGAGAATTCTAGATGTGGTAGCTTACTATTGCTTTCAACACCGGTGAAGGATGGTGGTGATGATGATAAGGATGATGATGATGGCCGGATGATTTTCGGGGACCGTTGGGCTCTAAGCTTCTCGACATTTGTCTTACAGCTGATAAAAACCCTGATAAAAACCTCACCGAGGAGCCTATCCCCACCGGGAATCTAACCTGGGCCCGCTGTCTGAGAAGGCACCACAGCGGTGGAAATAATAATAAATAATAATAATAATTATTATTATATCTTATTATTTCGTGTCACGAGCGATCTGCAGAGCCAAGACCGACTGACGTGACTGCTGTCACTGACTAGCAGATGACAATAAGGAAGTCAAGTGATTAATGTAAGGGAATTCTTTAATCTTAATTTTTGTTAAGAATGTCGCTACCGGTAGCGCGTCTCAATTCAAGTAGTTACTCTGTTGTCCTCAGTGGCGGATTCCGAAAGTCGCTAACAACTATCTATGAAAAGTTACCTTCATCAAATGTTTAGTCAAAACGATTAAAATTAAGGTGCAGCCTAACAGCACAAAATTAACCAAAATGTTGTAATAGTGTAATAACAGCCTTACATAATTTTGTTACATTAGTTAATGTGGATACTCAATAGGCTGTTAGTTTGTGCTGATGGTGTAACATAGCGAGGAGATACTAAAGGACAACACGCACACATTATTGAGTAACACTAGGAAATTGGGACTGGAAGTAAACATGAATATAACTAAATATATCTTCACACATAGAAATACATTATATAATGGAAATCGACAGCTAATGACAAATGAGGGAAATTTTGAGGAAGTGGCTGAATTCAAAAACATAGGAACAATAATCACAAATAGGAATGAGATGCACAAAGAAATTAAACATAGGCTCAATTCTGGAAATGCGTGCTATTATGCATTGCAGAGACTCTTGACGCCCCAACTCCTTTAAAAAAAACGTTAAAAGTAAAAATGTAAAACTATTATTCTACCAGTTATATTATATGGGTGCGAAACATGGACTCTTACTTTAAGGGACGAAAGGAAATTACGAGTATTTGAGAATAAAGTTCTTTGGGGAAAAAATTGGACGAAAAGACAGGCGAATGTACATACATACATATATATAATATATACATGCAAACTCCGCCATGGCCGGTCCGAAGCCCGGATGAGAAAGGAGGAGGGGGAGGAGTAACAACCTCGTTAAAAAACCAGGGTTCAGTTGGCTCTGACTGATAGTACTCTGTAAGGGCCCCTAGCCAGGGTTACAGTGAAGACCTCAATGACAGAGTCGGCGCAGAAGGAGTCCTTCAACACGGCGGATCTTGCGGAAGAGGCACCCTATGTCTAAGGGAAATAGAGAAACGCTGCCTTACAGTAAAGAGGGATCTTCAAATGCTATGGGAGGAAAACCCAGACAGAAATGCTCCTGGTGCTCCAGGTTGGGGGTTTATGCTGTAGGCCAGCTCCCCTCACATTAAAAAAACACAAAATGCTAAAAGACCAAAATAGTAATGCAAGCAAGAGGACTAAGCATTGAATATGCCCAAAATCGTAGGCTTTGGAGGTTTGGCACGGGAAGACGGCAGCAGCTGTAAAAACTCAAAGATAGATAAATAATTGTGAGCTACATTGTATATATAGGAAACCACAGTTAAATCTCGTAGACTGCGATGGGCAGGGCATGTGACACGAATGGGAAATGAAAGACGTGCATGGATGCTTCTTGTAGGAAAACTAGAGGGAAAATGCCCAGTTGGTAGACCAAGAATGAGATGGGAGAATAACATTCTCCATGGTTTGAGGGAAGTAGATTATACAGGGAATGATTGAAAAACATTAGCTCAGGATAGGGATTTATGGAGAGTTTGTCCGCGCGGCCATGAACCTACGGGTTCTACAGAGTCAGTGAGTTAGTTAATGCGGATTTAAAGTGCGATATTATGATTGAAATAACCTCTGGTGCCTCACAATGACTAAACCCTGACGCACATAAACTAAAGCATTTAATAGGGTACTTATGGATAAATTTGATGACTGGACAATTACAGCGCGTGTATGTTACACAACCCAACTGTCAAGAATACAATACCACGTGAGATTTACAAGGAAATTAAACTTTTTATTTGATGATATCATCGTGTGACATCTGTAAACATTCCGGATAACAGCAAACCTGAGTGCAGCTCTCTTCAGAACGGGTTGCATATACTAGATTTACGCCACCGATAAGAACCGCATGCCCGTAATAATAATAATAATAATAATAATAATAATAATAATAATAATAATAATAATAATAATAATAATGCTATATTTTAGCTGGCGGGGGCACGCCGTAGCGTAGTAGTTAAGGCACTGGGCTACAAGCCGGAGGGTCGAGGGTTCAAGTCCCGTTGGGGTCAGGATTTTTAAATTGACCCAAACCCTCTGGCGGCACTATGGCCCTGGGGTCGACTCAGCCTCTAACGGAAATGAGTACCAGACGCTTGTTCTAGGGGTAAAGGCGGCCGTCACGCAGGGCTGACATAAAGTGCCGATTGTCTAGAAAAAGTGCGAGCCATAACTTCCTACTACCCCAAGGGCCTCCGGGCCTGTTGTGGGATCACTTTACTTTTTTTATTTTAGCTGGCAGAGTTAAGGTCATAAGGCGTTCTCTTCCACTCAACCAGCGAATAGTAAAATTATACAAAAATTACGTACATATTACAATTTTAAGATATTATTAAAATACAGACTAAACAAAATACAATGATGATGTGATCTAATACTAACAAAAACATAGAATATAATAAAATTAAAATGATATAAAATAAAGTAAGTAGCTTCCTAGATGATTATTAATGGAATGCTCTATATAGTTGTTATGCAGTTAATGTTTTCATTGTGTCGAACTTAAGATATCAGTTAATTTGTATTTAAAAAATGATAGCGGTTTCTGAAACATCCCTGGATGATGATGTTTCAATCCAACCGTTTTCACAATTCTTGTAGTTATTTTCAACCTGATTAGAACAACTTACTGGGTTATTAGAAATATTAAATTATTCAAATTTGTACTTGGAACTCAAAAGAAATTTGTTGGTCACGTTTCGCACAAATGTTTATGGTTTACATAAATATAAATGTAATTTGTGTGGAATTTCACTAATTTATTAAGAAACCAAAAACACTTATTTGCAGAATGTAAAAAGTCTACAAGATTAGGCTCAGTTGTGACCGCTATGTCATTGCCTTCTTCTTCATCTTGTTTAAACAAGGCATTAGCATCCGATAAACAAACAATCAACCAGGTCATAATATTTGTTTTTTTAAAAGATTCAGCTTTGCGGTTATGCTGGTCACTTGCGTAAACATCACACATGTCCCGCGTCATTGTAATGCTGCAGAAAAAGCAATTTATTATTGCTAAAATGTGTAACCATTGCAACTGCTTTAAAAAAATGTTACACTGACTATTTAACTCATGCCCCAAATGGGAGTCAATGGCCAATCACGTTTCAATGATTTCTGTTTTACAACCAATCAGAGTCGTGCTTCACGAAATATTTATCAGTGTTATAATTACCATATTAAAGAAAGCTCCTCCTCTTTAATATTCTGAACAGGTCTGACCAATATTTTGCAGTGACTGAGGCCGTGAGAAATACGGCTACCAGATTGTATATATAGTCCATGAATGTCAACACATGCCGCATGCGGGAGTTAATATAAAAACATTTGTAGCAATTGATTATACCACCAAAAAAAGAAACCAGCCGGCTGCTTGCCTGACGTCCACACGTATTAATCACAGAGGTAGACGATAAGCCAGTGTAGGGGTGACACGTGGTCGGCATGTCGGGTCCCCCAGCCGTTATAGCTGGTTTCCTCAACCTGGAGTAGCTACTTATTGTAGCTACCCACATACTGGGAGGACACCGGTCCCATACTGGCTGAAATTCCATGAGAACATTTCTTCCCACGTGGAGACTCGAACCAGCGCAAGTCAGGCTTCTCGCCCTAACCACTCGACTATGGCTCGGGACCCTTCACAACATGGTTAATGCTACTCTCACTTTTCCTCCGGGTTTTATACAATCAGCTTCACACCAACATTTTTTTATCAAGTGAATGAAACATCAGTTGTAACTGTTATCAAACAGGTGCTAAATCACAGATTACCTCCTTTTACTTGGGATTATATAGATCAATAGCATAACTTACGCTAAATGAGACAGAAATTATAGTATATTACGATGCGAGGTTCGGAAGTGGTTTTTACAGAAGCGAGGAAATGTTTAAAAACCGAGCGATAGATATGTTTTTAATTTACGAGATTCCGTAAAACACTTTACAAACGTGCGTTGTACTTTTTTTTTTGCGCGATGGTGTTTTCAAAATAATAAATAATAATCAATTGAGTTGGTGTTTACTTCATGAAAATCCATATTTATTAATTAAATAAAAATAAAACGTAGTTTTATTTGATGTTCATATTTATTATATAATTCAGTGACAGCTGTTTCGGTACACTGTACCTTCTTCAGACGTGTTAACATGAAGAAGGTACAGTGTACCGAAACAGCTGTCACTGAATTATATAATAAATATGAAAATCAAATAAAACTACGTTTTATTTTTATTTAATTAATAATAAATAATAGTAAAATAAAAGCATCTTTGTTGGAAATATTTGCGTTCATTATAAACAACTAACATTAACACTGTGGGCAATTATTAATGTACAGCTGGCTTAACGAGAGAGAGACAGAGAGACAGAGAGACAGAGAGACAGAGAGAGAGAGAGAGAGAGAGAGAGAGTGTGTGAGAGAGAGAGAGAGAGAGAGAGAGAGCGAGAGAGAGAGCGAGAGAGAGAGAGAGAGCGAGAGAGAGAGCAAGAGAGCGAGAGAGAGAGAGAGAGAGAGCAAGAGAGCGAGAGAGAGAGAGAGAGCGAGAGAGAGAGAGAGCGAGAGAGAGAGCGAGAGAGAGAGAGAGAGCGAGAGAGAGAGAGAGAGAGAGCGAGAGAGAGAGAGAGAGAAAGAGAAAGAGAGAGAGAGAGAGAGAGAGCGAGCGAGAGAGAGAGCGAGAGAGAGAGCGAGAGAGAGAGCGAGAGAGAGAGCGAGAGAGAGCGAGAGAGAGAGCGAGAGAGAGAGCGAGAGAGAGAGCGAGAGAGAGAGCGAGAGAGAGAGCGAGAGAGAGAGCGAGAGAGAGAGCGAGAGAGAGAGCGAGAGAGAGAGCGAGAGAGAGAGCGAGAGAGAGAGCGAGAGAGAGAGAGAGAGAGAGGGAGAGATGGAGATACAACTTGACCGCTTTAGTCCAGACACAAAAGAAAGAACCCACCCTGTTGTCAGTTTTCCTCTTCCCCTTATCCACATTAACATCTGAACATACACCGACAACACTGCTGTGAAGAGAGGTGAATACAGCTGCCTCATTGTACAAATTTCTCGTAAAGTTAAACCAGAGAGACTTTAGTTGGGACTGCAGTAGGCCGTAACACCAATCAGTCATAAAATGGCGGCAAGTACGAATTTATTGGTTTACATTGTTTCAAATGAAGATGAGTTAGTTTAAGATGCAGTGATTTGTTTCGTATAATGTACATTAACACTACCTTTTCGATATATTTTTGTATATACATTGTATGTAAAAGTAAAAGTAAAGTGATCCCACAACAGGCCCGGAGGCCCTTGGGGTAGTAGGAGGTTAAGGCTCCCACATTTTCTAGACAATCGGCACTTTATGTCAACCGGGTTGTCAGCCCTGCGTGACGGCCGCCTTTACCCCCAGAACAAGCGTCTGGTACTCATTTCCGTTAGAGGCTGAGTCAACCCCAGGGCCATAGTGCCGCCAGAGGGTTTGCGTCAGTTTAAAAATCCTCACCCCAACGGGACTTGAACCCTCGACCCTCCGGCTTGTAGCTCAGTACCTTAACCACTACGCTACGGCGTGCCCCCATATACATTGTACGTAGTATACATAAAGGGCAGTGGTTTTACTTCCCGCACGTGGTTTGTAATATGTAATATTACAGTATAGTTATTTAGGTTGGCAATTCCAAAATTTAGGAAACTGAATGTTCAATCATGGTCGCCATTGCTGTAAGTATGACAGAACGCACTATCGTGCAAAAAATAGTTTTGTAGACTGACGTCATAGACACATAATGAAAAAAGTAAACATACACAAATGACATGAATAGAAAACAGAATATGACGATGGCAACTTTATATAAACACACACAGATGGAATAAAGCTTAATTTTAATTTACCTTCGATTAGATGATGGATACTTTGAGGTCCCGATTGCGTTTCGTCGTTCATTTTGTAGACACGTCTAGCTCACAGAATTACTGAACCAAAACTCAATATGTTTTATTACAGCTTCCCCCCCCACCTGACTAATTTCAAATAATAACTTTGCTTGTGGACTTTGAACTTTGAAGTGTTTTTAATTAAGTAAGGGGTTTTGTTACCTTTAACACACAATAGAGGATCAGTTGCCTCCTTTCATAAAAACTGACCTGGAAACCCCTCCCACCCCCCTCCATTAGCAAAACATTTTATCTTTCTTTAGAAATGTCATCATCATCATCATGAACAAATTCGTTTTAGGCCATGTGGCCTGTACGGTAAACCTAGCGAAGATGGTCTTGATCTTTCCACCGATGTTTTGGTCTTCCTTGGTCCCTATGTCCAGTTGGGGTATATTGGAATGCCAATTTTGGAAATCTATTTCTTGCCATTCTTCTCAGATGATTTTTCCATTCTTGTTGGTATCTTTGGATATCTTCATTTAAACTTCTACTCCAAGTTTTCCTCTGATAGTGGTGTTCCTTTGGTGATCCAGTCTATTAACTCCTAACAATGATCGTAAGAAGCGCATTTGGCTTACTTGAAGTTTATGAGAGTTTCTTTTATTTAAAATCCAAATTTCACTTCCGTATTTTAGAGCAGCTTTTGATGTGACGTTATGTAATCTTAGTTTTGTCTCTGTCCTCATCTGTTTACCAAAATGTCTTCGTATTACCCCATTCATTTTATTATATTTTTGTAATTTTGAATCAATGTCACTCTTATATACTCTGCAAATACACTTCCTAAGTAAGAGAAATCTGACACTTGTTCTATAATTTTTCCATCAATCTCAATTTTCACCCGTTGTATGTTTTTTCCACACATTGCCATTGTTTTGGATTTTGAAGTGGAAATTTTCATATTATATTTGCTGGCAATTTTGAATAATTGATATGCTGCTATTTGTAAGCTATCTTCGGAATTTGATAATATTATTTGATCATCAGCATATAATATTGTTTGAATTATTTTATTCCTAGTTATTGAAATTCCACTGTTTACTGTTTGTTTCCATTCTTGCACTATTCTGTTAATATATATATATATATATATATATATTAAATAAGAGTGGAGATAGTCCACATCCTTGTCGAACACCTTTGCCTGTGTTTATGTGTTCTGTTATTTCTCCATCTGGTAATTTAATTTTGATTTTAGAATTTTGATATAAGCTTTGTATGGCTCGTATTAAGATTATTATATAGATATTTGTTTACCAATGCCACCAGGTTGTCTCATGTCGGGCGATATTAACTGAGTACAGTCACAAGAAACTTAATAAACTTAGTCAGACCAAATTAGAACGGTCCACAATTAATTTTGCGATCCTTATCTGTAATCTGTCCACCGCTGTTGTCTCGAGGTAGCGTACAGCCTTGTCACATAGCGGCCCCGGTTTGATCCCCGGTCGGGGCAGTTTTTCTGGGTGAGGTTTTAAACGGGGTTTTTCCTCACCTGTAAGACAAATGTCAGAAAGAAAAACTTTAAGGCCCAAACGGTCCCCGAAATAATATGGCCATCATCCTTATCATCACCATCATCATCCTTCACCGGTGTGGAAAGCAACGGGAAGCTACCACACCTACAATTCCCTAGTAAAGCTGCAGGCATAGCATGGAAATGGTATATTGCAGAGAAAGACCTGCCCTCGGGCAGAATTACTATGGATGGATCTGTAATCTATCCTGACATTCCTCACTCCACCCAGAACATCAAATATTGTTTTAAACTGGCGTGCCATAGCGTAGTGGTTAAGGCACTGCGCTACAAGCCGGAAGGTCAGGGTTCGAGTCCCGATAGGGTCACGATATTTAAACTGACCCAAACCTTCTGGCGGCACTATGGCCCTGGGGTCGACTCAGCCTCTAACGGAAATGAGTACCAGACGCTTGTTCTGTGGGTAAAGGCGGCCGTCACGCAGGGCTGACATCAAATGACGATTGTCTACAAAAAGTGGGAGCCTTAACCTCCTACTACCCCAAGGGTCTCCTAAAGCCTATATTGGGATCGCTTTACGTTACTTTACTATTAAAGTTTATTCAATTTTAATATGGTTACTAGATCACAAAAAAAATGAAGACATCTTAGAAGAATTACACATGGAATGAAAACAAAATTTCTGATTATAAGTCAAGATGGATGCAACATGTTCATCGAATGGAAGATCACAGAATACCCAAACAAATGTTAAGATATCAACCTGCAGGAAGAAGAAGACCAGGACGTCCACTCAAAAGACTTCTGGATGGTGTTTCTCTTGAGGCCGAAACAGGTCAACAAATGGCCTAAATTCGTGAATGTACTATGATGATGATGATAATATGGTTATCTGTAACAGGTAAATAGCTCAAGGAGTAGGGTGCGTGTAGGCAAACAATTATCAGATACTTTTGGATTCCACAATGGGTTGAAGCAAGGAGATGCACTATTTCTTCTACTATTTAATTTTGTACTACAGCATGCCATCAAATCTTTAGAGGATGAAGAAGGCCTACAACTCAATGGTATTAATAAGCTGTTAGTTTATGCTGATGATGTAGTACTATTGGCCGATAGCGAGGAGATACTAAAGGACAACACGCACATACTATTGAGTAACACTAAGAAATTGGGACTGGTAGTAAATATCAATAAAACTAAATATATGGTCACACGTAGAAATGCATTATATAATGGAAATGGATAGCTAATGACAAATGAGCGATATTTTGAGGAAGTGGCTGAATTCAAATACCTAGGAACAATAATCACAAATAGGAATGAGATGCACAAAGAAATTAAACTTTTATACTTATTTTGTAGATTTTTATATTCATTCACGATGTTATTTCTGAGCGAGGAGCAGTAACAACACATTAACTCACTCTTTTGTGAATTTAACTCTCAGAGTTAATAGCGATTACCCTCAGCGTCCTAACTGTTTACTTCTCGCGAGCGATAGCTTCCACTCCACTCAACATACTTGCTTCTTTCCAACATATATATATATATATATATATATATAATTTTTTTGTCTAATACCACCAGGTTGTCTTTTATGTCATTTTAGACTTTCTCTCCTGGCATTGGCGGAATTGTAATCCATTTGTTAGGTTGGGGCACCTGGAAGGCGGAGTTACGTTACCCCGATGATATGATGGGTGATAAATGATAATGAAGCGCCAGGAGAGTTCTTAACATAAATTCCAGACAATAGGCAACCACAGGAATAATTCTCTTTAAAGAAAAATATATAAATAGTGCTCAAGCGAGGTTCATGGCCGCGCGGACATAAGCTCTCCATACAACCATATCCTGACATAATCTTTTACAATCAATCTCTGTATAAATATACTTCCTTCAAATCATGGATAATGTTATTTTTCCACCTCATTCTTGGTCTACCAACTGGGCGTTTTCCCTCTGGATTTCCTACAAGAAGCTTCTATGCACGTTTTTCATTCCCATTCGTGCCACATGTCCTGCCCATTGCAGTCTACGAGACTTGACTGTTTTTATTATATCTGGCTTCCTATAAAGACCATGTATTTCACTGTTAGGTAGTCTCCTCCATTCACCTGTCTGTTCATCTCTCTTTGATCCAAAAATTTTCCTAAGAACTTTATTCTCAAATACTCGTAATCTCCTTTCCTCCCTTAAAGTAAGAGTCCATGTTCCGCATCCATATAATATAACTGGTAGAATAATAGTTTTATATATTTTCAGTTTAACGTTTTTTGAAAGGAGTTGGAACGACAAGAGTCCCTGTAATACATAATAGCACACAATTTCCAGAATTGAGCCTATGTTTAATTTCTTTGTGCATCTCATTCCTATTTGTGATTATTGTTCCTAGGTATTTGAATTCAGCCACTTCCTCAAAATTTCCCTCATTTGTCATTTAACTGTCAATTTCCATTACATAATGTATTTCTACGTGTGACCATATATTTAGTTTTATGACCAAAATTGGTTTAATGCCCTGTGGTCATCTCCCAGGACTCTTGATACTTTCCGAGTTATAAATACTTTTTGTTACGTCGCAAGAATAGTGTATACTCTCTGTTTAAAAAGTATTTCCCGGAATAGTAGCGATTTTAAACTTATTCCCTGTTTCCATAGGATTAATCACCATTTGTTCTTATGTTCCGCGCCGTAGCCGAGTGGTCTAAGGAATTATGCTTTGGCGCAGAGCTACGAGACAGGCGCTGATTCGAGTCCCCCTGGAGGAAGAACTTTCCCTCGTATGGGACCGGTGCCATCCGAAACATCGTGCAACATTTGGATAGTTACAATAAATAGCGGCTCCAGGTTGAGAAAACCAGCTGTAACAGTTGGGGGACTCGATCACAGGTACTCACTGGATGATCGCCCATGTAGATGTGAGGCCAAGCGCCTTGTATCCCCCTTGCGCTATGGAGTAGGAGCACGCTCTTGTTATGGCGGCTGAGATAAGCTTCCATGGTCATTAAATGAGCAGTTATCACTTAATACGTTAACATTCCAGTCATGATCATTATATAATCATTCAATAAGTGAATTTATACAGTACTTCCTAACTAAAAAACTTGTTTTTATATTAATTTTAATACACAATATTTCTCATGAACAGAATTATTAAGGTTATTTTTTTTAGAAACTAATTCAAACTTCCAGTTTTTTTTTTCCTGCAGAGAGGAAATAAATATAACCAAAGAAAAGTATGAAGAAAAATAAAATAAGAAGGGAAATAAATAAAATATTGAATGCACTTATTTAGGCACAAAATTAGATCAATCAGGCGATAACACAGTGGAAATTAAAAATAGAATCGCACAAACAAAACAAGCAATAAATGCTTTAAACTCTGTTTGGTGGAGCAAAAATATTACAAAAAATAGAAAATTACAAATATATCAAACCATAATTCAGAGCATTTTAACATATGGTGCTGAAGTCTTGCAAATTCCTACCAGGGAAATGAAAAGAATTTTAAGTACAGAAATGGATGTTTTAACAAGATCAGCTGGAAAATCTAGAATGGATAGAATACGAAATAAAGAAATAAGGGAATTATGGGTGTACAAGAGGAGCCGGACATCATAGGCATCATAGAAAAGAAAAGATTGCAGTGGTATGGTCATGTCAAACGAATGCCAGAGCAAAGATTGCCAAAAAATTGTTATGGAATGGATCCCAATGGAAAGGAGGAAGAGAGGAAGACAGAAGAAAATTTGGATAGAAGGGGTACAAGCAGCTATGAATATCAGAAGATTGGAGGAAGATCAATGGATGGACAGAGAGGAATGGCGTTTGGTTTCCGGAAGACGGCGGCAGCTACCATGGTACCGGATGATGATGAAAAAAAAATGATAACAGAATAGACGCAAAGTATGAAAGAAACGCTGAAATGAAAGCTAATTTATTTGAACTTCTTCAACTCATGTCAAATGCACAATTTTTGCCAAATAATAATGCAATTGCCGTACGAAAGTTTTAATAAAGGTGAATAAAAGCTAAAAAAAATAAAAAACCTATTCTTGACAAAATGTTGCTATATTTCTGATAAGAATTTCAAGTTATTTTTACATTTTTCAGATTATTTTCAAATGCCGATACAAACTGCCTCGATATCTGACCGTTATGTAAAATAATTTAAAATCAGGCAAAAAGATGTTTGTGACTTCGTATCAGTAAATATAGTTTATAATCAACTTATCAGATAACAAATTACTGCAAAAAAACGCCTTCGGAAATAAATTCCAGATATATCTTAATGCGAGTTGTTATTCAATTGCTCGTCCTTGAAGTTACCTTATCAGTTCCAATGAAACAGCTACGTTTTAAATCCACTAATCACTTGATATAATCCAATTTTTATACATTTCTCTTCTTGTGGAATTAATTCACAAGCGACGGGCTTATCAAGGATTTCCTCACCGGAAAATAAATCATTCTATTTCTACGAAGAGGTTAATCTGTGGCTCCGACCACGTGTAAATTGCTTTCATAATGTTCCTTCACTCAAACACGTGTTTCTACTGAAGATGCAAGGAATCCATGTATTTTGTATACATTGTAATAAGTCGGCACCTTTCCAAAGATATAGCCGTTTTCATACCAATAGTTCAATATATGTATTTGGGGGGATGAAATGAATACGATTTGTTGCACATTTTCGTGAGATTACTACATTTCGCTTCCCCCCCCCTTTTTATGCTTTAACACCTTTTCCTCCGCTCTTCTCTGCGTTTTTAAATTATTGGACAGAAAAAATGTATATTTTTCTTATTGAACAGCTATTTAAAATCTCAATCAGAAGCGAACAATATTAAATAAACATTAAAATATAATTTATGTAATTTATGCCCCAGGAACAATGGTTAATCTGCAGTGTGACGTCAACAATAGTAAATAATAAATCCATCCATAGTAATTCTGCCCGAGGGTAGGTCTTTCACTACAATCATAGCATATATATGTCATGCTTTGCAGCTTTACTAGGGAATTGCAGGTGTGGTAGCTTCCCGTTGCTTTCCACACCGGTGAAGGATGACGAGGATGGCCATATGATTTCGGGGACCGTTTGGGCCTTAAAGTTTTCCTGACATTTGTCTTACAGGTGACGAAAAATCCCGATAAAAACCTCACTGAGAAAAACTGTCCCGACCGAGAATCGAACCCGGGCCCGCTGCATGACAAGGAACAGCGGTGGAGGAATGTATTATATTGAATGGAATTATTTCAAAATTTTAATCAAAGACAAATATTGTTGAAAGTTAACGATGATAAGAAACATCTGAATAATAGAATATACTGATATTAGCTTTTTCTTCAGATGTACAGAAAGAATTGTACGGAACTAAAACCATTAGAAAAAGCTGAAGATGCAGAGAATAATTAGCCGATGAAGATGCATTGCAGCACCTTCATGTACTTGCGTACACACCTCACACATATTCTCGTGATCGGACAGACTACAACTAACGCGCTGCATTTCATGTGAGAAGATAAAACGGGAGGCGTTGATATAACTTGCGTCAGTATTCACTATGTTACGTACAGACGTGTTTATTTATTGAATTTTCATTCTATTTCAACAGCGTTTTCTCCTGACCAGACTGAATTCTAATTCCCTTACATTTATTTTTAGTAAATAAATTACCTTATTCAAATAACTCTTTACAAATATATATATAAACCAAATAAGATCTCTCAAGTTTTATGCTTTACGTTTTAAAATAATTCTATCTACTTGTGAACCAAAAAATCACAATTATTCTTGAAATACCACTGACTGTATATTTAACAAATATCTGAGTTAAAAAAAGTCTGAGAAAATTCTGGCTGAACAATCAAAGAACACTATCAACATTAGGAAAATATTAAACACTCATTGTAAATTTGCTAACAAATTACTTGAGAGAAAAATGGCTTTCAATATAAAACAATTTCCGCTTATTATCAAGTGATACTTGAAGAGATGTATGTACGCCTCTTCCCACACGAACGGAAACATACAATATGAACTCTGCCCCCGATATTATTTATCTAAGAACAGCTGGTGCTAGAGAACAAGATGAATGTAGGCATTCAACACAACAAAATGTGTTCACAATAAAATTAAATAAATTACAAACTAAATAAGTTTAATTATATAACAGGAACACTAAAAATAACTTCGAAAAATAAAGGCAGGAAAGACTCTATAATGAAATTATACAAGACAATGACAGTGCCTATTATTACTTATGAATCCCAAACATGGACAGTGACAACACAACAATCTGCTAGAATACAAGCTGCTGAAATGAGATTCCTCAGACCAATAGCAGGATAAGACAAAAAACACAACACACAAATAACACAACTAAAACTAGAGGCATTAAACACAACAATAGAGAAATACAGAACAAACTGGAAAGAACACTGGGCAAGGATGACTGAGAATAAAATACCAAAAGCAGCATACAGCTATTCACCACGAGGAAGAAGAAGATTGGGAAGACCAAAGAAAAGATGGAAACAGCAGCAGTTTGGAGCCGGAACAGGCTAGTAAATAAGCCTAAACCGTGACGAAGAACAAGGAGAATATAATTAAATTTCTGAACATATCAAGGAAAAAAATGGGCCTAGTTGAGCGAAATGTTCATACACATCGCAATCTGTGTAAAAATATGTCATAATTCCTACTGCACACGTCTAAGGGTTGGAGAGGAAACTTATTTTTAAAACATCCTATTTGGAAGTTATTTCTGAAAACGTGGTACGGATCTAGAACCATACATACAAGAGGCAGTTTAATATCTCATGTACACGTAATAAATAAATAAATAATATATCCAACAAATATATTGTCTGGAAGCACTTTATAATTTCATTATAATTTTTATTTCTTCTTCTGCTTCTTCTTCCTTCCAAGTATTAGGCCAAGGCCTGTTACGATCCTATACAAAATTTTCCCTCCAGCGTTTCATAGGACGGCCCAGAGATCTTCGTCCTCTTGGTATATAATTATAAACAGCTTTGGGGATCCGATTTGAACTCATTCTTTCTAGATGGTGTTTCCAATTTAGTTGGTACTGTTTAATATATTTCAAAATTGGCATAGTCTTCAATTCTTTTAAGATATCGGTGTTCCTTTTCCGATCCTATCTGGCGTAACCCGCTGTTCTGCGCATGAATTTCATTTCACAAGCCGTTATTCTGCTTTCATGTTGTCTTTTTAGTGTCCATCCTTCACTACCATAGGTCAACACTGGTCTAGCCAAACTGTTATATAAACGTAATCTGATGTTTTTTTTGTACAAGGGATGGTTTCATAACTTGATTAATAATTCCCAAACTTTTAACTAGTAATTTTTTCATCCCAGATAGAGAGGTAATATCCAAGATATTTAAATTGATTAGATCTCTCTAAAATTTTATTCTGGAGACAGATTTTTACTTTGTATGGGTCCTTCCTATGAAATGCCATAATTTTAGTTTTGTTAATTGATATTTTCATATTAAATAATTTTTGTTTCTAAATTTATTATTTCCCAGAAAATGTCCAGTCTGTTTCACATGTATTCTTTTATACCGAGAAAAGGTTTGTATAGTAATAGATAAGTTAATGAGTTTATAAAATTAATTATAGGGAGCTTTTCAACGTTACATGCTTTATAATTAGCATTAGCGAAAAAAATAGGCATGACAAAAAATAATGCAATGTTACATTCTGAGTATTTTAAAATCCGATATGCTACACATCGCTAATACATATTTAAGGGCTTGTATCGCACCATTTCTTTAAGGGTGGGTGTGACGGACCGGCGTACTATGGAATTTGTGTCTTGGATCTATAACGACGCGACGCTTGAGTGTGTCGACACAATATCGGCCAAGGATGTTGATTGGGTTGCCTGCGTGCAAGGATAACTCTTACGTAACAAAATATAGATATGATCCAACATCTCTCGCTGCAATCAAATATTGTTTTAAACAAAACTCAATAAATATAAGATTTACTTGGTAACAAAATCAACTATGTTTGTCAAAATGCGGTATATTTTATAAAACAAACTTATACAATATGCACAGGCAGCTGTTCATAAGCTTCTTGTGGAACAATCGAAATTAATTAACATAAATTATCATCCGGTATCATGGCAGCTGCCGCCGTCTTCCGGAAACCAAACGCCATTCCTCTCTATCCATCCATTGATCTTCCTCCATTCCTCTAATATCCATAGCTGTTTGTACCCCTTCTATCCAAGTTTTCTTCGGTCTTCCTCTCTTCCTCCTTTTCATTGGGATCCATTCCATAACAATTTTTGGCAATCTTTGCTCTGACATTCGTTTGACATGACCATACCACTGCAATCTTTTCTTTTCTATGATGTCTGTGACGTCCGGCTCCTCTTGTACACCCATAATTTCCCTTATTTCTTTATTTCGTATTCTATCCATTCTAGATTTTGCAGCTGATCTTCTTAAAACATCCATTTCTGTACTTAAAATTATTTTCATTTCGCTGGTAGGAATTTGCCAGACTTCAGCACCATATGTTAAAATGCTCTGAATTATGGTTTGATATATTTGTAATTTTCTATTTTTTGTAATATTTTTGCTCCACCAAACAGAGTTTATAGCATTTATTGCTTGTTTTGTTTGTGCGATTCTATTTTTAATTTCCACTGTGTTATCGCCTGAATGGCCTAATTTTGTTCCTAAATAAGTGCATTCAATACTAGGTTTTAGTTCTTCTCCATTGTTGAAATTTATATTTTCCATTTCTTTAAATTATTTTTAATGAAAATAATACAGCGTAATACCTGTTACTTATGTTTAATTACATTTTACACGTGTCCCCAAGCAGATTGTACCGCTCCCAAATGTATCACTGCAATAAACAAATACAATTGCATTAGTAGCCATGTGAAGAGAACGGGCAAAAGAAACACTTTAATACATTCAATTTGGGAATTTTTAACATTATGAGCCTCAATTCATAAGAATCAAATGAATCGTGATTTCTTCTTACCTCATACTTCTATGTTTTTTTTTTAAACACAGTACTGCAGTATCAGCGACCATTGTCACCATCACAGTCGTGAAAACAGCTGAGGATGGTGATGGTGGTCGCTGATACTGCAGTACTGTGTTTAAAAAAACATAGAAGTATGAGGTAAGAAGAAATCACGATTCATTTAATTCTTATGAAAAGAAATACTAAAAATGTTGGAATGTCTGCCCGAGAGGTTAGAGAGAGAGAGAGAGAGAGAGAGAGAGACTAGAGGGCGGACAACAGAGAAATAGAGAAGACTTGAGAAGAAATTTAAATTCAATATTAACACACGTGTACACACAGACGGTGTCAGCGCTGTGTTGCTCCGAGTATACACAAGCAATTTTAAGGAAATATAAGAATGTTCAATGTGGACAATTTCAGGTACGGAATTAAATTCATGTGCCCTTCAATACTGTTTAATATTACGCAGATCTTTAAACACAAACTGTTAATGTACTTATAATTCAGCAACGTACCTTCATTACAATAGTCATAATTTAAAGTTAACGGATTCTTCGATACACTGAGTAAAGTGAGATAAACATAAAATCACAACTTCTCCTGCAGCGACTACTATATGGCTCTAGGGCATCGTTTCCCAACCTGTGGTTCGAGAACCACTTTTCCGTAATGGCGGGTTTCGAAGTTAGGTCTATGATTGTTTCCTTCATTTCTGTGACATAATAATAATAATAATAATAATAATAATAATATTTTAAAATTAAATTAATGGCAGGAAATAGACTTCCAAAATTGTCATTCCAATATACCCAACTGGACATAGGGACCAAGGAAGACCAAAACATCGGTGGAAAGATCAAGACCATCTTCGCTAGGTTTACCGTACAGGCCACATGATCTAAAACGAATTTGTTCATGATCACGATGATGATGATGAAATTAAATTAACCTATAATGCCCCTTGTTACATATGTATAACATCGGAAATTATCACATTATTTCCATAATAAATTAATATTTACCGCGAATGCCTGATTTACAGTTATGTAACAACGTTAGGAATGCATTTGATTTCGCTACAACTAGGTCTACACGTTGTTAAGCCGTAACTAGAGTAACTTTAGGTTTTAACCGTTAAGGGTTAAGTTAATTTAAGGTTATTAAACCTTTTGCTTGGAATTAAATTGTATGCATGTCTACTGTATGTATATTTAAAAGTCAGTGGTTCACCCAACTCAGATCGTTGTGGAAGGGGTTCACGAGTCGAAAAAGGTTGGGAACCGCCGCTCGTTAACGAGGACATCGAAACACTGACAAGTCACCACGTCTGAAACTGACAAAAACGAACAGAAAAAGTTTAAGAAATTTAATCAGTTGGCTGATGAAGACTCGTTACTGACAAAATGTTAAAATTCCAAGTTTAATTTTTTGAAATAGAGAATTAGTTACACAATCTTTGGATTATCCGTTGTTAAAAATAGTTGCAATCAGTTCTCACCAACCAGACAACGGTGTTTCATCAAACCAATATTGAAAATTAAAATTGAAAATTAAAATATAAAATTATGGAATATTCACCTGAAAGGTCCATCTCCTCAACTTAATTAATTATTTAACTGTAGCGCTTTCAGGACTTGTCCCATCATCGGCAGGATTCGAACTGGTGTTTCACTGAAGATCTGGTAGAGGGGGTTACATGTATTGGGTTCGTTTTCGTTTATCAGATGGTCGTCGTTGAGCTGCTTTCATGATTTGCATCTCTTCAAGTATGTTTATCTTCGCTGGATTACTTTCTCTGTGCATTACTGTAATCCAGCGAAAATAAACGTACTCGAAGAGATAGAAATCATGAAAGCAGCTCAGAACAACGACAATCTGATAAACGAAAACGAACCCAATACATGTAACCCCCTCTACCAGATCTTCAGTGAAATACCAGTTTTGAATCCTGCCGATGATGGGACAAGTCCCGAAAGCCAATTAAATAACCAATTAAGTTCAGGAGACGGACCTTTCTTAGGACAATTTTTAGACCAAAGAGAGATGAACAGACAGGTGAATGGAGAAGACTGCATAACAGTGAATTACATGGTCTTTATAGGAAGCCAGATATAATGAGAACAGTTAAGTCTCGTAGACTGCGATGGGCAGGACATGTGGAACTAATGGGGAATGAAAGACGTGCATGGAAGATTCTTGTAGGAAAACCAGAGGGAAAACGCCCAGTTGGTAGACCAAGAATGAGGTGGGAGAATAATTTTAACTAAGATTGGAGGGAAGTAGATTATACAGGGGATGATTGGACAACATTGGCTCAGGATAGGGATATATGGAGAGCTTATATCCGCGCGGCCATGAACCTACGGGTTCGATAGTGCCACTGAGTTAGTTAGTTAGTTAGACGGACATTTCAGGTGAATATTCCATAATTTTGGATTTTAATTTTGAATAATACCTCAACGGAACACATGAATCTTATAAAAGTTGAAAACCAATGTTGCTATAAAATCAATCTCGGCCAGGAAATTACCTGAGGTAGAATCAAGTCATAATAATGCGGTAAATTTAACTGGCATATTTGTGATGTCATTAAAACCGTGTGAACCCGAAGGAGCGCATCAGAGATTACATGTTGCTCCTTGTAAAGGTCACGTCTATGCGAGTGCTTATCAACATCTCTGCGAGATCATTGGTTTTCTTGCTTCATCCAGGCTAAACAAGTAATGCATACGTTTCTACAACTTGAAAATTCTCTGAACAAAACGAAACAGAGAATTTTAAGTTGTCAATTCGACAGAGAAATATACAATTTGTATGCATGATGCATGTAACGATCTTATATATAAAAATCAATGTTTGTTTGGTTGTTCGTAATCTGTGTGCGGTCATACCGTTGATCCGATTTTGATGGCGTTTTTTGCAAAATGTTCAGGAGATTCCCGGGATGAAGATAGGCTATAAGCGAGTTGTGATACTCAACCCCTTCACCCCTAAAAATCGCTCTTTGTAGTGAAAAACGTGAAATAAAGTCCCTATTTTGACAAATGGCTTACTCTGCCTAAACCATAACAAACACACCACATTAATGTACACAGAACTGAATATCTCAAACAACTCTACAAAAAAGTCCACGACAGCATTTGTTTATCTAACCATTTATGTCTTTCATTGAATCCAAGAAGATCGGGTTAAGTAGATTCCTGCTCTGCCACACCGCTCATCCGATTATGATAGGGTTTTTTGCAAAATGTTCAGGAGATTCCCGGGATGAACATAGGCTATAAGAGAATTGTAATACTCAATCCCTTCACCCCTAAAAATCACTCTTTGTAGTCAAAAACATGAAATATAGTCCCTATTTTGATGCTTAAATGGCTTACGCTGCCTAAACCATAACAAATACACCAAATTATTGTACACGGAATTGAATATCTCAAAAAAGTCCGGGACAGCATTTGTTTATCTTTTACGGATAACTCACAATAACCATTTTTACATCGGGATAAGCTGATTCCCGGGCGAGCGCAGCAGCTCAAGGCCGGTGGTAAAAACACATTCACAGCGCACTCCGGGTATTCATATCTGTGCTACGCTCTAATTGAACCCAGGACGTTACTACAGAGCTTATGGGCTACAGAGGGTAGAGGTTGCCAAACTCATAATAACGGTATTTGTTTGTTTTGGGGGGTGGAGAGGCAAGGTTAGCAGTACTTTTTCCAAATCTATACTATACATTTAAAAAATATAGTTTTTCTTTTACAGCATGCAAACTAATTTTATAGTAAATACGAGAGTCGATACTTTCACACAAGATAGTACAGATCCGCACGAGCTCAGTGACTGTTTTTTTCTTTAAGAGGGGGTGGCTTGGACGGCTACAACTTACAACTATGTACCTGCTGTGATGCATACTTCAGTTTTATATAAGGATTTCTCTCAAGAAAATACAGTTAAAATGGCAACCCAGTGCCCTATTCCAAACACACAGTAACTTCCTGGGGTGAATCCGAGTGTATGATAGCTGGCCCAGTAGCAACTTTTAATTGTATTCCTCCATTTGATCTTTTTCTTCTCGATCCTTTACGTTACATAATCGCACATTCCTTCCATCCATCTTCTCTTATTCGTTTTTAATGAACTTAACTTTTAAATAACTCCGCCACTGTCGGTCCGGATGAGAAAGTAGGAGGGGGGAGTAACAGCTTGTTAAAAAAAAACCCAGGTTCAGCTGACCCGGCTGATAGTACCTTGTAGCCAGGGGATTTAATAATAAGTATCCTATCTTTAGATAAAGAGGATAAACAAGAAAGTGATTTTAAGAACAGAATAAATGAAGGTAGAGCAATAACAGCAATGATGAATGGAGTCTTATGGAACAGACATATAACCAGGAAAAATAAGTTACAAATATATAATTCAATAGTGAGAAGTACTGTCACAATTAAATAAATTGTATTATATAACAGTCTTTCTAAATAATGCTTTTAAAATTGTGTCTTAAGTCATTGTTGCCTGAAATATAAAGCTTTCTGTTATAACTGTAATAGGAACAACTGCTTAACTTAATATTTTTAAATAAAAGTATACTAAATTCTGATTGGATGTTAAAAGAATTAACTTTTTGATTTAACAAATCAAATTTAAACCTGGTATTTAATGGACCATTAACCAATAGAATTTAAATATAAAATCATGTGATGTAATAATGTTCTTTAAAATTATAACAGAATTACACTAGTCAGTCTGCATATAACTTTCATCAAGGATAGAAGCAATAACAGCTCTCCTGATAAAATGTGATATTTGATTCAAGAAAATAAAATAATTTAATTTTAATTGACGGTGAAGAATAATACCACCTATATTTACTTGATCTGCTGGGAAATTAAATATTAAATAAATTTACAACTATTTCTACAAGAATCAGTTATTAGTGATTTTAAAAGTGTTTTCCTATCTTGTGTACCAACTTCGACCTTGAGAAGAGAATCCAGCTCTACCGAAAAATCAAACCCTACCTGAACCAATAATTCTTATTTATTATTTTGGGACACTATTCCTTCAAAATGTTACTACAACATCGCGCATGAAGAGAGTTAGCTGCTTCAAAACATCGTCATAACATGGGAAAAGAATTACTTCTTCAAAATTGCGCCCACAACGTGGAAAATAATGAAGAACTGACTAAAATACTTCTTCATTGCCTACCGTCGATATGTTCTTTTTGATACAGAATACTTCATTTTTATACAACGTAAACTGCTGCGAACGCAATAATGTCAATTAGTTTGCTCATACGTTAGTAAATTTGTAACGAATTGCAAGTCCGAAACATGGACAGTGAAACACAACAAGCTGCTGAAATGAGATTCCTCAGACAAATAGCAGGATATCAAAGAACATACAAAAAAAACATAACACAGAAATAAGACAACAACTAAAAATAGAGGAATTAAACCAACAATAGATAAATACAGAACAAACTGGAAAGAACACTTCGCAAGGATGACTGAGAATAGAATACCAAAAGCAGCATACAACTATTCACCACGAGGAAGAAGAAGCTTGGGAAGACCAGGGAAAAGATGGAAAGAGCAGCAATTTGGAGCCGAAACAGGCTAGTAAATAAGCCTAAACCAGGAAAAAGAAGAAGACTTCGTTTTTAATGTTGTTTATAAAAAATAATTTAGTGTGAGGGAGTGGCTCACCCCCTTACTTAATGGAGCGACCACTCTGCTAATGAACCTGATCAATATAATGCGAATTTACTTGCCATAATTTTAATCCAAGTGCACCGTCCAGACCTCAGAACAAACCAAATAATCTTGCCTACACAGATGCAACAGCACAGTACATGAAGCTGATTTGCATGTTCTGTCCTTTTATTGTAACACGTAACGCCTTGCCAATTATATAAACCGCGAAGCAGAACAAAGTAAGAGGAATTTTGTAAGATCAATAAAGTGATATATATTCTGAATTCCAAACCAGTTGATAGAGATCCTCCCTTCACTAGCAGGTGCAGGGGAAGGTACTACTCTCTGTTACAAATACATCAGTCTTCTAAATTATGTTATGAAAATAAATTTATATTGGATTATATACTGAACAATTCCAAAATTTATAATAGTAATATAATATATAATAGTTATTTTAAAACTTATACCTAGAGATACATTTTTTTATGTTTCTACTTGTTTAACGTCTCCTTTTTATGCATATTTAAATCCCAGCTTCTACTGTGTTTAAATTATGTTCAAATGTATACTTACTTACTTACTCACTGGCACTATCGAACCCGTAGGTTCATGGCCGCGCGGACATAAGCTCTCCATACATCCCTATCCTGAGCTAATGTTTTCCAATCATTCCCTGTATAATCTACTTCCCTCAAATCATAGTTAATGTTGTTCTCCCACCTCATTCTTGGTCTACCACTGGGCGTTTTCCTTCTGGCTTTCCTACAAGAAGTTTCCATGCACGTCTTTCATTCCCCATACGCGCAACATGTCCTGCCCATCGCAGTCTACGAGACTTAACTGTTCTTATTATATCTGACTTCCTATAAAGACCATGTAGTTCATTGTTATGTAGTCTTCTCCATTCACCTGTCTGTTCATCTCTCTTTGGTCCAAAAATTTTCCTAAGAACTTTATTCTCAAATACTCGTAATCTCCTTTCCTCCCTTAAAGTAAGAGTCCATATGTTCAAATGTATACCGAAACTAATACACACACACACACACACACACACACACACACACACACACACACACACACACACACACACACACATACACACTCAAATGTTTAACTGTGTTTTCCTTATATATATTACACAATAACTAAGCACTAAGTATTACTAAAAAAATTATTATTATCTAAATATTTTTAAAAAATGTATAAAAGCAATCTATTAAACGCTAACTAAACTCTTAATTCTACTAAATAAATTATGTATTAACTGAATTTTCAAGACAATTCTAAAATCCACCACACTGCTAGGACTAAGAACAGTCTACTGAGAAAGACAAATGTTTTTTGTGCTGTCAATACAATGTCAGTACTGAACTACACTATTAACAATAGACGGTCACCCCACAAATTATCAAACTAAAATTGTGTGATTTGTATTATATTAGTTATAGAAATCTTAATATAAATGCAAAGTATAACAAAATAACCCAGGAATTAAAAACTATATATCATATTTTTTTACAAAAACCCACTGACAAAAAGGATAAATTATATTTTATTTTCTGGTTTTCACAGCTTTGGGGGAGTTGGTTTATAACTGGTAACAGCCACATTCCTAACTTTGGCCTAGTTATTGTATGCACCCCTACAGTAGTGCGGGTAGTAAAATGACGCCCCTTCTATCAACTCCGTTGACATAGATAATAGATGTGGTGAAGAAAGTCTTCGTCTGGGCAAGTCTGTCGACTTTCACAGAAAAATATTCGAGTTATTCATCTGTCGCTAGTTGTTACTCCATGGGATAAGTTGTTAAAAATCAGCAGAATACTACAGCGAATTGGAATAAGAAAACTTATTTACGAAAGCATAGCTTTACTGAGGATCCCCGCAAGGAGAATTGTCCGTACAAAATGAAAAACGTTTTGCAAAATAACAAGGGCCTGATGAATATTGTGTGCAGCAGCAAATGCTCTTCTGTGGAAGTGAGCTGTAGTTTATTGAAGCATTCTTCTTGAACAGTTCAGATCGTTCAGGTAGGTTTTTGCGCGATAGTGCGTTGTGTCGTACTTACAGCAATGGCGATCATGATTCGAAGTTCAACTTCCTACATTTCCGTGTTGCCAACCTAAATAACTATACTGTAATATTACACGTTACAAATACGCGTATGGGAAGTAACACCACTGCCCTCTATGTATACTACGTATAATGCATATATCCAAAGGGTAGTGTGAATATACGTTATACGAAACAAATCACTGCATTTTAAATGAACTGAACTTTATTTGAAACAATATAAAACAATAAATACGTACTTGCAGCCATGTTATCAAGAATAATTGTTCTCAAGGCCTCCTGTTGTTTCAACTAATAAACAATGTCCACACTGTTAACGTTAGTCAATTGTTTATAATGAGCGCAAATATTTCCAACATAGATGTTATTATTTTACTATTATTTAAGATTTTGAAAATACCATCGCGCAAAAAATAATGTACAACGCATATTTGTAAAGTGTTTTGCAGATCTCGGAAATTAAAAATCTCGCTATCACTCGGTTTTTAAACATTTTCCTAGCTTTTGTAAAAACCAATTCCCAACCTCGCATCGTAACATGCTATTATCAACCTGATTTTGTCCACCGCTGTGGTCTCGAGGTAGCGTGCTGCCTTGTCACGCAGCGGGCCCGGGTTCGATCCCCGGTCGGGGCAGTTTTTCTGGGTGAGATTTTTATCGGGATTTTTCCTCACCTGTAAGACAAATGTCAGGAAAACTTTAAGGCCCAAACGGTCCCCTAAATCATATGGCCATCATCCTCATCATCATCCTTCACCGGTGTGGAAAGCAACGGGAAGCTACCACACCTACACAATTCCCTAGTAAAGCTGCAAGCACAGCATGAAAATGCTATGATTGCAGTGAAGGACCTGCCTTCGGGCAGAATTACTATGGAACCTGATTTTGACAGAAAAGCGTCATTCTTTGTACACAGCAAACGTAAGAGATTCTTGTAGTAACTTCGTTGCGAAGCCAATAATGATCTGAAACTTTGAATATTTAAGTATATTATTGTTTAGATAACCTTTCACAAAGTTTAATCTTTTATATAAACACAACCAGAACACTCGAGCAGGGCCTACTATTTTCTACACTTTGCAACTGCATGTCTAATGGAAATTTATTTTCCTTTGTCGATACATTTAGTAATTTGCATAAATTGAATCAGTCATTTCGAAAAGGGATCATCTACAACTGATCAAATTTTACAGGAGAGGGAAAGAAAAAACTGATTCAACTTGTTCAGGATAAAGCATTGAATGTGAAATTGCTGCTGAATAAAGTCAAAGTGGTAAAGGAACTGTGTAGTTGATCCATTCTCATGCAGCAGCGATGCAAGTAGATATGTAAACATGGATTAATGAAAAAAGCGAATTTCAGAAAAAATTGGAGATGATCCCTTCTCGAAATGACTCATTCAATTAAAGGCCTATTTCTCATCTTATAATTCTACAGTCTATTTTATGTTTTATAAAGCCTAAATCAGGCACTGAACTAGTTTATTTAGGCACCAAATATTTATTTTTGAAGACGTAAAAATACGCAATTCAGCATATTCTTATTGGAGCGATCATAAGGGATTCATGATCCATACATTCGTGAGAGCTCTGTTTTCCATCTTTAAAACGTGTCAATAAATCGGAAAATAAATTAATTAGTAATCAGTTAACATTTCCAGTCTCACGCAAAAAGGAATGTTGCACCCCCCGAACCTGTTCACAAAAATGCCGATGTGAGAAGTATTCAGGGTCAGATCGATCCCATGAACTTTATTAATTAAAACAGACGTGACGTGATATAACGTTTGGTTAAAACAACGCGTCCCGATGGGAAAAATGAAAGTTATAACAAATGTAAACACGCATCCATCGGAATTGACTTACGCTTGGTTACTCAGGAATGTTTGGTACCAGCGTGCGATCTCCGTCTAACATCATAACAGTTTCTCAACGCTTCAATTGACAATGTATCTTCAACGATACATCATTTGGTTTAATTTATTTAATAAAACAGAAGAAGACACCACTTAAATGTGAGTGTTTGTAATTAAGATGTCGTGATCTTCCCGCTTTAGGGACTTATCAAATCCCCTCTTCCGGTTAATTTCAATTTAAGTTGTGAGTGTTTTGAAAGTAAGATCATGTTTGTATGCCCGGACATGGAGAGGAAAGTTTAATGTCAGAGAAAAAAGTTGAGAAAATTTGGAAACGACATTGGTATTTAGGATTTTAAGAATTTTTGAAGCGCAGGGAGGCATTGAAAATATGTGTAGAATTACACCATGTATCTAATAAAAACAGTAATGAATTATTTTGTTTTCTCTGCGGTCCGCCATTTTTATATAACTGTATCCAGAAATTAGTTGTTTGTCAATTTAAGGATTAAAGTCTATCCCAATTCTCCTTTAGAATAAACCCAAACGTAAACCGACGTAAAATAAATGGACATTTTTATTTTAAAAATTAAACATGTTAAGACTTGAAGCTGCGTTGTTTTCAATAATATAATCGAGCTGTGGTCTCGAGGTAGCGCCACGCAGCGGGCCCGGACAGTTTCCTCGGTGAGGTTTTTTTATTTCTGACCTGTACGACAAATGTGAGGAAACTTTAAGGCCCAATCGGTCCCCGAACATCATATGGCCATCGCAATCATCATCGTTCATATTCATCTTAGATTAGGATTAGGGACTCTCCTGGCGCACCACTATCATCATCATCATCGGTGCAACGTAACTCCGCCTTTCAGGTGCCCCAACCTCGGAAGTGGGTTACAATTACGTCAATGCCAGGAGAGAACACCAGAAATGTCCAAAACGACAAAAAATGTCGTACCCTCTCTCTCTCTCTCTCTCTCACACACACACACACACACACACGCACAGTATTATAATTACATAGCCACAATCTATAAAAATCGCTGAATATTTTACATCTAACAGTTTTTTCCTCCCCCCTTTATAATTATGTTATTAAACACCTTCTCCTTGATTTTCCGGACCAACATGCCGACCGTAAAAGCCTACAATTATACAGCCCTTAAAACGTCACGTGAGTTTACTTAATGTGACGCCACAGCTTTGCACAACGCTTTATAATTCCCACTTTAACTCCTAATAGCAGTAATTTTGCCCTCATTTATCCATAAATACGATCGTATTTATTACAGGAATATTTAAAAGCTGTAGCGAAAATTACTGCACTTACAAGTTAAAAATAATCTTCAAGGCTATGGTGTCGATATTATTTCAGAAAAATTGTTATGTCAGTTTTATATATCTCTCAAGTATACTGATTACTCCATGGACATACTTTTGTTGTAACGAGGGTTCATTTGTAGTAGTAGTAATAATAATAATAATAATAATAATAATAATAATAATAATAATAATAATACACTACGAGACATCTTAGAAGAATTACGCATGAAACCTTCAGAAAACAAAATTTCTGATTATAAGTCAAGATGGATGCAACGTGTTCATCGAATGGAAGATCACAGGACACCCAAACAAATGTTAAGATATCAACCTGCAGGAAGAAGAAGACAAGGACGTCCACTCAAAAGACTTTTGGATGGTGTTTCTCTTGAGGCCGAAACAGATCAACAAATGGCCTAAATCCGTGGATGTATGATGATGATGATGATGAAAAATCCAAGCCTCAACTCCCCGGGAGCAACTTTAAGAAGTAGGTCCCGACTTTGAAGATTTTAGGGCACATGAAAGAACCTCTTGTCTAAATTAGTGTCTGTGAGCATTACACATCCATGTAGTACCTTAGTTGCCTACTAGATATCTAACTAAAGCGATATGCTGACCACAGGTCACTCATTGTCATCTATAGAAAAAGAAGTGTAACTAGGTTAGCTCGATCAAGAAACTCCCCGGGTCTCCATGAGGGACTTTAAGGCTCGAATATATGAACGCATTAGACCGTAAAAGTCGTCCTCTGCTGAGAAAGTTGCATCCAAATACGTTTTTGCGTACTCAAAAATCTATTCATGCGATAATAATTGTTGAAATTCCTAAGCTACCTGGCGAGGTGACTTAGCAGAGAAACGAATCGTGAGCAGCCCGATGATAACCGATGTAGTTTGAAACCTTGCCGCGTACCTTGCTGCTTTATACAAGATGTCGGACCTTGAAGACTTCGATCATGTTTTCGGTTTACGCGGAGAAGAGGAATTTGATAGAGTCTACCAAGGAATTCAACTGGAAGAACAGGAGAATCGGCGTAATATTGCGCGACGCAGACGTCGTTGTATACGGTTTTATTTGCGGGACGGAAGCATAAATGCGTTCCTCTAGCAGACGAAAATAACGGAAGTAGTTTTATCGCTGAGAATTCTGGGTAATTTCTTGCCAATATTACGAAAACGAGGACTTTCATGCATGACCAGTTAGTGGGTCGCTAATTCGATCTTTGCACTTGCTCACGGTGAGTCAGCTCACCAGTGATTGGAAGTAATTTGAGTAGAGACTAATGTATTTGCATGCGGCCCTTAGTGTTATATACACACATGTGGAAGTGAGGCCGGGTACTAAGCCAAGGGTTTTCAATGCCTGGAGTACGTAGTAAGTATAGGGCAGGTATGAATTATTGTGCAACGAAAGTTTTCAAGTAGTGGAAAAATAAATTTGGTTTTTGCTATCACAGGCACAAAGATTACATGCAGAATTTTGCTACTCTCCAATAAGAAAAAGTTGACATTTTTCTGCATGAATGAATTAAGTATTTTGTACAAATAAAATAAAATTCACAGTGTCCTTGGGCAGTTTACTGTAACGAACAATATTATATTTATGAAAAAAGTTTTAAAATATACCGCATAAGTGTTAAAGAAGTAGCGATGAAGAGACAAGCTGCGTAAATACTATTTTTTTAATATGCCTAGTTTTTATAACCTAGTTCCTGACAAAATAACACGAACTTAAAACTGATTGTCCCGCGCCGTAGCGAGTGGTTAAGGCAGGAAGCCTTGGCGCAGAGCTGCGGGATTTGCGCTGGTTCGAGTCCCCATGGGGAAGAAATTTTCTCATGGAATTTCGGCTATTAAAAGCACCCTAAAAAAACACAAGAAAAGAAACAAAAGTGAAATTTTATAAAGTAATGACTGTTCCTGTATTGATGTATGGATCAGGTTGGACGATCACTAAAAGACAAGAACAATGATTGGAAGCAGCTGAGATGCGATTTTTAAGAAATATAGCAGGATATACTCTGCTGGATAAGAAAAGAAATAAATATATAAAAAAGGGACTAAATATTTTCAAACTTACAGACCGAATACTTAAATATAGCAACGCCTGGAAAGAACACGTTGATGATAGAATGCCAGAAGAAAGATTTCCAAAATTATTGCTAAATTATAAACCGCACGGAAGGAGAAATGTTGGACGCCCACACAGAAGAAGGTCTGAACAATTTTAACAATTCTAGCTTTCATTAAACCAGAACGAGCCAACAGGCTTAAACCCTGGATGGTGATAAATTTCTGCCAGTATGGGACCGGTACCCACCCAGCATCGTGAGGCATTTGTGTAGCTACAATAAGTAGCGGCTCCAGGTTGAGGAAGCCTGCTATAACGGCTGGAGAACACGACATGCTGACCACATGTCCATCCTACACTGCCTAGATGATGGTTCACTGCTTTGGTGAACACAAGTGGATGTGAGGCCAGCAGCCGGCTGCTAGGCCTGTCGCGCCATGGAGTTGCAATTAAAATTTATTATTTTTTCACTGTTTAACTGCAACAAAAATACATAGAATTAAACAAACATAATGCAAATATGTCCACTGCTGTGGCTACCTCCTCACGCCCGGGACAAGCTTCCTGGGTGAGGTTATTTTCGCGGTTTTTCCTCACCTGTAAGAGAAATGTCAGGTAGCTCTGAGGCCCAAAAAGGTCCCCGAAAATCATCTGGCCATCATCATTCACAGTGTGGAAAGCAACAGCAAACTACCACACCTATAATTCCCTAGTAAAGCTGCAAAGCATAGCATGAAAATGCTATGATTGTAGTGAAGTACCTGCCCTAGGGCAGGACACTAAAGAAGAAATGCAAATATATGGATTATTTGCAATCATATGAAGCACTATTGAATTAAAAAAATGCAGAAAGAAATGTAACATATCGATGGTCCGGAACCAGCCGTTCTAACTCCATTTTATAGAATTCTTATTACGTTTCATGTGCATCGTGAAAATTAACAGCAATTCGATATTTCAGTTTAAAATACTATAAAAATATCGTATTTCTGTTTTATTCTCACAATGCACACTTACGTAAGACATTTCATAACAAGAATAATTATTTTACAGGTGGCCAGGAGAAGGTAGTCAGGAATCAGGAAGCTTTGCATTATACTACGGGGATGCAGAAATACCTGCATTTGGAACGGATTTTTTAGTCAGAAGGAGGATCCTATCCGCTATCCGAGATATTAAGTTTGTTAGTGATATGATACCATACATAATTCTAAAGGGTAAACGACATGATTTTATAATTGTAAATGTACATGCCCCCACAGAAGATAAAGATGACAAGATCAAGGATGAGTTCTATGAAGAATTAGAATGCTTATTTGATAGCATTTCACGATATCATATGAAAATTATCTTAGGAGATTTTAATGCAAAAGTGGGGCGGGAAGATATATTCAAACCAACAATAGGCAAATTCAGTCTCCATGAAGATAGTAACGACAACTGGGTTAGATTATTCACCTCTGCCACATCAAAGATGAACTTAGAACAATATGGTTCTAGGCCTAATGACGAACAATGAATAGAAAGCTCAATGTCATTTAATGTAAGAATAGCAAGATTCACTGTAATGACCACGTGACGCAGTGTTTACGTATAGTCATTCCATTTGTTGTTTACAGCTGCACGTTGTTGGATTGGGAAAGCACGCGCCATCAGACAATGGTTATATAAAATTAGTAAGCAGGGAATATTATGCAAGTTTGTATGACACTATAACAGTGGTATTAATGGATCTAAATGCATAATTCAATAGTGAGAAGTACTGTCACATATTGAGCTGAAGTTTGCAAATTCAACAACAATTTAGAACAAAAACTTATGTCGATGGAAATGGATTTCTTGAGGAGAGCAGCATGATGTTCAAAATTAGATTAAATAAGAAATACTGTCATAAGAGAAAAAATGAATATTGGTTATTCAACAGTAGATTATATACGGCATAAGCAATTAAATTGGTATGGGCACGTACGACGAATGCAAGAAGAAAGATTACCCAGGAAAATATTGGAATGGTGTCCACCTGGAAGAAGGAGAGGAAGACCTCGAAACTCGTGGATGCAGGAAATATGAACTGGAATGAGAGCAAGAGGACTGGAGGACATTGGATTGGATGGAGAGAGACGAGTGGAGAAGAAAAATAAAACTTTAGGCACAGAAAGATGTGTAAACATTAAACTTCTGTATATAAATAAATAAATTAATGGATCTTCAGACTTCTTACAGTTCAGCATTTAAAAATTAAGTGTCTCAGTGTTGTGAAAGTAGTTATTCAACTTAGATAACAGCCTATCACCCCTCACCCCTCGCCCCGCAATCTCAAACTGTTGCAAGTTTTATAACATACAGACACGTGGTTTCAGTTCCGATTTTGTTTTAATTTTTTATTGTAAATATTAGTATTGTGTTATAATTGTTACATTTTATCATCTGCGGTAGAACTGGTATTCAATGTTCAGCTGTGCCATCACTTATTAAAATGCCTCTCTGTGAAATATTTCCGATAAGAGTGAAAGTACTTACCATTGTTTACAAGTTCGTGTGCCAAAGATATGACCCGGCTGAGAAATTCAATATCATCTGATATTTTTGCTGAAAAATTCTGTTCAGAGAGGAAGTAACTTTTTTCCGGGTTCCACTTCCGTGCGAATCATCAGAGTCACGGAGAAAACAACACGATCTTCGTGATTAAGTGAAAAACGCTTCATCCGAAGAAATGGTAAATTAGCTTTAATTAGAGCAGGTTAATCTGAAACGCCTGTCATTTCTCAAATTGGCTAATAATTCTTTGCATCTAAATTTAATCTGTCCACCGCTGTGGTCTCGAGGTAGCGTGCTGCCTTGTCACGCAGCGGGTCCGGGGCAGTTTTTCTGGGTGACGTTTTTATCGGGGTTTTTCCTCACCTGTAAGACAAATGTCAGGAAAACTTAAAGGCCCAAACGGTCCCTAAAATCATATGGCCATCATCATCATCATCATCATCATCATCCTTCACCGGTGTGGAAAGCAACGGGAAGCTACCACACCTACAATTCCCTAGTAAAGCTGCAAGCATAGCATGAAACTGCTTTGATTGCAGTGAATGACCTGCCCTCGGGCAGAATTACTATGGATGGATGAAATTTAATCTAAATTTGAAATATAAAATAATTTTACAGTTTGCTTTTGGGAAATTAAAAGTTACGAAACACGAACAATAAGAATAACAAAGAATATATCTCTCACTGGCACTATCGAACCCGTAGGTTCATGGCCGTGCGGATATAAGTTCTCCATAGATCCCTATCCTGAGCTAATGTTTTCCAATAATTCCCCGTATAATCTACTTCCCTCAAATCATAGTTAATGTTATTCTCCCACCTCATTCTTGGTCTACCAACTGGGCGTTTTCCCTCTGGTTTTCCTACAAGAAGCTTCCATGTACGTCTTTCATTCCCCCCATTCGTGCCACATGTCCTGCCCATCGTTCTAATTATATCTGGCTTCCTATAAAGACCATGTAGTTCACTGTTATGTAGTCTTCTCCATTCACTTGTCTGTTCATCTCTGTTTAGTCCAAACATTTTCCTAAGAATTTTATTCTCAAATACTTGTGATCTCAATAACATATTTATTTCAGGACTTGAGATTTGGTAAATATTAACAAGTGTCGGTAGTCAAGGTCCACGATTTGGGGTCGGTTTCACTAACACAGGTAACTGTATTACGCCAGTTTAAGCTATGCATTATACACGGGAAAAACTGGCGTAATACAGTTACCTCTGTTGGTGACCCTTAGATAATGAGAGGCAAGTTAAAAGTAATAGTTTAGGTTGTCTTCAACAAAATCTAGATGATTAAGATGTCTAAAAATCTTTCAAAGAAAACAATTTGAGAAAAATTAAAGAAGATGTGGATAAACGATGCAGATCGCACAAGATTAGGCAACAAGCAACAAAAGTTTCACTGACTATTTAACTCATGCCCCAAATGGGAGTCAATGACCAATCACATTACAATGATTTTTGATTTACAACCAATCACAGTCGTGTTTCATCTAGAATTTACCAAATAAAGTTTATCATAATAAATAAAGCACCTCCTTTTTAACATTCGGAATAGGTCATAGCATTATTTTGCAGTGACTGACCCTCTAAGAAATACGGCTGCCAGATTGTATATATAGTGCATGGATGTCAAGAGAAAGCGCGTGCGAGAGATAATATAAAAACATTTGTAACAACTGATTATACCACAAAAAAAACTGTTCGCACTTTCTTAAACGAATTATTTTCCAGGAAACGACATTGCAGAAAAATATAATTGACATATTTACATCATAGGACATCAGAAATTAATTAATACCTATAACGTTGGTTATAAATTTCTCCACTAGGGTGCATTCTTACAACATTGCGATCTTTTGGCAATAAATAATATTATGATCTGGTTGCAGTGATCGAACAAAAGAAGCAAATGAAGCGTACCAATCATTTCTCATTTGTTTTCAAACATCGCCGTTTACATTAAATATACAAATACTCTAAAATAACTATATTTAAATAATTATTTGTGAGTAAACAGCTTAATTTTATTCGTTAAATAGTCCTAACAAATTCCACTCTTGATTTCCAAATTCTCTAGATAAATTCACTCCTCGCTTCGTGAGTCGTGAATTTATCGATAATTTGGAAATCACTCGTGTCATCATCATCATCATAGTACATTCACGAATTTAGGCCATTTGTTGACCTGTTTCGGCCTCAAGAGAAACACCATCCAGAAGTCTTTTGAGTGGACGTCCTGGTCTTCTTCTTCCTGCAGGTTGATATCTTAACATTAGTTTGGGTATTCTGTGATCTTCCATTCGATGAACATGTTGTATCCATCTTGACTTATAATCAGAAATTTTGTTTTCTAAAGATTCCATGTGTAATTCTTCTAAGATGTCTTCATTTTTTTGTGATCTAGTAGTGTGTATCCTGCAGTCCTCCGAAGATATCTCATTTCAGCAGATCTAAGTCTCTGTATATCCTTCTGTTTCAACGTCCATACTTCGCTACCATACAAAAGAGTTGGAAGAGCCAGTGTTTTATACACTTTCAGTCTTGAATGCTTTTGGACTAACTGTGGCTTGAAGATAGAATTTATTAACCCTAAAATTCTTAAAAATTTATATATTTTTGCATTTACATCCTTTTCTTTTCATATGAGATATTGCATCCTAGATATGTAAAATTATTCACCTGCTCCAAAATTTTATTGTCCAGTACAATTTTACTTCTGACAGGATCTACACCTTGAAATGCCATAATTTTTGTTTTTTCTGTAGATATCTTTAATCCATATTCTTCTGTAATTTTGTTAAGTTCATACAGACCTTTCTGTAGATTATCTTCGGAATTTGCTATTATTATTTGGTCATCTGCAAACAATAGGGTGTTTAATTTTCTATTTTCTGATATTCTTATTCCAAATTTATATGTTTTGTTCCAGCAACATATTACTTCATTGATATAAATTGCAAAGAGTGTTGGGGATAGGGGGCAGCCTTGTCTCACACCACGATTTATAATTCCTTCTTCAGAAAATCTGTTATTTAATTTAATCTTTATGGTGTTGTCTTTGTAAATATTTTGTATGTTCTGCCGAAGTAAATTTGGTATATTTCTGTCTTCCCAATATATTTAAGAGTAATTACTTATGAAAACAACTGATAGTAGGCCTAATCAACAAAAGAGAATATATGAGGTGGCCAAGTTTTTCAGTGCCATGGAGTATGCTAGCTAAATAAGCTTTCATTTCAATAGAATTTTAAATTTATATTTAAAAAGCACACATCCCCATTCGCCATCATTAGTTGAGGGGTCTATTGTTTCTCATGAGGGAAAAATGACCAAATAAAAACGGCCTCTAATCTTCTTCCCGTCAATGATCAGACTTTCAGTTAAGATTTTAAATATCGTGCGTCCAGACCAGGCAGCTTCACTGAATGAGAACATCTGGCCGCCTCCCAACACAACACGCTTACTCATAAGGTTTTCTTTCATTTTCTTTTCTGGCAAATACAATCACTGGGATAAATGACGTACTAAAGAAATACACGTAATTCAAGTAATCTCTGTTAAAAACCCAGCGAAAGTTTATCGTTTTTATTGAATAGCACGAGAAAGTTTATACAATCCATTAGAATAAGTCATTTGCACAATTATTTATACCTTGTTTGTATTAACAAACATGACAACGCTAAATATACATTGAAATCTACTTAAAACTATTTCATTCCATTGCTAAACGCTACACTTTCTCTTGTGCTGTTAGGTATCTTCCTTCATAGGATATTTGCTTGTTCAAATATTCAAAGTGTTCCTGTGATATAGGTACTCATTTGAATTAAATCTATTTCTATTGATTTTTCTTCTTCTGAATTTATCTAACAAAGTTTTGAAGAGTTCACAAAATTTACATGAAGACTAATTACAAAGTTTTAATTAATTCAGTCCTAATTTTTGCCCAACTGCACTTCTACTAGCGCTTGATTTTTCAGTTATATTGTTGTAAACTATAGCTCTTCTTCTGTATTTACTAACATTATTTAATATTTTAAACTTTTTCAAACAATTTTTATAACATTATTAGACAATTTTGAAGTATTTATTTAAATATGCAAATCACAATATTATGACACTGTTAGACAATATTGTGATGCTAACTGCTATTTTCTCCACAGAGTATATTACTTAGTAAATGATTTTTCTATCGCTGTTTTAGGTTATCACTGGTTGGATCAGCGTTAGGGAGTTCTATCGCTGTTTTAGGTTATCGCTGGTTGGATCAGCGTTAGGGAGTGATAAGTAAGTGTACACCCATTTTTAATAAACGTTTGGTAATTTTAATATTATTAATATTTTTTAACATAGATTTGGGGATTTATTGCAAATATTGGTCATTTAAATGTCATAGGGACGGATAGTGAAAATATATAAAACTATTATTCTACCAGTTATATTATATGGGTGCGAAACATGGACTCTTACTTTAAGGGAGGAAAAGAGATTACAAGTATTTGAGAATAAAGTACTTAGGAAAATGTTTGGACCAAAGAGAGATGAACAGACAGGTGAATGGAGAAGACTACATAACAATGAACTACATGGTCTTTATAGGAAGCCAGATATAATAAGAACAGTTAAGTCTCGTAGACTGCGATGGGCAGGACATGTTGCGCGTAAAGGGAATGAAAGACGTGCATGGAAGCTTCTTGTAGGAAAGCCAGAGGGGAAAACGCCCAGTTGGTAGACCAAGAATGAGGTGGGAGAACAACATTAACTATGATTTGAGGGAAGTAGATTATACAGGGAATGATTGGAAAGCATTAGCTCAGGATAGGGATGTATGGAGAGCTTATGTCCGCGCGGCCATGAACCTACGGGTTCGATAGTGCCAGTGAGTAAGTAAGTAAGGGACGGATAGTAATCGAGGATGATAATCGATATGTGGTTCGATTGTGGGTTATCGCTGGCTATATAAACTCTGGCGCATGCGCACTGTTGTACTATAGGACTTTAAAAATATTCACGCTAGTTTTCCCTGCTTTTTAACTCATGTCACATTTTATATGCATTTTTCAGGTTTATTTTTTTAATGTAATATTGCTACTAATGCTGTACTGTTTTGCGATCGGGCAAGAACTCGAATAGTCCTTCAAATTGTATCATTTTTTCTGCCAGTATTGATAAAAAGAGATAAAACTGTTGTTAATTTACATATTTCGAGTAACCCGTTTTATATATTATCGTATTTTACGTTCGTTCTTGGGGGAGGGGTAGTAGACGGTCATTTGCAAAGTTACGTAAATAAATATAAATAAGACTGCGTATACAGGCGTCTCGTACACACGCTTAAGTCTTGTCATAACAACCATGGTTTTGATGGTGCCTTAAATAATAAGAAAAAGAGTCAACTTTAGATGTAAATTAGTTTATTTTTAAAATCTTGACAAATAATATTAACAACAAAGCCTGGGTTATGAAATCTCCTATTTTAAGAAATGAAGATTTTTTAACAAACTTATCATAAGTAATGCCACGAGTGATTTCCAAATTATCGATAAATTCACGACTCACGAAGTGAGGAGTGAATTTATCTAGAGAATTTGGAAATCAAGAGTGGCATTTGTTAGGACTATTTAACGAATAAAATTAAGCTGTTTACTCACAAATCATTATTTAACTATAGTTATTTTAAAATATTTATATATTTAATGTTAACGGCGATGTTTGAAAACAAATGAGAAACGATAGGTACGCTTCTACTGCTTCTTTTGTTTATCACTGCAACCAGATCATACTATTTACTGCCAAAGGAACGCAATATTGTAAGGAGGAGCTTTCTTTAATATGGTAATTATGACACTGATAAATATTTGGTGAAACACGACTCTGATTGGTTGTAAAACAGAAATCATTGAAACGTGATTGGTCATTGACTCCCATTTGGGGCATGAGTTAAATAGTCAATTTAATTATATATGTGGCACAATTAAGAGAATGTTAAAAAATACAAGAAAGGGAAATTTTATAAAACAGTGGCAGTCACCTTACAGTTGAATGTTAGTGAGTTTTGGGTTTTAACTAAAAGAGAAGAGAAGATCATAGAAGCAGCTGAAATGAGATTTCTAAGAAGTGTGGCTGGTTGCAAACTTCTAGATAAAAGAAGGAGTGAAGATATTAGAAATGAGCTAAATATTTTTAAACTTTTAGTTAATATAGAAAAAAACTGGAAAGAACATGTTCAAAGAATGAAAGATGAACGCATACCAAAAATTATACTTAATTAGAAACCTAAAGGAGAGAGGAATGTTGGTAGACCGAAAAAGAGGATTCAACTTTTTGAATGAGAATCTATGAGACCGGGACAAGTGACACGAGTACATTAGCAACAACAAGGCCTTTAAGAAAGAATAGTATTTATAAAAGTGCGAAGAGTGAGACATTCCAAGATGACCGGCGGCGGAACTGCAACCAAGCGCTGAAAATAGTTCAGTGACAGCGAAAACCTTCCAAAAATGATTGCGTCCCCGTTCTCTCACGCCACTTTATGTAACTCCAAAATTAAGGTTTTTACAACAATCAATTCGTTCCACTTGAAATCACGCTTTACATGTCCTTCACTGAAGGTCAACACAATAAAGTGCAAGTTACTCTATTATTACATAAAATAAATAGAACAAATAATCCACTCGTCTTGGAAAATACTGCTTCACTGGAGGTCAGATTATATAAAAACATTTTTTTAATTATAAAAACGAGAATTTTCTATTAATAAAATAATCCAACCATCCGTAGTAATTTGTCCGAGGGCAGGTCTTTCTTTCACTTCAACATTTTCATGCTATGCTTGCAGCTTTACTAGGGAATTATAGGTGCGGTAGCTTCCCGTTGCTTTCCACACCGGTGAAGGATGATGATGATAATGATAAGGATGATGATAATAGCTGGAAGATTTTCAGGGACCATTGGGCCCTAAGCTTCCTGACATTTGTCTTACAGGTGAGCCTGCCCCGACCGGGAATCGAACCCAGGCCCGCTGCGTCACAAGGCAGCACGCTACCTTGAGACCATAGCGGTGGACTAAAATAATCTTCTTCTTCTTCCTTTCCAGGATTAGATCAATGCGACCAGTTCCGGTCTCAAGTCCATCGTTTCCTTGGCCGTCCCAAAGATCTTTTCCCATGTGGTTTGTAGGTGTTGATCTTTTTTTGGGTAATCTTGTATTGTGCATTCTGTCTAAATGTTCTTTCCATTGGTATTTGTGCTTTTCTAGTTTATCGACTATTGAAAGTATCTCCAATTAATTTCTTATTGATTCATTGTGTAATCTATCCATGCGTGTACATCCTTTTACGGATCTTAAAAATTTCATTTCAGTGGCTTGAATGTGTGAGATGAGATATATTTTTTTTGTAAGTACCCAAGATTCAGATCCATATAAAATAAAATCTGCAGTCCTCCAAAGCGTTGGGGGTTTACCGGATTCCGGGCTCGGTAAACCCAACTCAAGTACCAAGAAAAAATATCACTCAGACGAGTCTCAAGTGCGAATAAGAAACGCGGACTATAAAAATAAAAATGTATAATATAAAAAAAAAATACATAGGATTAAAGCAGTTGATATTTTTTTAAAGTTAAATATGGCTAAAAATGAGGAATTGATTTAAGAAAGTCTGGACGCTAAGAACTCGGGCAACATAGGTTTAAATTAAAAAAAAACAAATATTTTATGAAGCAACCCCTAACAAGCCACTGTGAAATGGTCTATCTCGGTAAAAATAGCAAAAGTTCTTTATCTGATACCCAAATCAACTTTCATATCACATTAAGTTGACTGATTTACCGTAGCCAGGATATCTCATACGACTTATAATGTTTAATTGCGTAAACACCAAGAGAAAGGCAAGGAAACCTATCTATACAAGTATCCAACATCGAACTACTGTGTAATTGTAGACCAAAACAATAAACTTATTTCTGAAAGGGAGTACTAAAGTAGGATCACAGCAAGAATACTATACCCCCCCCGTCAGTACCAATAACGGTATTTTAAACTCGCGGCTCTGGCACAGCGACTGATACCAGCATAAATCACTTCATTTTCATGCACTATGACGTGTGTACAGTTACATTTGAATCAACTTAAGGAACCGCTTATAAAATCATACACAACATCTTTCCAGTACAATAACACTCACATTGAAAAATACAAAACTCACCAACATCCTGGCATGGTTCTTCCATTATCAACCCGGGTTCTACGCCCAAGAGACAAGTCATTCACTGCATACTCAGCATTCTTCACTCTTTCCTTTTACTGTGGAAAGACTCATCATTCTATGTTTGCAGCTTTACTAGGTGTATATTTATATATATATATATATATATATATATATATATTACGTGTCACGTTGTTTGTCCGCGATGGAATCCTAAACTACTGAACCGATTTTAATAAAATTTTGCACACTGTGTGCTGTTTGATCCAACTTGAGACCTACGGTTGTTTATAACTAAATTTATAGTCGCATTATTTTTATTGCAAATTATTTGTTTATTATTTAACAAAGAGTTATAATTATCTGTGGGTTCCATACGATTCTAACAGATGGCGGTGTAAGGTAATTGGTTTATTATTTAACCAGGTGGCTGTGCTTTTTGTTGCAACCGCGAATTTCAACTGAATTACAAATATTGATTATTTCATAATTTGGTGTGTTTGTGTTTATTTTATTTTCAATATATTGATAATAATATTAATTTCGTGTGTATTAGTTTTAAGTAATCTGGCTGAAAGACAGCAACTTAATTTAAATTTAACTCGACCGAGAAGGGACATTGAACAATATGGCGAATCAGTTCTAGAGACCATGAATGATAAGATATCAAGTGAATTTCCGCAAATTGGTATAGGCCTATGTGACATAAATCTTACATTTAAGAAGAACGTCAATTTAAAAACATATGAAGGTCCTAAGGAACGGAATAACATAACTGTAAGTAAGTCTGTTAGTTATAATAATATGCCTAATATAACAGAAACAATCTTCATGCCTCAATTAGATGAAAAACAAGATGACTATAATATATCACAACTTCGTGAGTCGTGAATTTATCTAGAAAATTTGGAAATCAAGAGTGGCATTTGTTAGGACTATTTAACGAATAAAATTAAGCTGTTTACTCACAAATATCATTGTTTAACTATAGTTATTTTAAGATATTTATATATTTAATGTAAACGGCGATGTTTGAAAACAAATCAGAAATGTGAGGTTATGTTCATTCACTGCACCTCGATCATATTATTTATTGCCAAATAAGATCGCAATATTGTAACACACCAAACTATATATCATAATCAACATTACGGGTTATTCATTTATTTTTTTAGTGAACAACTCAGTAAAATCAAGGAATCTTTTCATTATTTGCTATATTCAATGTTTTTTTGTTGGAGAGAAATACTGCTTTGGCCTGTTCAGAACATTAAAAAAGGAGGAGCTTTCTTTATCACAAAAGCAGGAGCCGATAAAGAGAAATCGATAAAAAGCGAGGTGAAACACGACTGTGATTGGTTGTAAATCAAAAATCATTGTAACGTGATCGGTCATTGACTCCCATTTGGGGCATGAGTTACATAGTCTAAATGAATTCGCTCCTCACTTCGTGAGTCGTGAATTTATCGATAATTTGGAAATCACTCGTGAAATTACTTATGAATATATATTTTTTTCGTATTTTTGAACTTGGCAAACTTCCTTCGTTTACAGAACATTTCATGTTTTACTTGTTTGCCTTGCATGTGGACATTGTTACACAGACATCTTGCTTAAATCTTTGCGTGTTCTACTACATGTATTTCTATCTGACAATCTTGAGGATAAAACTGCATTTAGAAAGCTCAAGTCCGTAACAGCTGAGCTAACTCGTGTAATATTTTCAAATCAAACTGGACTCGAGACTAGAACGATGCAGTTTATTGATCTTATTTTTTTTATTACTCTTCGCTTAGTGGCGATAGCTGCTTTCTCCAATGTAAAATGAAACTGGCTATAAAAAGTTACGGAGGGTTGTTTCCGATCTCTGATAACGATTTTCCAAGTAGATTGTGACGTTGGAGTGTGAGACATCAGGACAGGAGCGTGCGAGGTGATCAAAGCAGTCAGTGTTCTGCTTCTGTTACACTCGCACGCGTGTTGCTCTCATAATGCCTAAGAAGACAGACCCGTTTTGGGGAGGGCACATTACTACCATTTCCGATGCTAATTATAGTTATTCCGCGATTATTGAGGCCTGCAAAAATGTAATTTTGTGGTGTCAGAGTGTGGAATTAGCTCCGTGCTTAATAAAAAGGTAAAGGGTCGCTTGGGATTAATTCCAAAAGGAAAAAAACGGGCAAATCTACGACCTGCTACTACCCGCACCCCAGACATAATCGAAAAGGTGAAGGCCTTATCTCTGGTGGTGACCCTGACACACAAAGGGTGATTGCGAACAGATTGGGAATATCCCTTACAACTGTAAACACCACAATAAACATGGAGAAGCGCCACAAAAGCAGGGTTCATAAATTGCTGCAACGTCACATTGCCGAATGACGCACCAACAGCAGGAAACTATGAAAAGCACCTGGAAGGAGAAAAATGGAAATTTTTTGGTAACACTTGATGAAGCATATGTTTATCTAGGAGACTGCAACAAACCCCGGGCAATTTACTATAGAGAAAGGGGTGAAAAAAAATTCAAAAGTGGTACGTCGAATGCAGAGAAAGTTTCTCCAAGGGATTTATGGTGATCGCGGGATATTGCTACAATGGAAAACTGACTATTCGTAGAGTAGCTAAAGAGGCCAAAATCAACTCCCAGTACTACCAGATAGAAGTTCTCACCCCAATTTACCCGACTGAAATCCCAGCTCTCTATGGTACAGACAAAAACCAAGTCTGGGTGCACCAACACAAGGCCTGCAGTCACACTTTGGGTTCAACCCTGGCGCTCCTGGAGAAATGGAACAGGAAACTGGAATACATGCTATTCCATTCAGCAACATCCCATTGAGATCTCCTGATGCATCACCGATGGACTTTGTGTCTTTGGACTCTTCAAAAGGGCACTGGGAAACAGGCGTCCTCGAACAATAGACGGTCTCTGGAAATCGTGTAAAGAGGAGTGGGAACTTCTAGACGTGGCTGTGCTGCGTAAGAGTCTTCTGCAGCGGAAACTTCGATGCCGAACCATAGCTCGGGTGAAGAGCTCGATGGTGGAGACACGGCTTTTCTTAAGGTAAAACTTGAAAATAATTTGTTATCAGAGATAAGAAACAACCCTGCGTATTACAAGATCTAGGCACTGAGCGTGGATAGGTGATCGTTGCACGCAACTTTTACCTGCCATTCAGTTACTCGTAGAACAAATTCTACTGAAAGAAAAGCTCTGAAAGAATTTGCCTATATTACCTCATCGGAGTGAACATGTCAAAATAACAGATAAATGCTTACTGTAAAATTAAATAATATATATTCAAGATTAAGTTCACCCCGTAAATATATATAACTTATATATATATATATATATATATATATATATATATATATATATATATATATATATATATACACTAGCCAATACCCGGCGTGCGTTGCTACGCCTAAATAAATGAAAATTAATGTGATTTTATGTTAAGTTGAATAAGTACAGGGAAAAATAATTATACATTTATATATTTTTAGATACCCCGTGCTGATTACCCGGCGTTATACGGGAATCTACTTATCCCGATCTTCTTGACACAAATGAGCTGAAATACGAAAATTAATGTGTTTTATGTTTCGTTAGATAAATTAAAGGAAAAAATGATCGTAATTATTTTTAGATACCCCGTGGTGTTTACCCGGTGTTGTCCGGGAATCTACTCAACCCTATCTCCTTGGCATAAATGAGCTGAAAGGCAAACATTAATGTACTTCTTATGATTAGTTGAATAAGTAAAAAAAAAATTATAAATGTATATCGTAATTATTTTAAGATTTCCCGTGCTGATTACCCAGTGTTGTCCGGGAATCTACTTATCTCGATCGTCTTAGCATAAATGAGCTAAAAGACAAAATTCGTTATTGTAAGTTATCTGTAAAAGAATACCCGCCATGTGCTGCTATGCTTGCAAAGGAATCTACGTACTTGTCTCGATCTTCTTGGCATCAATGAAAGACAAAAATGGTGTGAGCATCCGTAAGAGATAATAATATGCATCCGCAGACTTTTTTGTAGAGGTTTTTGAGATTTTCAATTCTGTGTACATTAATTTTGTGTGTTTGTTATGGTTTAGGCAGCGTAAGCCATTTAAGCGTCCAAAGAGCTATTTCTTCACGTTTTTACTATAAAGGGCGTATGAGTTGAGTATCACAACTCTCTTATAGCCTATGTTCATTCCGGGAATCTCCTGAACATTTTGCAAAAAGCCCCATCACAATCGGATGAACAGTATGGCCGCGCATGAAGTACGAACAAACAAACAAACATTCATTTTTATAAATTAAATTTCAGACAATACTATAAAAGTAAGAGAAACAGTACTTTTAAAATGTTATTGGATATAATTAAATAATGAATTAAGTTTCCACGATTTCTTCCATTTGTCTTGTTTACAATCACTTCTATAAACAACTTATACAAAATTATTATTTTTTTCGTTTATACTGGTTTTCCTTCTTGTTTTATCTATTTTATTTTTTGTTTTACCTGTTTGTTAATTTTCTTTAATTCTCACATAGACACAAGGACAGGACACACACCCAGACCCAAGGTGGAGATTTAAAATCCCCTACCCAGCCAGGAATCGAACCCGGGTCGCCGGAGTGGAAGGTAGGGACTCTACCGACTACACCACGGCGACGGACTTATTAAAATCCAGCCTCATGTACTAGCGGTGAGCGTTTCTGACTACAGTTCATGAGGTCCCGTGTTTGATTGCCATAGGAATGTTTCTGAAAAGGAGAATTTAGGTTAAGTTAGGTTAAGAAGTCTCCTGGCGCTTCATTATCGTTTATCATCCATCATATCATCGGGGTAATATAACTCCACTTTCCAGGTGCCCCAACCTAAGAAATGGATTACAAATTCACCAATACCAGGAGAGAAAGTCAGAAATGCCATAAAATACATTAGACAGAAAAAAAACTTCAATTTATTATTTTTTTATTTTATGTCCACTGCTGTGCTTCCTTGTCACGCAGCGGGCTCGAGTTCGATCCCCGGTCGGGACAGTTTTTCTGGGTGAGGTTTTTATCGGGGCTTTTCCTCACCTGTAAGACAAATGTCAGGAAAACTTTAAGGCCCAAACGGTCCCCGAAATCATATGGCCATCGCAATCATCATCATTCATATTAATCTTAGGTTAAGCTTAGGATTAGGGACTCTCCTGGCACACCATTATCATCATCACCCATCATATCATCGGAGCAACGTAACCCCGCCTTCCAGGCGCCCCAACCTCAGGAGTGGGTTACAAGTACGCCATGCCAGGAGAGAACACCAGGAATGTCGAAAGACAAACCTGAGGTTTTTTTCCCCCCACTTGCATTGTCCTAACTGCTAATTTCACCACACATTCTCCTAAATGTTATTTCAATACTTTTCTTATCTGCAACTTATAACGTCCTATTTGTTTTTAAAATTCTACTATTCAACTAATTTCACTTGACAATTAAGGAATTTATCGCTCGATAACAGAACATCTCAGTTGATTACAATATATGATTAGATTTATTACCGAGGGAATTAACTCAGGTGGGAGCATTACAGACCCATATTCGGAAGGTCTAGGTTCAAATTCATTTTTTCTCAGTCATCAAGGCAAACGCTAGGTTGTTATTTAATTCTACAACTCAATTTATCGTAACCATTTTATATAATTATTATTTTTTAATTCAATGCGACCAGTTTGTCATTTCGACATTTCTGGTATTCTCTCCTGGCATTGTAGCCCACCTCTGAGGTTGGGCCCTGAAAGGCGAAGTTAAGCTGCCCCAATCATATGATGGATGATGCGCCAGGAGATGCTTCAATACTAAACTTCATGTGATGATATTGGTGATAATGATGATCGGGGACCGTTTGGGCCTTAAAGTTTCCTGACATTTGTCTTACAGGTGAGGAAAAAGCCCGATAAAAACCTTACCCAGAAAACTTCTCCCGAACGGGGTTCGAACCCGGGCCCGCTGCACTATCTCGAGACCACAGCAGTGGACACTTTGGGAATATTGAATAAGAAAAATTTGCAGGAATTTATAAAGGGATGCATTTACACTGATATCACTGTGAATAGGTGAGCGATAACAGTGGCTTGTCCCACATAAACTTGCAGCCAAATCGATTTGTAAGGTCATAGGCTGACCCAGATGCACCACGCAACACAAAACTCCATGTTTGTAAGTTAAATATATAAATAACTGATCCTAACACAACGTTTATGTTTACGTAAGTTCGTATTTTTTAATTTTTTATCAAATTATTGATGTTTGCGTCTCGTCACTAGGGTCACGAGATCGAGTCTAGGTCACTTCACGTGGGTTTCGTGACGAAACGGAGCTGGAGCAGGTTTTTCTCCCTTTTTCCACCATTTCTCCATACTCATCTCATTCATCTGCCCTTATGACGGTGCGTCAGGAGTTCACAAACCTCTAGAAATCACATCCCTTGACACGAGTAGAGGGTATTATCATATGATTCCCGTTGAAACATAGCAAGATAACATTTGTATTAAATATATTTTCTTACATAAAACAACCTACTTTAAATCATATTTTTTACGTAACGGTTTAAATAGTTTTTTTTTTACGTAGCATGATTGGAAAGTTGGTATTGCACATTAGACTATTTGCATCGATAATAAACATTTAATCAGGGATCGTAGAACTTTTTGATACATAATAATGATCATTAAATGTTAAGTAATCTATACACAGTAGGGGCCTATGTCAATTATATATTTTTCTCTCTTAATGTTAAGATTACTACATTTAACCCTTCAAAACGCACAGATCGGGGGTTTTATAAATATAAATAAGATATAGGAATGACCTTTGAACAGATAAGTAATTGGGGCGTGTCTTGATGTTAATGACTCTAAAGGTCATGGTACAGATTTTTCTGACAAACATTTAAAAACCTATTTTCTTCATAATAGGAAGATGATAAATGCAAATTTATTTCTTGCGGTTCAAATATCGTGAGGGTGATAGATGCTTCCACGTGCGAAATCAATAGTGATGTCCGAAGAAAGAAAAGTTAGCTTTCAAAATTATGAAAAAAAAAAGTTCGAAAATAGGTTTATAAACCATACGGAAGGAGAAATGTTGGACACCCACACAGAAGATGGTCTGAACAATTTTAACAATTGTAGCTTTCACGAAACCGGAACGAGCCAACAGGCTTAATCCCCGGATGAAGAAGAAGAAGGTTTAAAATCGCCTGGAGGCTAATCACAACCGTGGGATCAGCTCCTATATTTGGAAATTTTGCCAGGGAAAGGGCTATTCAATGTACAACAAACTTTATAATAAAGAACTGACGCCTTCCGACTTTCTTAACTCCAAAAATTTAATTTGCCGCAGGAATTGAATCCACATGGGACAAAGTAGTCCTGACATCTCATCCGGAAAAAATAGGTTAAAACACGAAAAAACATACAATAATAATAATAATAATAATAGTAATAATAATACATAAAATAATGTAACATTATACAGAATTATAATTTGAAAATATCAATAAGTAAAACGAAAATCTTGGCTTTCAAGGGATCAGATACCGTGAGAGCTTAAAATAATTCTGTAGGGGAAACCCATTGAACAAGTGAACCATTTTAAATACCTGGGTTATGAAATCTCCTATATTAAAAATGAAGATCTGTTTAACAAACTTAATACATTTAATTATATATGTGGCACAATTAAAAGAATATTTAAAAACACAAGAAAAGAAACAAAACTAAAATTTTATAAAGCTGTGGCAGTGCCCTTACTATTGTATGGTAGTGAATTTTGGGTTTTAACTAAAAGAGAAGAGAAGATCGTAGAAGCAGCTGAAATGAGATTTCTGAGAAGTGTGGCTGGTTGCAAACTTCTAGATAAAAGAAGAAGTGAAGATATTAGAAATGAGCTAAATATTTTTAAAACTGTAGATAAAATAAAAGAATCTAGAAAAAACTGGAAAGAACATGTTCAAAGAATGAAAGATGATCGCATTCCAAAAATTATACTTAATTATAAACCAAGAGGAGACAGGAATGTTGAGCGCATGAAAAAGAGATGAATCTATGAGACCGGAACAAGGCACATGGGGTGATGACACAACAACAATGCATAATCGTTAAATACATTTTACGAGTTGCCATCGACTGCAAATTTCCAATAGGTACAAGTTGAATTATGAGTGCGGTAACAGAATGGTAGACCACTTTAAATGATTTTACTACATATTTTGATGATAAAATGACAAAGCCCTATAAAGGCCACATCCACGTGGAGATTTTAAAGGTCAGAGTCCTGATTATTTATAAAGGGCAACACGTGGCGGATATTTTGGATGACAATCCCGCTTGTTAAGAAATTACATTCTCGACTGAATGAGTCACACGAGGGCAACTTGGCAAATAATATGATACAGTTAAAAGTGAAATTATTCCGGTCGTAAAAACACATTAAATTATTCAAGCTGATATAATATTACTGATTCAATTCTCCTAGTATCTCTTCATCAACACTAATAACATTCATTGTTAAAACCGTTGAGGTGGAGAGTCATCAAATAAAATAAGTTAAAATATACCTTCTTACGTAAGATCCGACGTCCTCAACTTATAAAATATATATTATTTATGCCTGTAGGCCTTTCAGAACATCCGTTCCATCTTCAGCAGGTCCTTCTTCGCTACAATATCTAATATGATGGTTGATGCTGCTGGTCCTAATGTGGAGTTGTCATGACTCAGCAGCATCAACCATCATATCAGATATTGTAGCGAAGAAGGACCTGCTGAAGATGGAACGGATGTTCTGAAAGGCCTACATGCATAAAGAATACATATTTTATAAGTTGAAGACGATGGATCTTACCTAAGAAGGTATATATTAACTTATTTTTTGTTATCTCTTCATCTTTCGAATAATTTTCTTATTAATGTATTTTTGTTGTTGTGCACTTACCCCGTCTTCTCGCGATCTTTCCCATTATTTAACGATGCTGTTCCCAGGGGATGGAAACAGAGACATGTCTGTTAACTGATCGCACTAAACCATTAGCAACTCTACATTCATGTAACTTAAAACTTAGCAAATGGACTTTGTTCATTTAATCTATGTACATTCTAACCGCATTGTATAACGACATCTGCTGTAGTTATGTATTTACAAAATGTATTTCATCAATTTCAAAATTGTCTGTATCACTTTGTCCTTGAGGCAATCCTCTAATGAGGAAAGTTATATATTTTCAAACGCCCCAGGTCTGTCTTTCGACATTCCTGGTTTCTCTCTTTTATTGGAGTACTTGTAACCCACTTTGAGGTTGGGGCGCCTGGAAGGCGGGGTTACGTTGCCCCGATGATATGATGGGTGATGATGATGATAGCGATGCACCAGGAGAGTCCCTAATCCTAAGCTTAACCGAAGATGAATATGAATGATTGCGATGGCCATATGATTTCGGGGACCGTTGGGCCTGAAGGTTTTCCTGACATTTGTCTTACAGGTGAGGAAAAACCCCGATAAAACCTCACCCAGAAAAACTGTCCCGAACCCGGGCCCGCTGCGTGACAAGGCAGCACGCTACCCCAAGACCACAGCGGTGGACTGGAAAGTTATATATAACAAATAGGATATTCTATTAAAATTAAGGGGACCGATTGGTGAATTTAAAAATATTTTCATCTGATTGTTTTTAAAATCTTATCACGTACTTGATAAGTGTTTATAGAAGTGTTTCTGTGAAGTTTGGTGTTTATAACAAGAATAGTTTCAGAATTATGATGTTTTATACCTATTTTTTTAAATATATTCTAAAAATGTTCCTTACGAAGCATTTTTAAATATTCTCTCGTGAAATTTGAGATTCAGAGTCTTTATCTTTATCCACTAAACACATTTGACATACAAAAAAAAAATATATAAATGGACGGTACTGCTTATTTTTAATTTTTTGAAAGAAAAATATTTATTTTTTTACACACTCTCATACATTTCCATCTCAATTTAAAATAACACAGGTGTCTAGAGTAGTAATTGCATAGCAAATTTCAATTAGCATATATTGGAGAGGTTAACCACAAAATTTCACTTGTGATAGCATAAAAATTACATCGTATATAAGCAGCAGCATTTTAAGTTTTGGAAAATGTAAAAAAAAATGGAAAAACACATATTAAAGTAGCAATGCTACGTCACACGATCCTAAACGATCCTAAACGATCCTAAACGATCACAATCATTAAAAAGCAAATAAACAATAAACGCATTTTTTTTTCTTCAACATTTTCATCATTCGGTACCTTAAAGAAAATTTAAATGAGATACGAGATTTACGAATTATATCCAGAAACAACTTAATTTAGGAACTGACAGCAGAGGTTCGCGTGATACAATCTTACAAGGTTAATTTTACATTCTTAACCTATTTTGCTTCAATAATAGCAGTTTTGACCTATGGTAGTGAGACATGTAGCCTCACTAAAAGATCAGAGGTAGCCCTAAATATTTTTGAAAAAAAAAAGTACTCAGGAAAATATTTGGACCAATAAATATTAATGGTCAGTGGAGAATAAGATACAACAAAGAACTATATGACAAATACAATGAACCTGACCTTATCAATTTTATTAAGTTAAAGAAATTAGAATGGGCTGACCATGTACAAAGGCTCACAACAGACCGAGCACCAAAAAACGTGCTTACAGCAAGTTTTATGGGGAATAGACGAGTTGGAAGATGGGGGGATGGTATTAAGGAAGATGCTGCAAACCTACGCAACTGGAGGCTTGCTGCGCAAAATAGAAATGATTGGAGGCAGACGTTAAGGGAGGCCAAAGCTCGAATTTGAGCCAATCAGCCATTGGATGGATGGATGCAACCGTATTTTGCTACTTTTCTCAACATTCAATTAGCCCCTCAGTTCACTAGAATTTCCCAGATAATTTTCACAATTCTGAATAATAGTGTTCGCCATGCAGTCTTCTCTACTCGTGTCTCTTTGGCCAATTTTTTTATTGATGACACTAACATAAAAAATTACACAAAACACCTGAGTGTGTCCTGGATACGAGGACACCAGGGAACTGTGGGAAACGAACGTACATACGCAGCATCTTCTGAGTTTCATTATTCATTTTCAAAGTGTCCAATATCCTATGTTAAAAATAAACTGCTGGACTATATCATCACTGATTGGAGTGAACATTGGATAATGAGTACAAATGGAGCTTTGACTAAAGAGCTCGTCTTTCCTACAGTACACTATAGGCTAAATGCAAAACATTTTACTCCAAATTTCATTTTAACACAATTTATTTACGGCCTTGGAAAATTTGGTTATTTTAGGAGATTTAATATTAACCCATGCAGTGATCATAACTGTAAATGTCAAGAATCAATACAATCTGCAAAACATGTTTTATTTGATTGTCCTGTGTTCGAAAGACAACGATTCTGCTTAAACTTACTTTTAATGTTTTATGTACAGTTCCGCATATCATTTCAAATTTCGACAGTTTCATATGTATGTCTCTTTCAGTTTTTGTGTTTATAGTAAAATTACAACCCAAATAATTAAAATTTGTTGCTTGTTCCAGAGGTTTGTTGTCTATTACGATTTTTGATCTTATATGATCGTTTCCCCAAAATGCCATTATTTTTGTTTTTTCTTTCGATATTTTGAAATTATATTCTTGGCATAACTGATTTACCCTTTTAACACTATTGGAGGCCTGGCGGGTCGTGTGACAACTCTAAATGTAGCCGACGTTACAATTCTACTCGCGTTTGAGTTCCTTTAATTTTTTGTAGCACAAATTGTTACAAAACGTATTATTAAAAAATAGCTTCTATAATTAAAAAGGATAAATCTAATTTGTACAGAAAAAAAATAAAAGAGGTTCAAACATTAGGCAACTCTTATTAAGATTCAACATGACGTCATATCTCACGTGGTGCGAACCTTGAACTGGGACAAATTACATCATATCTTAAACAGGTAAATACAAATGCACTTGGTTTTCAATGAAAGTTAATGACATCAGTTAATTCATGGGAATCATCATGACGTAATCAACTCTGTTCTTATACAACTGCATTTCGCACCTTTAAGATGGACAATGATCTCTAAAAAAATATTAATCCACTTAGAAGTGTTCGTTTTTTCATTTTCTTCTTTGCCTTAAGTTTAACCTCTTTATTTGTAGGTATAATTATTTTACATTCCCTAAGCCACTCATGTCTTAAGGTACACGACCTTGTTGATTAAAGACTGACTCAAGACACTAATTATGACTAACTCATGTCCCAAATGACAGTCAATGACCAATCACATTTCAATGAATTTTGATTTACAACCAATCACAGTCGTTTTTCACCTCGATTTCATCACTTTCATTTTATCAAGTAGCTCCCAGATTGTATATATATAGTGTACGAATGTAACCAGATTCTGCTTGCGAGATATAATAGAAAACATTCGTAGCAATTGATTATATCATTAAACAAACCACTGTCTGCACTTTCTTAAACGTATTATTTCTCAGGAATTTACGTTGCAGAAAAATATAATTGACATATTTACATCACAGGACATCAAAAATTAATTAATAACTTGTAATGATGTGTTTCATTTTTTCTCCACTAGGGTGCATTCTTACATTATTCCGATTCTATTTGGCAATAAATATGATCTTGTTGCAGTGATGAACAAATGAAACATAACATTTCTCATTCGTTTACAAACATCGCCGTTTACATTAAATATATAATGTAACTTAAAATAACTATATTTAAAGAATTATTTGTGAGTAAACGGCTTAATTTTATCCGTTAAATAGTCCACTCTTAATTTCCAAATTCTCTAGGTAAATTGGAAATAACTAATGATAAAATAATAATGCACTATATATATAATTTATACTACATCTAGATGTTCTGATGGATAATAAATAAATAATAAAATTAAATCAACAAAAACCTATAAAGCATTCGGCTCCTTTCCGGATGTACGGACATAATCTGAACAATGGGCGTTTAAAGTCACAACTATGACAATTATAATGCGCTTAAAAATTAATAATGATCCATAAATACAATATAGTCAGACCAACGGATCTGTGCCCCTTAAGCGCTGCAGTCGTTCTTAGAAAAGTTGACGCCTATTCTCACACCGTTCCACGCACTTTCCTCAACCCAGGAAGTTACTATACAGACCTCATGGGCTACGCTAGTCTCCCCCTACACATCCAAGTTAACTGTTCACGGGCGGAGGGGAAGAGTTTTAGCGCTAGTGTCGCCGATCTACTGAATCTGTGGAAGGGATGTAGGAGAAAACTGCACATCCGATCACGTATTGGAATTTTTCAACTTCAAATGTGGGGGGAGAATCTCTAAACACGTGTGAATGAACTTAACATGGTTGTCAAATTAATCATTTAAACACGGAACGTTCAAGCGGTCAGATCACAGTATTTGTCGTCTCTCTGTTACCAGCCCCACATTGGCAACATGTAATGAGAAGGACAAGGAAGGGTCAGCTCATTCCTACACATAACAGGGTTGTCAAGTTAGTCATTCTGCCACTGACCGCGTAGAACGACGGATCATTAAAATACATAGTATGTCAGCTCTCTACCTGCCAGTCAAACAACATAATACAGAGGACAGCAAGTGGCAACATAGTAAGGAAGAGAAAGAGAAAGACAGTTTGTTAGTTAACATATTTTCCGCCTGCACAAAACACTTGGATGGGTAATAGATGTTGCCAAACTCATAATAACGGTATTTGTTTGTTTAGGGGGGGGGTGGAGCGGCAAATCTATGTATTATACATTTAAAAAACATAGTTTTTCTTTTACGGCATGCAAACTAGTTTTATAGTAAATATGAGAGTCGACACTTTCACACAGGATAGTACAGATCCGCACGAGCTCAGTGACAAGTGGTAACTTTTTTTTTCTTTAAGAGCGTGTGGCTTGGATGGCTACAACTTATAACTCTGTACCTGCTGTGTTGTAATCTTCAGTTTTATATAAGGATTTCTCGCAATAAAATGCTGTTAAAATGGCGACCCAGTGCCCTATTCCAAACACACAGTAACTTCCTGGGTTGAATCTGAGTGCACCACGTCAAACAGCAGCCACGATAATTTTCCGAGTAGGGATGTTGCCACAAACAGTGTCATGGATCTTGTAAGGTTAATTATTACTTCTTCATACTTAAGTAGGTCTAATGACGCTGATTGACTTTTGTTATTTGCTTAGTAATATTTATTTCACCGCTCCGAGCTACATCTTTCATGTTGAGTTGACAACACTGGTCTGCAAGTGTCCCCCAAGAAGGCTCAAAATTGTGAGTAGTGGGAGGGACGAAAGAAAAGAGAGAGATAGGAATGCAAGGAGGTAAATGGTTTACCGAGGCAGAAAAGCAATAATAATGCGTTTGGCGAGAAATTTGTAGAAAGAAACAGCTGTGCTCACCTCTCTCATCGCACCAGTGTTATCGGTGTTTCTTCACCAGATGTTAATAGGGGGAAGGGCGAAGACGAAAACTGACAACAGGGTGGGTTCTTTCTTTTGTACCTGGGCGAAAGCGGTCAAGGATATTACCCTTATATAAAGTTAAGCCAGATATACAATAGTGTTCGGTTGACATATCTTACCGGGGCACAGATCCGTTGGTTAGACAAAACATGCAGCGATGTATGTATACACATTAAGTAGTGATGCCATAATGACCACTTAAATATTCTAAGAAGTTTTCTCACAAAATTAAGAAAATAAGGCATTGCTACGTTTGCATTAAATATATAAAATTAACATTAGTATATTCTATACTATGTCCATTATCATCTAGGATTCAAATTATATACATAAGTATACATTCCACGACACCATCTTTATTACTCCGCTAGTAAATATGAAACAATTAACCTTATCGGTCACTGGCTGCATCAGCGACAACTGAAAAATTGTAGTTTTTAGTTACATTAGCATCAAGATGTTATGAAGCCTTCTGATGTATAAAGCTAACCATTTTTAAGTCGTGTCACTGGTGCAGCCGATGATCTTTGAACACGATAAGTGATATGATCTGTGACCCAATCACCAAAATGTAAACAACGCAGAAAATATTAAACCTGAAGAAGAATTTAAATTAGTAAAGTTCAACAGCCGAAATAATAGCAAACCTCCACCTCATGACGACAACCCATCCACGATACATAATGATCCATCAGTGTAAACAACGCAGACAGATTTTAAAATTTAAAAAAAATCGGACCAAGATTTCCCTCTTTTATGAAAAAAAAAGTATAAAACAAATACCTTCACCGTAATATTTCCATGATTACCTTGAAAACAAAAAGAACAGCACTAATTGTTTTTGGAAAATGTTTGAGTCACTTGTTTTGTTTGTTACGTAATCCTTTAAAACCGATATCTGTGGCGACACTTGTAAAACCAAAAATGTGCACTGTTTTTCATGTTGGATGGTGAATGTTTGTGTATTTCAATACTATAATATCCATCGCCGTGTTCATTCGCTCCACAATACAATAGCAGACTACCAGATTCTCGCGTGAGTCACCCAAAGTGGAACGTAAATCCAGTATACCACGTCTGCTGCCATCTGTGGCTGACCAGCCACACTAAATCAATAAGTTTCGTCGAGTTCATTGATAAATGAATTTATTTATTTAACAGGTTTTCAAATATTTCACATTTTCCTACGCCCAATAATTAATTTTTATTCTCCTCCACATCTCTGTCATTCCAATCTGAATCGTCCAATCCTTTTTTTTTCATGCTGCTCAAAACACCATCAATCCACGTCATTTTTGGCTGTCTTCTACATCTACCATTACTTACTTACTTACGGGCACTATCAAACCCGTAGGTTCATGACCGCGCGGACATAAGCTCTCCAGACACCCCTATCCTGAGCTAATGTTTTCCAATCATTCCCTGTATAATCTACTTCCCTCAAATCATAATTAACGTTATTCTCCCACCTCATTCTTGGTCTACCAACTGGGCGTTTTCCCTCTGGTTTTCGTACAAGAAGCTTCCATGCAAGCCTTTCATTCCCGATACGTGCCAGATGTCCTGCCCATCGCAGTCTACGAGACTTAACTGTTATTATATCTGGCTTCCTATAAAGACCATGTAGTTCATTGTTATGCAGTCTTCTCCATTCACCTGTTTGTTCATCTCTCTTTGGTCCAAAAAATTTCCTAAGTACTTTATTCTCAAATACTTTTAATCTCCTTTCCTCCCTTAAATTAAGAGTCCATGTTTCGCATCCATATAATATAACTGGTAGAATAATAGTTTTATATATTTTCAGTTTAATCTACCATATGGCAGGAAACCTTTCTAATATTCTTCGGAATTTGTCTTTTGCCATTCTTTTTACATGACCACACCATTTTAATTAGTTTTTTTTTATCAAATCACAACTGAAGTTCGAATATTAAGTTTTAAAACCCGTCTCCGGCATTTCTTTCTGGATTTTTTTTAGCATTGTACATTATTTTTTCAAATGAACTGGAAGCTAGCCCGATGCATCAACACCCAACCTGGAGGACCAGGTGTTTTCTTAATCAATGTTTTCTTCCTTTAGCACAAAGACTAACTGCAAGGTAGCAGTACCTGCTAGGGCCTTGGGAGAGTATTATCAGCCGGACATAAATTGTAACTATAAATTCCTTCAAGGTCACGAATTTTCCTTTAGATAAAATTAACATTATTATTAAATTATCATTATTAGCAAATAAACAGCGATAAAGTTTGCTAATTCAGGTGTCTGTGCATTTAAACTAAATCAACATTTTTACAATTCATTTTAAAGCGCTGTTTCGCCTTCTGAAATTTATCTTCATTTATTTTATTAAAATTTTAGCCAATATCTTAATTACTAAAATACACACACGTAGCGCAAACAATAACCATGTGCTAAACATATAACGGAATCTTTTTTATGATTTTTACATTTTCTTCTTAGAGACTTTACTTTTACCAATATCTGTTTATTATCAAATATATTAATTGATATAGACCACCTCACGCTTTTGATGGTAAAATTATTTTCTTTTTGTTGATAACTCTAGTTTTATTCTATATGTGTTGGAGATGATTTTTTTGTTGACCACTTTAATTTTATCCGAAGCGTGTTCGAAATTAAAATTATCTTTTCATTTTTAGTTCTGTTTTCTAATAAAACGTGTTGTTTTAGTTTTTTTTAAAACTATTATTTATTATTTTATTAACATTTATTGACAGCCTTTCGAATTTGTTAATTATTTCATCATCAGGTACTGTAGGCGAAACACCAACACATTTATACAGGACTGCGACATATTACTGATCTATCTGACAGACTACAGCGTGCTCATAATGTGTGCATTCAATCTCCGTCGTTATGACCACGTGTCTCCTTCATTTCAGGCCTTATCATGGCTACGCCTAAATGACAGAAGAACTTTACATTCACATACCTTACTATTCCAAATTCTGCACACATATTTACCAACTTATTTAACAACACGTTTTCAACATTTATCGGCTCATCACAATTTAGGAAGAAGATCGCAAGACTCTTCTTTACTTTTGATACCACAACACAGGACCTGTCTGTACTCTGAATCTTACACAATATACTATATGACTAGGGCATGAAACTCACTTCCCAGTCATGTCAGGGACTGTCAATCGCTATCATTATTTAAATCCAAATTAACTGATATCTTAAGTTCGACACAATGAAAACATTAACTGCATAACAACTATATAGAGCATTCCATTAATAATCATCTAGGAAGCTACTTACTTTATTTTATATCATTTTAATTTTATATTTGAGAATAAAGTTCTTAGGAGAATTTTTGGACCAAAGAGAGATGGACAGGTGAATGGAGAAGACTACTTAACAATGAACTACATGGTCTTTATAGGAAGCCAGATATAATAAGAACAGTTAAGTCTCGTAGACTGCGATGGGCAGGACATGTTACACGTATGGGGAATGAAAGACGTGCATGGAAGCTTCTTGTAGGAAAGCCAGAGGGAAAACTCCCAGTTGGTAGACCAAGAATGAGGTGGGAGAACAACATTAACTATGATTTGAGGGAAGTAGATTATACAGGGAATGATTGGAAAGCATTGGCTCAGGATAGGGATGTATGGAGAGCTTATGTCCGCGCGGCCATGAACCTACGGGTTCGATAGTGCCAGTAAGTAAGTAAGTTATATTCTATGTTTTTTGTTAGTATTAGCTAGTATTAGATCACATCATCATTGTATTTTGTTTAGTCTGTATTTTAATATCTTAAAATTGTAATATGTACGTAATTTTTGTATAATTTTACTATTCGCTGGTTGAGTGGAAGAGAAGGCCTTATGGCCTTAACTCTGCCAGCTAAAATAAATCATTATTATTATTATATATATTATTTATCACCTTGTGTTCAATGAAAGTATGTTAAATGCAGAAGAAAAGTAGGTTTGGAATTTACCGGGAAATGATAGCAACCGCAACCTTGTAGGCGATGCACACGATGGAGAGAAAGCCGGAACGAATTACCGCTTCGCCTGTTCCTCCACCTCAGGTAATTATGTTACGTCCAATCATGCACAAAATATCATCCACATTAGCACAATATTCAACCCAATAAATTATCAAAAAAAGTAATGTATATGGTTTGAAGAGTGAACGCCTTGCTCTCGGAGTTGCATCACTAAAACTTGTTATTTAACATCTATTTGGATTTATCAGAGAAAATTGTGAAATTCAACAAATCAATGGGAATCATTAATAGAGTTTTAAAACCTTCATTAGTGCAAAAATCAACTCGTAATCGTCTTTATCAAATAATGGCTCGACCAGTCCTATGTTATGGGAGTGAAGCGTGGACTATAAGGACGAGAGATGAAAGCAGACTAACAGCTTGTGAGATGAAATTTATGCGCCGAACAGCTGGCTACACCAAATGGGAAGAAAAATGTAGAAATCCTTCAAGAACTTAATGTGTCACCAATACTGGACTACATCTCCAGATATCAGCTAAACTGGAAGGAACATGTCTCAAGAATGGCTAGATCCAGGATCCCCAAGGCAATAATGAACTACTGTCCAAATGGGAAACGGTCACTTGGTCGACCTATGAAAAGATGGCACGAAAACCGCTTTCTCAGGCTGTAACAGTTCTTCTAGGACTAATACCTGGCAGGATGATCATGATGATGATGATGAAAGATCTATGTATGCTTATCATTGTCATTATCTTCGTCTAACATAAAAAAATCCTTCAGAGAATTTTCCACGAGTCCAAATACCTCAATTTTTAAAAAGGATGTTCAAAAATCCGTACAAACAGTGATCGGACGGATGACTTATATCCATCCATAGTATTTCTGCCCGAGGGCAGGTCTTTCACTGCAATCATAGAATTGTCATGCTATATTTTGCAGCTTTACTAGGGAATTACAAGCGTGGTAGCTTCCCATTGCTTTCCACACCGGTGAAGGATGATTATGATAATGAGGAGGATGATGACGATGGCCGGATGATTTCGGGAACGTTGGTCCCTAAGCTTCCTGACATTTGTCTTACAGGTGAGGAAAAACCTCACCCAGGAGCCTGTCCCGATCGGGAATCAAACCCGGGCCCGCTGTGTGACAAGGCAGCACGCTACCTCGAGACCACATCAAATTATTTTGTAATAACAATGTTCGATATTTTATAATATTGTGGGTTTCGTGGTGGACAAAATGGAGCGTGGGTTGGTTTTTCTCGGGGTTTTTCCCGTTTTCCCTGCCACAAATTTCATTCCACCATCATTTCTCCATACTCTCTCATTCATTTCGTTCATCCGTCTCTGTGACGATGCGTTAGGGACCCTTGTAGTTCGCAGATCTGCTTAAATATAGGGCCTCATCTCATTCCTCGACCCTATGCTGAGTTGAGAGAGAAGACAGTAGGGGTCACAAAAGTAATCCTACAAAGCAATGACCCCAAACTTATAGCATATTACGATGCGAGGTTGGGAAGTGGTTTTTACAGAAGTGAGGAAAAATCGAGCTATAGCGAAGTTTTTAATTTCCAAGATTCTGCAAAACACTCAATAAACGTGCGTTGTATATTATTTTTTGCACGATGGTGTTTTCAAAATAATAAATAATAGCAGAGCAAGAGCACTGCCTCGACCAGTCCAGTAACGCACATTTCTCTTCTTGTAATCCATACAAACTTCTCTCTACATATAATTATCCAATAAATGTCGGAGAATTTGTAATTACACTACATTATATTTTCGATGACTATTTAACTCATGCCCCAAATGGGAGTCAATGACCAATCACGTTTCAATGATTTGTTTTACAACCAATCAGAGTCGTGTTTCACGAAATATTTATCAGTGTTATAATTGCCATATTAAAGAAGGCTCCTCCTTTTTAATATTCTGAACAGGTCTGACCGTTATTTTGCAGTGACTGAGCCTATAAGAAATACGGCTACCAGATTGTATATATAGTGCATACATGTCAACATTTGTAGCAATTGATTATACCACCAAAAAAAGAAACCACTGTTTGCACTTTCTTAAATGTATTTTTTCCCAGGTAATAACCCAGAAAAATATAATTGTCATATTTACTTCATACGACATCAGAAATGAATTAATATACAGTTTGATGTGTTTAATTTTTTCTCCACTAGAGAGCATTCTTACAATATTGCGTTCCTTTAGCAATAAATAGTATGATCTGGTTGCAGTGATAAACAAAAGAAGCAGATGAAGCGTACCAATCGTTTCTCATTTGATTTCAAACATCGCCGTTTGCATTAAATATATAAATATTTTTAAATAACTATAGTTAAATAATGATTTGTGAGTAAACAGCTTAATTTTATTCGTTAATAGTCCTAACAAATGCCACTCTTGATTTCCAAATTCTCTAGATAAATTCACTCCTCACTCCGTGAGTCGTGAAGTTATTGATAATTTGGAACTCACTCGTGGCGGCGTTACTTATGTAGTATGCGAGGGATGCCTTTAACAGTGAAACTTGACATCGCGGTGAGATCTTAGAAATAAAATTTATGGATAAGATGAAAGTTTCTTTGCAAAATTTAATAATTCAAATTTCAGTTGACATACGTGACATGGTGCAGGGCACAGTACTCAGGTGTAGAGAGTCAGCGTGTAGTGAAAGCAACGGACAAATAAGGCAGGAAATAGCTGTAATGTCGTATTAATGCAACTCTTTATTTTCACTTGTTAAAACAGATGAAGCATCTTCTCTCAACAGGTGTTTAATAAAACAATTACACTGTCCACAACATATAGTTTAATTGCTTTAATTGCTATGTTGCAACACAACTCCAACTTTCCAACACAAATGCTAATCATCAAATTCATTATATTGGACTCTTATTTAATTTAAACAAGAAATATTCCATTCACAAGTTGCCCTACAATTTACAGTTACCACATGGTTTAAAACTCATCTCTCTCTTCTGTGATTGACCTCGCAGCAATACATTTGATGGTACAGTAAAAACCTGTCTTATAAGAAGGAAACCTGTAGCGACGGAAAAAAAAATCATCTCTAGAACGGTACGATTTTATATGTAAAAACGTCCTGTATAAGCCGGAAAACTTCATAACGCGGAAACGGAATGGTTTTTAAAGTACCAATAGTTCATTTTTACCTCAGTAAGATGGAAAATTATTCTTAAGCACGTTCTAATTACAGTATTAATGACCTCGCGTCAAAATTCTGCATATGACACTTTCTGCATTATATCGTTTTACCTTCTTGTGTTGCCATTGTATTGCGGGGATACCCTTGCTTATGTGTGACAGCTGGGAATCCCTCGCTTTTCCTTGCCTGCTTACGTTACCTGCGAGGGAGTTGGGAAACTCTTCAGTCCTCCTGTAGTTGAGATCCTTCTCACTTTTGTGTAATAAAGTTGTTTTGTATTGCCGTGCAAACTGAGCTGTATTACATACACCATTTTGTTTGTATTTCAGTTAATACATCATGTCTTCAAAGCGTGAATGTAAAACCCTTACACTGCGCGAGAAAATTCAAGCTTGTAATTTGGGAACCCTTTATAAGAAGGAAAACTGGCAAGACGGAAATATATTTAAGGAACCGTCGTGTTCCTTCATAGACAGGTTTTACTGTGTTAATAGATTCCGAGCTGTGTGGCTGTGGTCTATAACTGTTGTTTCTTCCAGACGTTTCTCCCTCAACTGCAGAGGCCATCTTCAGTGGCGAGCGCTTCCAGGTGATGGTCCCTTGTCGTAGACTCGTCGAGTCTAGAAGCACTCGCCACTGAAGATGCCCTCCGCAGTTGAGGGAGAAACACCAGTTACAGACCACGGCCACATAGCCCGGACGTGAATTCCACAATAAATCTGATAGTTTATGTTCCTTTCGTTTATCATAATTCTCTTAATTACGGGCTGAATCATAAATATGGCTGTACGTTTGATCGCGTTGTGTCATGAAAATATTACCATTACAGGAAATATGAAATTATCGTTGGAAAGGCAATTATTCAAATTACAACAATGGAATAAAACAAAACAGTGTAGAACTTACGTCATTAGTCAAAATGGCATTGAATATGCAACAGCAAATTACAATTGCTGCATGGGCAATAACGTATGCTAATGATCGTGAGGCCGCAAGACGTGAGTTCAACGTAGCACTGCAGCCGTCGACTGTGGGGAAGTGGAGAAAACGACTACTGGAAACGGGAAGGATGCAGAAAATCAAACCTCCTGGAAGGCCTCGCATTAGCACGGATGCAGAAACAACGAAGCTAATTGTGGAGGCGTTCGACGCTAGCCCACAAAAATCAACCCGCCAAGCTGCACGTGAGAAATGATTTGTTTTGTTTTGTTGTATTGTTGTAATTTGAAGGATTCCCTTTCCAATGATAACGTCATTTTCCCTTTAATAATGATATTTTCGTCACAAAATCCGATCAAACGTATAGCTATATTTCTGAATCACTCTGTACATTCATTTTAATTTCAATTTGTAAAGTCAATTGATATTTAAATATATTCTTTCTACTTTATATTGTATAATTTTTAGTATATGTTATTTTTAACTAACTGAGTGGCAATGAGGGCCTAATGGCCGTAACTCTGCCAGATTAAACACATTATTATCTTATTAGGAATTTTTCCTAGAGTGCAGTAGTTTTTTCTTCGAACTAAAGTAATTTTATTTTCAAAAAAAAATCCCTGATTTACGCATCTTTTTCCAATTGCATTCTGTGCATAGTCCTCCTTATAACAACCATCCATTGTTCCTGTGGTTCTCCTATTCTCTTCCTGCCTTCAACATTCCATTCCAAAATCATTTTTGGAATTCTCTCTTCTCCCTTTCTCAAAATATTATTATTATTATATTTGTTTTTTTTAGTACGGAAAAATCCAAGGAGCAAGTCCTCCGGGAGGGACTTTAAGCCGTGGGTCCCGAGTCTGAAGATTTTCAGGCTCGTAAAAAATCCTTAAGCCTGAATGAAAAGGCATCTAAGCAAAATTTACCGAATTTTCCCGTCCTAATACTACCTTGGTTTCCTAGATGTCAGTATGAGGCGGAACGCTGACCACGTACCACTCTAATGACATCTATACGAAAACAAGTGTAACTAAATTAATATGGTTCAAATTCTTCCTTGTAGGGGAAGAGCGCCTAAATCTCTGTAAAGGGAAAACATGGGCTTTAAAAAAAATGAAATGTGAGACATTATGAAGACCTGATCCATTCTTTTCCGACATTTCACTTTATAATACAGAAATAGGATACCAAAACTATGCTACTAATTATGCCTGTATCTCATTATTTAATAAATTTATATTTTTCTACAAAATACTATAAAATTCAAGTTGAAAATATGTAAACGCTACAAAATATACAAATCAAAATTCAACATTTCTTATTTAAAATGCTAAAAATTATTAACTCTATTCATACGAATACGTTACGTATTGAATTTCATATTCGTCATGTTTTCTCTGAAATCAACTTCTAGGCCTGAAGTCAAGTCTATTATGAAACATGTGTTCAGTGCCACGTAACGTGTGTTTTGTGTTAAGAATTTTGTTCTCTTGCTTGTGGATGTTGTGACATGAAAGGCAAAGCCGCTGGACTAAAGATATTTTAAATACTGATTTATTTTCGTCCTTAAGTTGTGAAAGTAAAAGTGCTATTAGGCTAATGTGGAGGGCGTGGTGTTGGGAATCCCTGAGTGAACGCCCGGTATCGATTGTGCATTCTTACTTCCGACATCAACCCTATCTAAAACACAGTAACAAATTAATCCATCTGTTCAATGTCGAACTGGGACAGTTTGCGGAAACACGATCCTATTTATCGTAATGCGAGAAACCGTGTTCCTTTAATTAGAATTCAGATCAGAACAAAACTGGCTGCAGCGATTAACTGTGCTTTCAAGAAAACAAACAAGTATCAAAGTTCACAAGGATTACGATTTCAATACAATTATTTCAAGAAAAAGTAAACACTACGTTTAGACAACCAAAGAACGCATTACATTTTATAAACAGACTTCGTGAGAGATTGAAATCAATTTTAAAACTTCATAAAACGATAATTGAGAGACAGATCAGATTATAAGATCAGTATTTTCTATGAAAAATGTTACGAATCTTATCAACAGATGCAATCAATGGCTCAAAATTTAATTAAGATAAGTATTATCCAACAGACATTTTTATTTAGTGAAAGGAACTGAAGGTTGGATTTAGAATACTGAAAAGTTTTACTACGAGGGTCACTCAGAAAGTTTTCGGACTCGAGTAATAAGATTAGGCAGGCTTTCGGGGACCTTGCCCATTCCCGTACAACAGTTTTCAGTTGGTTCGCGGAATTTAAGAGGGGCCCGAACTTCCCTCGAAGACGAAGACCGTCAACGGCAGTTACTGTGAAGAAAATGGTGCAAGAAGATCCACGAGGATACTGAACTAACCCTTGGTATAGGATCGGGAAGCGTTAAAAAAATTACACGGTTTTTTTAAGGGTGAGGAAAATTCCTTCTTGCTGGGAGCCCCATAATATAACGGAAGGGCAAAAGGTAGCTCGTATGCAAACATACGATAACGGGAACTCTCGCCGTGTTCCTGAGATCGTAACAGGTGAAGAAAAATGGATATACCAGTACGAACCAGGAACACATCCCCTGTGTTCAGATAGGAGACCTAGGGCTAGTAGAGAGGACTGAGTAGACAATATTTTGAATAGGAACCCATGTCCGGAAATTTACTGTTTCCGTGCTACAGTCATTACAATGTGTCGGATTTCCCGGTGTTGTTTTGCAACCGGATGGACAGTACATGACGTCAAGAGTTATTGTCGCTGCAAAAGAGATTAACGGCACACCAGGTGTGATGGAACGAGTGTACCGGAAAATGATTCGTCGATACAATGTGTGCAGCGACTTTGATGGTCATCACATCGAGCCTCTGCTGTAGTGAGCAGTTTCAGTGCAGAAGACAGAAACAAATTTGTTTTTTCTACAAGTGTTATTGTGATCAATAAAAGTGTTTTTGTTGCGTTGGTGCTGTTACCAAATGCATTTGACTTTCTTCTGTAATGAGTCAAACGTAATTTAATTATGTACCTTACGTCACAGCTCATTTCACTTGGTGCTCTTCTGACGCCAGGTTGTAAAACAACACCGGCAAATCCGATACATTTTAATGGCTGTAGCATGGAAACGATACGTTTCCGGACATGGGTTCCTATTCAAAATATTGTGTACTCAGTCCCCTCTAATAGCCCTAGAAGTTTGTAATATGAATTTCCGAACACCTGTATACGAATACAGCATACAATGTTGGCACTATATTAAATTGTTTCATTGTAGATCCACAGATAACAGACACGACACCCGCTGCTAGGTTCATTCCACAATGTCATTTTAAATGTCGTGTGGAAGAAATGTGTCATCGAAATAAATCGATGAGTAGCATTAAGAATCGATTGGAGAAGGACACTGTTTCAAGGTTTATTTGCATGATTCAACTACTCACCACTGGACACAATGACATCATCAAGATACCAACTTACACTTTCGTCACACTTGCAGACACTTGGAGAACATTTTTACGATTTTTGAATTCTGCAGTTGACAGAGATTAAATGACCGAATAAAATTTACGAAAGATTAAGAATAATAGTATATTACGATGCGAGGTTGGGAAGTGGTTTTTACAGAATCGAGGAAATTTTCCTCCCTTCTGTAAAACACTTCACAAACGTGCGTTGTACATTATTTTTTGCGCGATGGTGTTTTCAAAATAATAAATAATAGTAAAATAATAACATCTTTGATGGAAATATTTGCGTTCATTATAAACAACTGACTATCGTTAACAGCGTGGACAATGTTTATTAGTTGAAACTACAGCAGGCCGTGACATCAATCAATCACAAAATGGCGGCAAAGTACATATTTATTGTTTTATATTGTTTCAAATAAAGTTCAGTTCATTTAAAAACCAGTGATTTGTTTCGTATAATGTATATTAACACTACCTTTTGGATATACATTGTACGTAGTATACATACAGGGCAGTGGATTTACTTTCCGCACGAGGTTTGTAATAAGTAATATTACAGTATAGTTATTTAGGTTGACAACCCCAAAATGTAGGATGTTGAACATTCAATCATGGTCGACATTGCTGTAAGTACGACAAAAGGCATTATCGCGCAAAAAAAACTTAATACTCCTTATCTGTTGCGATATCAGCCACATATAATCAGAATGTTGGAACATTGAAGGCCATTTTAATGTTTTTAAGAGATTACGTGCTTAAATACATGTGATACAAATCTGCCAGGTGTTTGATGTACAGCGTCCTGGTGCTGATGTAGGCACTTGCGCTGATTCCAGCTGCCATGGTTGAAGGAATTTTTTGTGCAATTTCAGCCAATATAGAACTTATGCCCACTAACTCTTGAGGAATTTGGGTGTATACATTAGGTAGCGGTTCCAGATACATAGGCAATTCCATATGTGACTGACTGATATTTACAATACACTTTTGTTGCAAAATGCTTGCATAAATATTACAATTGGTTGAATGCAGAGGTGTTATATACGTGATATGAAAGAGGAAAAGTGTCTGATTAAGACTGTACATAAATATACAACTTCTGAAGAAAAACAATGTTATTTATTATCTATCAAAGTATGTGTGACTGACTGACATAAATGTCAACTCATCATGCAGCTTAAAATGTTCATCTGCATCGTTCTCTGAAGTGTGATTATTAATTCAATTTTCCAAACACCGTTTGGAGGGCACGTTTCAAGTTACATTTTAAATTAAAAAAACCCTAAATCACAATTAATACCGAAGTTATGACCTAATATGTGATGTGTGACTGACTTGACATATCTGAATTTTATTTAGAATTTCAAAATGCAAATATTACACAATTGTAACAAAATACTATGAAAGTAGATAAACAGCTTCAGTAACAGAGATTAATAAAGAACTGCAAATACTTTATCAATTCTACGAAAATAGTTAAATTTAATTTTGCTGTAAAATAAATATTAATTTAAATCAATAATGTAATTAAATTAACTCGCTTACCATGTACCATTTTAAATTATAAAAATAACGAAACTATCAATTACTTAATAACAAAGTGCCTTCTATATTGTGAAATATACCTACTAAAATTATATGCATGTGTGTGTGTGTGTGTGTGTGTGTATATATATATATATATATATATATATATATATATATGTATAAAGTAACTGATTACAATTTAGTCCGGCGCCATAGCCGAGTGGTTAAGGCAAGAATCCTTGGCGCAGAGCTATGGGACTTGCGCTGGTTCGAGTCCCCATGGAGGAAGACATTTTCTCATGGAATTTCGGCCATAGGGAAATTTCAACAGATATGTGGTTCAATAAGAAGATATTTCAGAAATAAGACCACGAGGGAAACTCAATTAAAATTTTACAAAACAGTAGCCGTTCCAACGGTAACATTCGGGTCTGAGACTTGGCATTTAACGATCTCTGATAAAAATAAAATTGAGACAATAGAAATGAGATTTCTCACATCAGTTGCAGGTGTATCTCTAAGAGATCAAAAGAGAAGTCAAGATATCAGAGATGAACTACAAATCTATAATATAAACGAGAGAATAAATATATATAATTTGTTTGAACATATACAAAGAATGCCAAAGCAGCTGCTTCAGTATAAACCTCTAGCCCGAAGAAATGTAGGAAGACCAAAACATCGTTGGAAAGACGACCTGCACCTGCAGCATATAGTGGAACGGGCCAACAGGCTCATACCTTGAAGATGATGATGATAGATAAGATAGACTTAGTGAAGTAAAATGTTCCCCTACGGCTTATAAGGCCTCCCGGATCACCAGATCTAATCCCGTGTGATTTTTATCTGTGGGTTTACTTAAAAGACCGTGTTTTTATCCCCCCCCCATACCTAACTCTCTTGAAAATCTACGACATCAAATTGTTGAAGCTGTGAATTCGATAACTAGAGACCAGCTAATTCGTGAGTGGCAAGAAATGAGCCACTGTTTTCATATTTGTCGTGCAACACATGGGGCTTATATAAAATAGTCAACTTCAAACTTTTCTCTTTCCAGGAACATTGGAATTGTTATAATTTTTGTAGTTTGGAAGAAATAAATGTTTCAAGTCTGTTCCTTCTTTCTGAATAGTCCTGCATACTTACGTCAAATTAAGCACCCAAATTGTGAAAACAAACAGATACAAGAATATAACAATATCAGGTTTTAGTAGGCTATATTCTACAAGGTATAACCTATAGAATATGTGCATAAGACAAAACATAAATACATACATAGCTACACCGAACTCCTGACGAATAACGTCATCGTGATGGCGCGGTCAATAAAGTCCCTACTTTTCACTCTGGCAGCCTGGGATCGATTCCCGTTGGGGTAGGGACTTTTAAAGATCCAACTTGGGAGATGTGTGTGTGTGGAAAGAAGGTTGTTAGAAAAAGTAGAACAAATGGTAAAATTTAAGAAAAAAATAATTGTACATAAATACATCGGGGTACGTTATCTTACTGCAGTGCGTTACCTTGGAATATATTATTACGTCATTATCTGAAGGCAGTTTGTTGATTCACATTTTGCTCGATAAGCAAGTGTGATTTGTGACGTTATATATACATTAAAATACCGCACAAAATGTGCTACTATTACTTCCATATAACGACTAAATTTGAAATTTTCTTCCCGTTCCATCAGGGATTGTCGGAGGTTAAGGGAAATTAACAAAAAACAATATCATAAATTACCGCACTTATAAAACCATAATCACGTAAAATCTTATTTTCATATTATTATTATATAGTAGTTTTTTTACGTTACCGGCACGTAACATAAATGACTGACACACGTTCAATAAAGAATTTGGTTAATTGTATGATCCATCCATAGTAATTCTGTCCGAAGGCAGGTCCTTCACTGCAATCATAGCATTTTCATGCTATGCTTTGTAGCTTTACTAGGGAATTGTAGATCTGGTTGCTTCCCGTTGCTTTCCACACCGGTGAAGGATGATGATGATGGTAATATGATTTCGGGGACTGTTTGGACCTTAAAGTTTTCCTGACATTTGTCTTACAGGTGAGGAAAAACCCCGATAAAAACCTCACCCAGGAAAACTGCCCCGACCGGGGATCGAACCGGGGCCCGCTGCGTGACAAGGCATCACGGTGGACTAAATACTGGGATATAATTAATATTGTATAATTTTATTCAATTATACGTTTAGACTCATGTTAGATATAAATTCCAATTACAATTGTAGCCTATATTTTACTTATATAACATGTAAAAGTAAAGTAATCCCACTACAGGGCTCAGGAGGCCCTTGGGGTAGTAGGAGGTTAAAGATCCCACTTTTTCTAGACAATCGGCGCTTAATGTCGGTCGGGTTGTCAGCTCTACGTGACTGCCGCCTTTACCCCCAGAACATACTTCTGGTACTCTTTTCCGTTAGAGGCTGAGTCTACTCCAGGGCCATAATGCCGCCAGAAGATTTGGGACAGTTTAAACATCCTGACCGCACCGGGACTCGAACCCTCGACCTTCGGGCTTGTAGCGTAGTCCTTAACCAGTACACTACGGCGCGCTTAGATTTGTTGCGGTAATTTTAAGATAAAGTATATTTAGGGCTATTAATTATTAGCTCCCATATTATGTTACGGCAGTGAGGCCTGCACAATTCGCAGTGTAGATGAACAAAGACTAACTGCGGCAGAAATGAAATTTATGAGACGTACCGCAGGTTACTCAAGAACAGACCATAAAAGGAATTCTGAGAATTACAAACAGAATCAGTCATGGAATATGTACACAAATACAGAAAAAAATGGAAATCTCACATAAGAAGAATGAGCAGAACAAGTACCACGTCAAATCTTAAATTACCAGCCACCAGGCAAGAGATCTTTGGGCAGATCCTTCAAACGTTGCATTCAGACCGTAACAGACCACTAGGTCTATCACATGAAGGGAAGAAGAAGAATTATTAGCTCTGGTGAGTAGGAAAGAATGCCTATCTTCGTATGCATCACCTTATGAATGTTTGTAAATATTTAGACTCAGAAGTAAAAAGGAAATAAACAGACATTCATAGTGATATTAGAAAACGAAGGTTAAAATTTTATAGCCATATTAAACGAATGAACTCAAATAGGCTTACAGAACAGATAAGGAATTCTACGAAAACAGAAGTAAAGCTCCAGTGGATACTATGAAGTGGATTGATGAAGTCAAAAAGGACTTAAAATTGGCAGAAATTACTAAAGAAGATATCCCAAACAGAGATATATTTATAATTAAGGTGAATAAGTGGCAAGTTGACCAAGAGGACAAACCGAAGAAAAAAGCTGGAACAACTTGGACAGATGATAAAAAAAAACAAGCTCATAGCAAAAGAATGAAAGAAATTTGGACTCAAAGGAAACGCCTCTACGTTCTTTGCGTAGTCCTACATGGGCTCATCCGCAATAAAAATGTTTGTAAATATAGGAGATGTAGTATAAACATAATATAGCAGTTTTTATTTTAGTAATCAGCAGACATGCTTACTTGGTCAAGTCATAAATTGTACAAAAGCCAAAAAAAAGAACAGGAAATTGATCAATACATAATAAGATTTACCTTCATCCAGCAAGAGAGAGCGCACAACCCTGATGCATGGCTGCCCCTTCTTCTTGTAATCCCTGGCGATGTAGTACAAGAATATGGACAGTTCACCACGCCCTTCGTACAGGTGGACGATACCACAGTTGGAACAAATGGAGCCCGCGACGTTTTCGGTCGTGGGTGCTGAAGCGCCATCGTCACACATATCAGTCACTCGCTACATCTTCCAGTCCCACGACACACTTTCAGGACCCACACATTATCTTACACTGAACTGACACTCGCAATGTTGCGTCTCTTATCTCACACTTATCTACGTATGTCGTCTAAGTTTTATCTATTAAACATTTCATGTTACCTTTTTATATGAATTGTTTCAAAATTAGTTCCATGTTTGTTCTTGAACTAGAAATATATAAACAATCTGTTTTTTAATCAGTTCTCTTATCAAAACATACTTCCACAAGGAAATGGATTCACAGGCAAATAAAGCGAAACTGTGAAAACAATATTTTATATCGTCTTCTTCATCATTTCAACTTTGCTAATGTTTCACTTCAAGAACAACTAAAAATAAGAACGGCCATATTACAGTTTTAGGGTCGGTTTCACCAACAGAGGTAACTGTATTACGCCAGTTTAAGCTATGCATGATACACGGGGAAAACTGGCGTAATACAGTTACCTCTGTTGGTGAAACTCACCCTTAGTAAGCTAAATATTATAGTCATTAAGGCTAAATGGGACTCCGGATCTTTGATGTGGTCAAAAACCCTGATGGAACTGATATTTAACCTCTGGGGTGAAGTCCGGAGGGTCTAACTTAGCCAAATCCACTCTCCTCACCTCCAAGTCGGGACCTTCTCAAGATCCTTTAAGATTTTAAGATGCAAAAGAGAGAGTGGGGTGTAGAAAGAAACGGGAAGCTACCACACCCTAGTAAAGTTGCAAACAAAATGGTTTGTATGTGGATACATAAAGGAAGGCGGAGAATGCTGAGTTTACAGTGAAAGACCTGCTCTTGGGCAGAACACTATGAATGAAGGCTTTCACGGCCGGTCATCCTAATGTTAAAAGAGATGGCCGTGGTCTATTACTGGTGTTTATTCCAGACGTTTCACCCTCAACTGCTGAGAGCATCTTCAGTGGCGAGTGCTTCAGGTGGCCTCCGCAGTTAACTGTGCTGGCTCCCGGCTCGTGGACCAGGAGATGAGTACTTGGTCCTACCTGACGTACTATGTAGCTCAGCAGACGCGGCGGAGGAGCGAACGAAGAAGGTCTTCAGCCAGCGAAGTGGTCCAGCGCAGCGAGCCATCGCCGTAGAGGATTTTTACCAGCATACGGCTGGAACGCAACGCCCCGCGAAGAAGAGCGCCCGCCATTGGCTGCCGGCGTAGTGCCATATGACTTGTGCATAACAAGTCCATAGAGCTAAACCGTCTGACGGCTTTCCTTCTCAGGAATAAAAGGCACTGCGTCCGGCTGTCAACGATGGACTCTTCGTCCCCAATCGCCGGTAGAACGCGACAAAGGTCTACGAAAAAACCCAAGCTAACCGTGTCTGACACCAATCGGTCGGCCACCGCAACAGCCCCTGTTCCCAGGTCCAAACCTAGAGCCCCCCTCCCACCCACTGCCTCGCCGGCAACTGACGGCGTCGCGGCGGGAGGGAGGAGGGACTCCGGATCAGCGCTCCGGCGTAGACAGGCCTCCAGCTCTGTTCATTCGCCGCGAGTATGCGTCACTATTGACAGCTGCGAACGCGGAGTTCGCTAAAAACGGATCGCGTGCATTCATTTGCACTCCAAGTCGATCCGGAATTAGGGTGAGACTGGACTCAAAGCCAGATCTCAAAAAATACCAGCAGCTGTTGGCCCAGCATAATATCCCCTGCCTCACAGCCGATATTATTAGCAACCGACGGACGCAAATCGTGCGATTCGTCATAAAAGGCATCGACTCCAGTGTCGATCCTACGATGGTCCAAGGGGACCTCAAGGATCAAGGGTTCGAGGCCTTGAAGGTAGTCAACATGACCTCCGGAAAGACCAAGAACCCACTGCCTATGTTTCTGGCAACACTGAACGATGAACCCAACGCCCACGAGGCAACGAAATTAAAAAAGCTTTGCTTTTTTAAAGTCAAGGTCGAGCCATTTCGCCGACTCAGGACTCCAAATAGGACCACTCAGTCCCCTCCCAAGGAACCTAATGTAGCTACTACTCAGATCCAAACAGCAACACTGCCAGCCGAGCCAGAAGCTCCTGACATGTCGCTCCCCTCAAACTCTACTCTGCGAGCAGAAGAAACGTCAACCTCTACTAGCAGGCAAGCGACCCAAACCGACCATCCAATCCAGGAGGTTGAACAACGCACCAAACAGTCCCAAACTCACCGAACGACGCTCTACAACGATCTACTAGATAGATTAAAGAAGGAGCTAGAATTCAAACCTCAGAGACTATCAATCGAAATCGACATAAATCATAAACTCAACGTGTACAAGACTACGATACACGCTTATAGATATCAAATCCGCTATCCCAATATAGATAACTACAAGACACACAACCCGTACCTTTGGGACCACGTTGATAGCTCTACAACCGCGAAAGCTGACTTTTGATCATTTTATTAACTTCCAGCCACTCTGCTAGGGTTTTTGGTGGTTTTCCCTAGCGTCAAGACAAATGTCGGAGTGGTTCCCTAGTCTCCACCAGTACATTATTAACTCCCTGATAATAAATTCTAAATTATTAAATTTTTTATCTTAAATTTTAATTTTTAATCAAACAATTATAAATTTCGTCAGTCAGCTCACCCTGAGGAGGGCCTTTTTTATTTTCTCAACCCAATAGCGACTTCTCCTCGGAACTTCACCTCAAATAACCAACAAAATTCTAAATTAAACCAGAATTTTAAAATTTAATTCAACTCGACCAAGACTGCAAGCGCGGCTTGCGGATGGAGCTCCAACCAATCAGCGACCGGGACGGCGCACTGATGAACCAACATTCACCAGAGGCGTCCTCCAGAAACGCCGAACAACAGCCCACGCTTGACCTCCCGGTGGAATTACTATGGAGTTTTGTACGGCCATCGTGAGGAAACACCTTTTAAGATACACATCTAACAATTATATTCTTGGACAAAGAGGGCATACAAATAAGTCCCTATAATGTCAGGGACATTTTGTCCCATACGATGATAATCATCATCATCCGCATCGGATCTACAGATAAATATACATCACATGAAACTTCAAAAAACTGCTCCAAAGAATCGCCATATAGGCTAAGGAACACTCAACTAACCCATTATAGAATAGCAAGTCAATAATTAGCTATCAGGGAGCAAAAATTGGCTCCAAAATTAGCAATCTGGACAGTGCTAGGACACTGTCACAAATCAGTCAGTCAGTCAGTAGCTCAGCAATTTCCCCTGAAGTTGCGACTCCAACACCTTCTCCCTGAGGTGTTGGTTTTATTGTCTGTGAACTTGAACGTGACCGCGAAAGGGAGGACAAGATACTGGGACTTGGGAGTATGACCTTCTGGTCGAGGTATCCCAAGGGGTGGAGGAATGGGTACGCAGTTGAGGGCGCACATAGCTTGCAATCTCTTAACATTGTCATTAATATTTATAACGACAAACAAGTTGATACAACCTAACACAGTGACAATCGATAGACGAACTTCAGGTAATTTGGACCCCTGTTTTGAGTTTGTTTTTCTTCTTTTAATTAAGGGATTTAAATTTTGTTTAATTACAGTGATTATCATTAGTGTTGTAACTATGAAATAGAATTGTTATTTTATTCAAATATGGAAACATCTTCATAATTTATAAACTTTTTTACATTACAAGAAAGGTCCACTTTAACCTCCATATTCGGATAAAGTGGACCCCAAAGTCCACTTTGGCTTTTAGTCTATTTTTTTAGTTTATTTACCCTGTTAATTTATACAGACAGACACAGATTAATGTGAAAATATTTATGACTGATCATAATTAAAAAGTGTTGATATTTATTTAATGTTTTGAAAAAAATATTGTTGATTATAACATTCACACATCATCCAACTGCAGAAAGCGACGGTCTTTGGGTTTAGTAAAATTACAAGGATATTAAATAAAATCAATTAAGTGAATGATTTTTACAGATAGCATCCTCATTGAAAAAATATACGTATTCCTGTAAAGTGGACCCAGGTCCACATTAACCGAATTCCTTTGTTATGTTTAATTATTTTATACAGCTACCATGTCAGATAATATCAAACCAAACCCGTCAGTATATTAAAACAGCATCTACATAATACATTATATTTAGGACTTTTTTCAACATTTGTAATATTCAACAGCAGAAATTAAGAATTGGTTCTTAGCTTGAAAAAGTTCTAAAGTGGCCATTTTTCATAAATATCACAAATAAACCCTTCTTCGCACAAATAATAAAAGAAACTGGTCTTGAACACGTCAAAGTTGATGAGGGGAAGAAGTTAAAATATTTTCTGTTCGAGGGCAGCACCAATTAAAGAAGATATTAACAAGATCCGCTCAAACAGAAGGGTCCACATTACACGAACCTCCCTATAATACTGTATCAATATCATAAGAAACATATATTATTGTTTATGAATCCACAGTGAGTAAAAATGAATGGACAAAGTTCTCGCTACTGATTTAGGATTTTGAAACCACAACAATATTTGTGCTGCACTAAATTAACCTCATTCTTTCACAGGATCTACACCTCCGAGGGACTTGCAAGGCTAAAAGGGTAAGGAGGGAACTATTATCACGTGTGTGGACCACCGCTGAAAACATCACAACTTACAAAAATAGACCCACATTTAAGATCCCACTAGGATGAAACCGAGCTGCTTGCACGATCAACTCAATAATCTTTATATATAAAAATAAGTGTCTGCGAGTCTGGCTGTTCTTTATGTCTGTGGTCTTGTTAATAAAATGTCATTTACAACTGGACGGCGTTATCCATCAACAGGCTATGCGTCATCATGTAAGTTACAAGAAAAATACGTTCAAAGTTTAAGTCAATACATCAGCGATGAAACGGATGGCTGTTTGGCCGGACACCTTGTACATGAAGCATTGAGCTATCACATAACGTAAGACCAAATTTATGCGCGTTAAATTATGGTGGAAAAAGACAATTCTTTGTTGAACAGACCTCGTAACAAACGTAGGACTACTCAACTACTCACGCTTCCATTTTAAGACTTTCCACTTGGTTTTGTCGTGCAGCAGACGCACGATTCCAATATAATCCTTATTTATTGCATTAACTGTAAAAACCGCGGTGATCTTGATTTCAACAGGTGGAACTGACTTTTTCCAAATAAAGCGTGAATCACTGCTACAAGATGTAACAGTTATTGGGTAACACGGTAACCTGTAGTCACGGAGTAACCTTACTCAATTATATTCCGCGGCGTTATTTCTATTTACAAAACATAACCAGGTTAACGTATTTCATTTCTGATTTTTGAAGTATTACTTAAGATTAAATCAATATGCCCTATATCCATCCATCTATAGTAATTCTGCCCGAAGGCAGTCCTTCACTGCAATCATAGCATTTTCATACTATGCTTGCAGCTTTACTAGGGAATTGTAGGTGTGGTAGCTTCCTGTTGCTTTCCACACCGGTGAAGGATAATGATGATGGCCTTATGATTTCGGGGACCGTTTGGGCCTTAAAGTTTTCCTGACATTTGTCTTACAGGTGAGGAAAAACCCCGATAAAAACCTCACCCAGAAAAACTGCCCCGACCGGGGATAGAACCCGGGCCCGCTGCGTGACAAGGCAGCACGCTACCTAAAGTCGCAATTCAAGCTGGGTCGGTCTGTAAACTACGGTATTGTTTATATCACCAATTTCTAATTTCCAAGTTCGCGGGTTCAAATTTGTCCAGAGTCAGAGCGAAAACATGTTGAATGGGTTATTTAAGAAGTGAAGTAAATCATTGGTCCCTGTCACAAATTTACGAGATGTAAAACAACCTCAACCCTGAAATAAAAGACATCTGAGCAGTGTTCGCTTAGCTTTGAATACCGACTGTAATGACGCGCCGTAGCCGAGTGGTTCCGTAAATGTACGACACGGAACCTACGAGTTTAGTTCCCTTCCAAAAGAACGTATTAGCAGGATTTTTCACGCCCTGAAAAAAATCATCGATACCGACGGTGTTTGTAACAGCGAACTTAGGGACTAGAGACTACAACTTAAACGCCATGGCGCGACAGGCCTAGAAGGCCCTTGGTCTACCAGTCGGTTGCTGGCCTCACATCTACATGCGTTAATCACCGAGGTAGAGATCATCCTGCCAGTATAGTAGTGACATATGGTCAGCATGTCGGGGACCCCAGCCGTTATAGCTAGTTTTCTAAACCTGGAGCCATTACTTATTGTAGATACCCGCCTCACGATGGTGGGTGAGCACCGGTCCCATATTGGCCGAAATTCGACGAGAAAATGTCTTCCCCCATGGGGACCCGAACCATCCCTAAAGGCTATCCCGGTCTTAAAGTCATCCTCATCAAAACAAAACCATGTAACCTGCTCGCTTTTCATTGGTTACAGACACAGACGTACGATCTAAAAGCAATAAGTACGAAAAAATATAGTTCCCTTCATTAAATTAAAAATATGTCCTCTGAATATACTTGTTATTCTTCGTGAATGAAAATAATAATATTCAAAACATAGAAAATATTCTAAAATATACCTAATTAATAATTACAACTTAAAATAGTTTATTACATATGAATGATGCTTTGAGTCACGATTCAGTCGATTCTGATGCAACAAAATGGCTGAAGGTATCGAGTCTTCTGTTGTGTCGCCACCTACATTTTTTTAAAATACGCGTTTGGCAAACCTTTGACTGGTTGTCAAAAAAACAGTTATTTTAAATGTATTTCACAAGTTCAGTGAAAAATCTCACCAGCTTTCTTGTAATCTACCCCATTCAACCATCACATGTCTTATATACTTTACACGTGCTCCCTGTCAATGTGACAGTAATTGTGGTGTGAATGGCGGAAGGATACATTTGGCGTTTGTTTATGTTAGCATCACTCTAAGAGCGGATAAGGTATGTAGTCCCATAGCTGTACGCCAAAGTCTCTCGCCTTAACTACTCGACCACGGCGCGAGGCCATGGTAACAAACAAACAGTATATCAAATTAGATGATACAAAGATTTGATCCCGGGACTTCCCGAACACGAGTATGAACCAACTTGCTGAGTAATAACACCATATCTTTACCTTTTTTAAAAAATAAAAATGAAGGTAAATTTAATAGCACGATGTTGCAAATGATCCACTTTCACAGGGTCGTGCACCTGCTGCCTTCAAACAGGACACTCCTTGTTTCCCGCGCACTTTCACGGCAACCGATGTGATTCATTGTACATCTTTCTATAAACGTGATCACATTCTCTAATAACAACAAGATGCGTAACAAGAAGGAAGATCAAGGTTTCAACTGAAAGTAGTCATAAACAAAGACCGGTTCACGATGTTAATGACTTGATTACATTATCAGCCACCCGCTAGTGTTCATCAAAAATTATCACGCACTTTCATAATTAAATTCAAATACTGTGAAATCGTACATTGCGGTGAGTATGTAAAACATTCCAGTTCCAATATGTTTTTATTCAATGCCAAGTTGCCATTTTTTCGACATTCTGGTATACTCTCCTGACATGGCATTATTGTAATCCATTTCTGAGGTTGGGGCGCCTGCAAGGCAAAATTATGCTACCTCGATGATATATGACAGGCGGTGATGATGCCCCAGGAGAGGCGCAATCCTATACTTGATGAATACGTTAATGTTGGCTATTTAACTCATGCCCCAATGACCAATCACGTTTCAATGATTTTTTATTTACATTTATTTATTGAACTTTCAATGATGGTCGCCATTTCTGTAAGTACAACAACTCACTATCGCGCAAAAAAAAAAATACAATCGAGACATGACTAATGGAACCTCGAGATAAAAGCAAGGAGAGAGCAGGGATTTATACACAACCATAGAATGAATTGCATTTTCACTTAATAAATTACGTTGGCTTCGCTTGAAATTCTAACAAAGATAAAGTTAAAATTTGACACAAATTGCTTGATTATACACTTGAATAAATCACGAAGAAGGAAGCAATTTACATGGAAATTAGATGTTTGTGGAATTTGGATATTTTCGATTTAGATTCTCTGTTATAGAAGTAAGAGCGAAGCAAAAGGTGCAGGTTAGAATATCTCAATGGACCAAGTCAACGAAACTTTATTGAATTAGTAAACCATTATAAAATTAATATTAATAGATTTTGTTTGTTAGTATGTTTAATGTTGCTATTTTAGTTAGATAAAACCTAGTATTGAATGCACTAAAATATTTAGGAACAAAATTAGACCATTCAGGTGATTAAAAGTAAAGTGATCCCACAACAGACCCGGAGGTCCTTGGGGTAATAGGAACTTAAGGCTCCCACTTTTTCTAGACAATCGGCACTTTACGTCAGCCGGGTTGTCAGCCCTGCCTGACGGCCGCCTTTACCCCCAGAACAAGCGTCTGGTACTCATTTCCGTTAGAGGCTGAGTAGACCCCAGGACCATAGTGCCGCCAGAGGGTTTGGGTCAGTTTAAAAATCCTGACCCCAACGAGACTTGAACCCTCGACCCTCCGGCTTGTAGCTCAGTGCCTTAACCACTACGCTACGGCGTGCCCCATTCAGGTGATAACACAGTGGAAATTAAAAATAGAATCGCACAAACAAAACAAGCAATAAATGCTTTAAACTCTGTTTGGTGGAGCAAGAATATTACAAAAAATAGAAAATTACAAATATATCAAACCATAATTCAGAGCATTTTAACATGTGGTGCTGAAGTCTGGCAAATTCCTACCAGGGAAATGAAAATAATTTTAAGTACAGAAATTGATGTTTTAAGAAGATCAGCTGGAAAATCTAGAATGGATAGAATACGAAATAAAGAAATAAGGGAAATTAAGGGTGTACAAGAGGAGCCGGACATCATAGGCATTACAGAAAAGAAAAGATTACAGTGGTATGGCCATGTCCAAAGAATGCCAGAGCAAATATTGTCTAAAATTGTTATGAAATGGATGCCAATAGAAAGGAGGAAGAGAGGAAGACCGAAGAAAACTTGGATAGAAGGGGTACAAGCGGCTATGAATATCAGAGGTTTGGAGGACAATGAATGGATGGACAGAGAGGAATGACGTTTGGTTTCCGGAATACGGCGGTAGCTGCCATGATACCGGATGATGATAAATAAATGTTTTATTTCTAACGTATTATATGATCTTATGGTATTTTTTTATTTATTTCAGGATCGTTTCTGTTATTTACATAGGTATCTTCAACCAAAATATACATTTTTTTCTTCCACACTTCCCGGTCTTGTGTGTCTGCTTACGTCACGTTTCTCTTCTTCATGTTGTCTTGGATTCCCTTTATCTACGTTTGCTTTGGTCTACCACGTTTCCCTTTTCCAGGAGATGGTACCCATTTCAATACTTCTTTGTTTGTTTTTGTGTCCCTTCTACTCGTTACATGTCCATACCATCTTGGTTGAATTTCTTCAATCTCTGATACAACATCCTTTTCTACATTCAATATTTCTCTTATTATATTATTTTGTATTTTATCTAATTTTGATATTCTTGCCGATCTTCTTAAAAAGTCAATTTCTGTGACTAAGAATTTATTTCTGTGTTTTTGCTTCAACGTCCCGCACCATATAATAAAATACTCTTCACAATTGTGTTATATATTCATAATTTAGTCCTCTTGATTATATTCCTACTCCATAAAATATAATTTAATTTGCCAATAACTTTCTTTGTTTCTATTATTCTTTTTTCAATGTCTAATTCAGATGATCCATCTTTTTGATCCCAAATAAAAGCCGAGTAACAGCAAATGAGATGCGATTTATGCGCCAGCAGCAGGCTACACGAAGTGGGACCATAAAAGAAATGAGGAAATTATGGAAGAGTTGGATGTAGAACCCATTCTTCGCCATATACAAAACTACCAGAAGAACTGGAAAGCCTATATTCAACGAATGCCGTCTCCTAGAATTCCAAAAGCCATACTTCGCTACTGTCCCCAAGGCAAAAGATTGCTGGGACGTCCAAAAAAGCGCTGGATGGAAAATTCCTCTTTGAGACCGTAACAGGCCACACAGCCTAATACTTGCATGGATGATGATGATGATGATCCCAAATACTTGAAATATTGCACTTATTAAAAACATAAACAAAATTATACGGAACTACAAATTGTGGTGTTTTTTATAATCCAATCTCTCAGAAATTACTGACAAAAACAAATAAAAAATCTTCACGATACAAACATTTCCAAGCTCACGAAGAGCGGAAGAAAATCCTTCTGTAAGGGAACGACCTGTCTATAACTTTATTAAGTCAGACATCACAACTGTCACCTACCGTGACTCAACTGTAATTAACCAGAAAGCTCATTGGTGCAAATAAATCACCTTTTAAGCTCTGTGAACAGGGTATCTTCCAGTGCAATGCACTCATAGGAATTCTTATAAAAACTATAATTTCTCACACAAATATGTAATATATTTCTTTGCTTTTAAAACCACATTTTAGTTCCTTCATTTGATGATTACGAGAAAACCAAAGTTACGCCCATTTCACGTTATTATGTGAAAACAAACATCTTAAGAGCGGTTAACTCTTGTTATAATTACATCATCATAACGGAATGTGGCAAAGAAACGTGTAACAACCTTATCTCCGACTCATGCCCCAAGTGCGAGTCAATGACCAATCACGTTTCAACGAATTTTGATCACCAAAATAAAGAAAGCTCCTCCTTTTTAATATTCTGGGTCAGAGCATTGCTTTACAGTGACTGACTCTGTAACAAAAAAGTTGAATATAGCAAACAATGAACAGATTCCTTCGACCTACACATCTGATAATTGTGTGTTCAATAACTGTGTTTTTAAATAATGATTTTACTGAGTTGTTTTCGAAAAAATAATTAATAACCTATAATATGGTTATAGTCCCTCCATGGTATCTTTACCTTGCCGTGGTGGAGTGGCTTGTGTGCTTAAATGATCCTGAGAGCTATGCCGGCGGTAGCATTGCTGCCGATAGGGTTACCCATGCCGGACTGGTCGAAGGTGATAAGCCAGACGAAATAAGTACCTTGGTCGAAAGAGTGACGATCTTTCACCGTAAAAATACAACCGTCAAGAAATGCGGACATGGGTTCTACTGGGGTAAAATTTTCCGGAGGTCAAATAGTCCCCCATTCGGTTCTCCGGGCGGGGACTACTTCAGGGAACCCATGCCAAAGGCTCAAACACAGGGACATGTTCCTAGGAACATGGAATGTTAGGACTTTATACAATAGCGGGGCACTAGAGATATTAACGCGGGAATTGGATAAATCGCCCTTGGATATAGTCGCTTTACAGGAAGTTAGGTGGCCAGGAGAAGGTAGTCAGGAATCAGGAAGCTTTGCATTATACTATGGGGGTGCAGAAAGACCTGCATTTGGAACGGGTTTTTTAGTCAGAAGGAGGATCCTATCCGCTATCCGAGATATTAAGTTTGTTAGTGATAGGATATCATACATAATTCTAAAGGGTAAACGACATGATTTTATAATTGTAAATGTACATGCCCCCACAGAAGATAAAGATGACAAGATCAAGGATGAGTTCTATGAAGAATTAGAATGCTTATTTGATAGCCTTTCACGATATCATATGAAAATTGTCTTAGGAGATTTTAATGCAAAAGTGGGGCAGGAAGATATATTCAAACCAACAATAGGCAAATTCAGTCTTCATGAAGATAGTAACGACAACGGGGTTAGATTAGTCACATTTGCCACATCAAAGAATCTCATTGTTAAGAGCACAACATTTCAGCATAAGGATATTCATAAATACACCTGGACGTCCCCAGATGGAGAAACTCGGAACCAGATAGATCATGTATTAGTGGCTAAACGCTGGCACAGTAGCATCATTGATGTTAGATCAGTTAGAGGGACAGACTGCAATTCAGATCATCATCTGGTCAGGGTGAAAATCAGACAACGGCTATCGCTTATGAGAGGAACAAACGCTAAAGATGATTCTGTAAAATATGAATTAAAAAACTTGAAAAATGATGAAATGCGGCAAGAATACCAAATCAAATTGCTAATAGATTTGAAGTACTGGAATCTTCAGATGACAATGTGGCAAACGAAGAAGAAACTGATATAAATAAAGAATGGGAGGCTATAAGAGATACTATTAAATTGTCAGCATCAGAAAGCATTGGTTATTTAAAAAAGAGGCAAAACAAGAAATGGTTTGATGAGGAATGTGCCGACATTGTAAAGAAAAGAAAGCTAGCAAAAATGAAATGGTTACACGAGCCAAATGAGGTAAATTTAGAGCAATTGGGTAGTGTTAGACGGGAAACCACCAAGTTACTGAAGAGTAAAAAGAGGGAATATTTGAGAGAGAAGATTAATGATCTTGAAATGAATGCAAAAAATAGGAACATTAGAGAATTATATCAGGGAATTAGTATAGAGAAGAAAGGGTTTCAGGCTAGAACAAACATAATTCGGAATGAAAATGGGGATATGATTGCAGATTCCAAGAGTATATTAAATAGATGGAAAAGTTATTTTAATCAGCTATTAAATGTACATACAGAACAGGACATTGAGGAGGATAAGTTACAGACAGCAGAAATGCTAGTCGCAGAGCCAAGTGCATTAGAGGTTGAAATGGCAATTGAAAAATTGAAGATGTATAAAGCATCAGGTTCAGATGAGATCCCAGCAGAACTGATAAAATCAGGGGGAGAAAAATTGATGGACAAGATACGTTGGTTGCTTAGTATGATTTGGGAAAAAAGAAGCTCTTCCAGATGAATGGAAGGAATCAATTATCGTACCAATTTATAAGAAAGGAGATAAAACTGATTGCAACAACTATAGGGGCATCTCATTACTTTCAACTTCGTACAAAATTCTAACAAATATATTAGTAAGCAGACTTACTCCCTACATTGATGACATTCTAGGAGATCATCAATGTTCATTTAGAAGAAACAGGTCTACAACAGATCAGATTTTTAGTATAAGACAGATTTTAGAAAAGAAATGGGAATATAATGGTACTGTACATCAACTATATGTAGACTTCAAAAAAGCATATGATTCAATTAAGAGGGAGAAGTTATATAGTATCCTGCTGGAGTTCGGAATTCCCAAAAAGTTAGTTAGACTTATACGAATGTGTCTAAATGGCTCCACGAGTAGGGTGCGTGTAGGCAAACAGTTTTCAGACACTTTTGAAATCCAGAATGGGTTGAAGCAAGGAGATGCACTATCTCCTCTACTATTTAATTTTGTACTAGAGCATGCCATTAAATCTTTAGAGAATGAGGAAGGCTTACAACTCAATGGTATTAATAAGCTGTTAGTTTATGCTGATGATGTAGTACTACTGGCCGATAGCGAGGAGATACTAAAGGCCAACACGCACACACTATTGAGTAACACTAAGAAATTAGGACTGGAAGTAAATATCAATAAAACTAAATATATGGTCACACGTAGAAATACATTATATAATGGAAATGGACAACTAATGACAAATGAGGGAAATTTTGAGGAATTGGCCGAATTCAAATACCTAGGAACAATAATCACAAATAGGAATGAGATGCACAAAGAAATTAAACATAGGCTCAATTCTGGAAATGCATGCTATTATGCATTGCAGAGACTTTTGATGTCCCAACTCCGTTCAAAAAACGTTAAGCTGAAAATATATAAAACTATTATTCTACCAGTTATATTATATGGGTGCGAAACATGGACTCTTACTTTAAAGGAGGAAAGGAGATTACGAGTATTTGAGAATAAAGTTCTTAGGAAAATTTTTGGACCAAAGAGAGATGAACAGACAGGTGAATGGAGAAGACTACATAACAATGAACTATATGGTCTTTATAGGAAGCCAGATATAATAAGAACAGTTAAGTCCCGTAGACTGCGATGGGCAGGACATGTTGCGCGTATGGGGAATTAAAGACGTGCATGGAAACTTCTTGTAGGAAAGCCAGAAGGAAAACGCCCAGTTGGTAGACCAAGAATGAGGTGGGAGAACAACATTAACTATGATTTGAGGGAAGTAGATTATACAGGGAATGATTGGAAAGCATTAGCTCAGGATAGGGATGTATGGAGAGCTTATGTCCGCGCGGCCATGAACCTACGGGTTCGATAGTGCCAGTGAGTAAGTAAGTAAGTAAATATGGTTATAGTATACAGTTTGATGTCTTTCATTATTTCCCCACTAGGGTGATCCTGTTTGGCAGTAAATATTAAGATGAAGTTCGAGTGATGAACAAAGGAAACATAATCAAACATTTCTCATTTGTTTTCAAACATCACCGTTTACATTAAATATATACATATTTTAAAATAACTATATTTAAATAATGATTTGTGAGTAAACAGCTTAATTGTATTCGTTAAACAGTCCTAACAAATGTCACTCATGATTTCCAAATCCTCTGGATAAATTGTAAATCACTCGTGGCATCACTTGTGATAAACGTATTGTTTTGTTAAAAACTTAACCAGGAGGGCACACAATACTGAACAACACATGCAATAAAACTGTATCTGTGAATTGGTTCATGCGGTACCGTTTGAGACACGTTCAGGAGGTCATGCGTTCAAAGCCCGGTGCCGACCAACATGTCTGAGAGTTTTTTCCTTGTTTTCCTCAATCGTGAAGCAAATGATAAGTGGGATTTCATCACCAGGTCCTACTTCCTCGTAATCACTGTAATTCAATTTAAAATAGGTGCATAGGCTATTATGCATTGCAGAGACTCTTGACTTCCCAACTCCTTTCAAAAAACGTTAAACTGAAAATATATAAAACTATTATTCTACCAGGTATATTATATGGATGCGAAACATGGACTCTTACTTTAAGGGAGGAAATGAGATTACAAGTATTTGAGAATAAAGTACTTAGGAAAAATTTTGGACCAAAGAGAGATGAACAGACAGGTGAATGGAGAAGACTACATAACAATGAACTACATGGTCTTTATAGGAAGTCAGATATAATAAGAACAGTTAAGTCTCGTAGACTGCGATGGGCAGGACATGTTGCACGTATGGGGAATGAAAGACTTGCATGGAAGCTTCTTGTAGGAAAGCCAGAGGGAAAACGTCCAGTTGGTAGACCAAGAATGAGGTGGGAGAATAACATGAACTATGATTTGAGAGAAATATATTATACAGGGGATGACTGGAACACGTTATCTCAGGATATGGATGTATGGAAAGTTTATGTCCCCGCGGCCATGGACCTACAGGTTCGATAGTGCCAGTGAGTTAGGACTGAGAATGTTTGAACACAAGTGACCTAATAAAAGTACATACAGTTATTAACCCGCACGGCGACCTCATGTCAGTCTCGGCTTTTGCATTATTCAGCAAGCAATTAGCACCTAGCAATTTGTTGGCTTGTTTTCAGAGCCACATTTAATGTTCTTACACGGGAGGTCTTTTAATAACATAGTTAATCAATAACCCTAACATAGGGTAACGTTCCTACAACTGGACAACAGTAAACGAATGACTTAGACTGCGATTAAAACTTAAACATTTTATCAAATTTAGAAAGTGGAAGATGAAAGATGGTCAAGAATAGATATACCAATGGTCACCCCCTGGAAGAAATAAACGTGGCAGACCAAGATGGAAATGGAAAAGTTATGTCAGAATTATAATGGATGATAGAAATGTGGAAGAGGGAGATTGGAATGATAGAAATAAATGGAAACTGAAGACGGCAAACCTATAAGTGGGGGAAAGCCGAAAAAGAAAAAGCGTTTATTCATAAACTCTAGCTGAATTTATATAGAATTTTAGAGTATTCTAAGCATCAAAGCCATGGCCGAGAGGTTAAGGCACAGAGCTACATGACTTGCGCTGGTTCGAGTCTCCATCAGGGAAGAAATTTTCTCATGGAATTTCGGTCAGTATGGGACCGGTGCCCACCCAGCATCGTGAGGCATTTGTGTAGCTACAATAAGTAGCGGTTCCAGGTTGAGAAAACCAACTATAACGGATAGGGGACACGACAAATCGTCTAGATTAATTGGAAATCACTCGTAGCATTACTTATGGTAAAGACAAATCAATGGTATTGCGTTGATATTGGCAAAGGACTTTACATAATAAAACGGAGAAAAACGTAGCAGCATCAGATATCCATTCATTTGAAGAAAACCGAATAGTTAATATAGGTCAAACAGTTGTCTAGGTTATTGAACTTGTAACATTGATCAAAATATTCGCTCCCTTTCACTTTCCTTACCAACTCTACGCCCGAAGCGGCCCCTGCACCATCAATATATTGCACAGTAGTATTACTTGGCCAACGCACACCGAGCAATATTATTGTGCAATATATTGACGTAAATATTGATCGTGTAGGGGCCGGAGTTTCTCTCAACAAACAACTGGATGGACAATAAAAAAATAAATAATAGTTTAAAAAACTAAAACAACACGCTTTATTAGAAAACCGAACTAAAAAATGAAAAATAATTTTAATTTCCGACATGCTTGGGATAAAATTAAAGTGGTCAACAAAAAAAAATCCCCAACACATTTAGAATAAAACTAGAGTTATCTACACAAAAACATAATTTTACCATCAAAATCGTGGGGTGCTCTATATTATTTTATAATCAACAGATATTAGTAAACGTAAAGTCTCTTAAGAGGAAAACGTAAAAACCATAAAAAGCACCCGATGTGTTGGAAATTAAAATTATTTTTCATTTTTTAGTTCGGTTTTCTAATAAAGCGTGTTGTTTTAGTTTTTTTAAACTATTATTTATTTTTTAGTTTTAATATTTTACAGAATAAGATAAAAATGTAAATATCTTTAAATTCGATACTATTGTAGTATTAGCTAAAAGTAATAGGCCTACTCTTCCAAAAAAACCCTCCGGGACTATCGAACCCGTAGGTTCATGGCCGCGCGGATATAAGCTCTCCAAACATCCCTATCCTGAGCTAATGCTTTCCAATCATTCCCTGTATAATCTACTTCCCTCAAATCATAGTTAATGTTATTCTCCCACTTCATTCTTGGTCTACCAACTGGGTGTTTTCCCTCTGGCTTTCCTACAAGAAGCTTCCATGCACGTCTTTCATTCCCCATACGTGCAACATGTCCTGCCCTCCGCAGTCTACGAGACTTAACTGTTCTTATTATATCTGGCTTCCTATAAACACCATGCAGTTCATTGTTTACCACTAGAGTTCACCGCTCTACAAACTGAGCTCTTACAACGATTGACTAAAAAGTCGACAAGTCCGCAACCTATTATACCGGTTTTTATTATTTTGATTTTCTGCTGATTCTGGCCAGGATTTTAGAAACATTTATGAAATTATTGTATCGTCACGGATCCTTTACAAGTAGACAAAGTTTCAAGTCGATCCAATAATTTTAAGTGGGTGAAAATCGAGTTGAAAAATTCCGTTACATAGATAGATACAGGTCAAGCTAATATAAAGCGTGTAAAAACGGAATGAGTACACATACAAATAAGTATTATGTAGTAAATGAATCACTTCATGAGATAAAACAGATGTCCCAAAATGCACGGCCGTCTTGAGCCAAAAAGTTGTGTTAAAATCGTCCTGGGTTTGAAATAGGTAGAGTCCGGATTTATATGTAATTACATTTTTTTCCCCCACGGTATGTATCGATCTGAGAACTTAAAATGTTTACGATTTCAGCTACCAGGACCATTATATTTCATGTCCATGTTACATATTGCGGTCAATACTACGTATTTTAAACATATTTACATTTTTTTTACATATTATGTCAAACATTTGGTTGCACAAACACGTTCTTCTGCTTAAATCACGTTCTGCGATCATTTAATATATGTACATGTGTCCACCGCTGTGGTCTTGAGGTAGCGTGCTGCCTCGTTAAGCAGCGGGCCCGGGTTCGATTCCCGGTCGGAACAGACTTCTGGCTGAGGTTTTTTACTCGCCTGTAAGACAAATGGCAGGAAGCTTAGGGCCCAACGGTCCCCGAAAATCATCCGGTCATCATCATCCTAATCATTATCATCCGCATCCTTCACCGGTGTGGAAAGCTACCACACCTATAATTCCCTAGTAAAGCTGCAAAGCATATCATAAAAATGTTATGATTGCAGTGAAAGACCTGCCCTTGGGCAGAATTACTGTGGATCATATATATAAAGAAATTGCAAATCTAAATTCTAATGCGAAACCTAAGTTATAAATTGAATCAAATCAATTATTACAGTATAAAAGATGTTTGTACATTTTTAAGAGCGGAAACAGAGGATGGCTTGTAAACAATCAGACTTGATTCTAGTGGACTATCTTCAAGACAAGTTTAAAAAATAAGAAAACACGAGAGGAAATTTACTTTCGAACTCCTAGTTACAATCAACAATACAACAGACAGAAAGTCTGTTACTATATCACAAAAAAGTTGACAGAATTTGTCAAATCCTTTCTAGCTGTTTTCTCTGCCTTCACAAACCCACCCCACGCCCTAGATACGTGACAGCGTTAATCTCATCATGTTAATTGGAAGCGTTACCTCCCGTTACTTGTATCTTGTAAGCCCATGTTTCCCTTTACAGAGTTTTAGGGCCGCATGCAAATACATTAGTCTCTACTCAAATTACTTCCAATCACCGGTGAGCTGACTCACCGTGAGCAAGTGCAAAGATGGAATTAGCGACCCACTAACTGGTCATGCATGGAAGTCGTCGTTTTCGTAATATTGGCAAGAAATTACCCAGAATTCTCAGCGATAAACCACTTCCGTTATTTTCGTCTGCTAGAGAAACGCATTTACGATTGCGTCCCGCAAATAAAACCGTATACGACGACGTCTGTGTCGCGCGATATTACGCCGATTCTCCTGTTCTTCCAGTTGAATTCTTTGGTAGACTATCAAATTCCTCTTCTCCGCGTATACCGAAAACATGATCGAAGTCTTCAAGGTCCATCTTGGATAAAGCAGCAAGGTTTCAAAGTACATCTGTTCCCATCGGGCTGCTCACGATTCGTTCTCTGCAAAGTCACCTCGCCAGGTAGCTTAGGAATTTCGACAATTATTATCGCAGAAACAGATTTTTGAGTACGCAAAAAGTCTTTGGATGCAACTTTCTCAGCAGAGAACGACTTTTACGGTCTAATGCGTCCATAGATACGACCCATAGTCTCTCTCCCCTTACAGGGAAGAATTTAAATCCTAATTTAGTTACACTTGTTTTTGTATAGGTGTCATTTGAATGGTCCGTGGTTAGCGTTCCGCCTCATACTGACATCTAGGAAACCAAGGTAGTACTAGGATGGGAAAATTCGGTAAATTTTGCTTCGAGGCCTTTCATTCAGGCTTAAGGATCTTTTACGAGCCTGAAAATCTTCAGACTCAGTACTCACGGCTTAAAGTCCCTCCCGGAGGACTTGCTCCTTGGATTTTTCCATCCTAAAAAATCCATCAACCCCGGCCGGGTTTGAACCCGCGACCCTCGGGACCAGAGGCTAGGAGCATAACCACTGACTTTATACTGGTAGCTTATGTTGCATTCACTGAGGCCCCTCCATCAGTTCCTTGAAATCCATCTGAATATTATCCTCCCACCAACGCTTATAGAGATGATTATATACACGGTGATTTAAATAATAATATATTTATTTTTCTTGTCCTTTTATTTGTAACGTCTATATTATTTACGTATGTTTGGCGATCAAAGCCTCCCTAAAAGCATTTCTCAAAAACCTTAAAAATCTATTATTAGGACAGATCGCACCAATAACGTGTTATGCAGGGATGGGTCCATCTCACTTAGACATATTTAACGAGATTAGAATCCGTAAAAGCCACATACAGGGTGAATCATAAATATGGCTATACGTTTGATTGCGTTGTGTGATGAAAATATTACCATTACAGGAAATATGAAATTACCGTTGGAAAGGCAATTATTCAAATTACAACAATGGAATAAAACAAAACAGTGTAGAACTTACGTCATTAGTCAAAATGACGTTAAATATGCAAGAGCAAATTACAATTGCTGCATGGGCAATAACATATGCTAATGATCGTGAGGCCGCAAGACGTGAGTTTAACGTAGCATTGCAGCCGTCGGAAGTGGAGAAAACGACGGGAATCAAACCTCCTGGAAGGCCTCGCATTACCACGGATCCGAAACAACGAAGAGAATTGTGGAGGCGTTCGACGCTAGCCCACAAAAATCAAACCGCCAACTGCACGTGAGCAATAATTTGTTTTGTTTTACTGTCGTAATTTGAAGGATTCCCTTTCCAATGATAACATCATATTTCCTTTAATAACATTTTCATCACAAATTGTGATCAAACGTATAGCCATATTTCTGAATCACTCTGTATTTAAGAAAGACCTTCGTTTCCCAGGAATAGTATACGGCACCTCCTTGCCGACGCTGACTTCGTTGTTAGAGAAATACCGCACCCTTGCCGTTCACGGACCTCAATAAATATAGGGGCTTCATTTCATCTCATTTTTCGAATGGATTCGCACTTATCATTCCTTGATAATGACATGTGGGATCATGCCGAAACGTCGGAATCAGTGGCCAGAGGCCGAACTTGAATCCAAGACGCGGAAAACCCAAGAAAACTTTTCTTAATCTTTCTTTATATATATATATATATATATATATTATTATTATTATTATTATTATTATTATTATTATTATTATTATTCAATATTAGTCTTTATAGGAAGCCAGATATAATAAGAACAGTTAAGTCTCGTAGACTGCGATGGGCAGGACATGTTGCACGTATGGGGAATGAAAGACGTGCATGGAAGCTTCTTGTAGGAAAGCCAGAAGGAAAACGCCCAGTTGGCAGACCAAGAATGAGGTGGGAGAATAACATTAACTATGATTTGAAGGAAGTGGATTATACAGGGAATGACTGGAAAGCATTGGCCCAGGATAGGGATGTTGGAGAGCTTATGACCGCGCGGCCATGAACCTACGGGTTCGATAGTGCCAGTGAGTAAATAAGTAAGTATTATAGGAATCGAATATCAACAATCCAAGCCTATATACATATACATTTGTTTTTTTGCTAAAATTGGTAGCGTGACTTATACCGAGATTTGTTCCATACCAGACAGATATACGTACGTACAAGCTGCCAGTGGAACACCACATGTCCAGTGTAGCAAATCATAAAGAACCGTTCGGTCGTCAACTAAATTAGAATTTGTATGGCTTTCTCGACACGACAACTCATCCAATAAATTAGCTCCTCCCGTGCTAGTATTGGGTTTCATGCAGACTGATACAAGTTGTTACAGTTAACTAACTCACTATCGAACCCATAGGTTCATGGCCGCGCGGACATAAGCTCTCCATACATCCCTATCCTGAGCTAATGTTTTCCAATCATCCCCTGTATAATCTACTTCCCACAAATAATGTTAATGTTATTCTCCCACCTTATTCTTGGTCTACCAACTGGGCGTTTTCCTTCTGGCTTTCCTACAAGAAGCTTCCATGCACGTCTTTCATTACCCGTACGTGCAACATGTCCTGCCCATCGCAGTCTACGAGACTTAACTGTTCTGGCTTCTTATAAAGACCATGTAGTTCATTGTTATGTAGTCTTCTCCATTCACCTGTATGTTCATCTCTCTTTGGTCAAAAAATTTTCTTAAGAACTTTATTATCAAATACTCATAATCTTCTTCCCTCCCTTAAAGTAAGAGTCCGTGTTTCACATCCATATAATATAACTGGTAGAATAATAGTTTTATATATTTTCAGTTTAACGTTTTTTTGAAAGGAGTTGGGACGTCAAGAGTCTCTGTAAAATATATATATTAATGAAAACCTAAATAGCTACATTCCTTCAGGATCGTTAAAATTGTATTTATGAAGGAAGACGCTAGAATCAAAAGCCAATCTACATGCGTTTTGTCAGCAAACTTGTATCGTCAGAGAAGTGATAAAGTAGCCTATGAGATTTTCTTCTTCTTAAATCATCGTGACAAACTGAATCTCTTCATAAGTAATGCCACGAGTGATTTGCAATTTATCTAGAGAATTTTGAAATCAAGAGTGGCATTTGTTAGGACTATTTAACGAATAAAATTAAGCTGTTTACTAACAAATCATTATTTAAATATAGTTATTTTAAAATGTTTATATGTTTAATGTAAACGGCGATGTTTGAAAACAAATGAGAAACGATTAGTACGGTTCATTTGCAAAAGAAGCAAATGTTCGTCACTGCAACCAGATCATATTATTTATTGCCAAAGGAATGCAATATTGTAAGAATATACTCTAGTGGAGAAAAAATGAAACACATCAAACTGTATATTAATTCATTTCTGATGCCCTATGATGTAAATATGACAATTATATTTTTCTGGGAAAAAATACATTTAAGAAAGTGCAGTGTTTTTTTTTTTTTTTGGTGCTGGTATGATCAATTGCTGCAAATGTTTTTATATTAACTCCCGCATGCGTTATGTGTTGACATTCATGCACTATATATGCAATCTGGTAGCCGTATTTCTTAGTGAGTCAGTCACTGCAAAATAATGCTATGACCTATTCAGAATGTTAAAAAGGAGGTGCTTTCTTTATTATGATAAAGTTTATTTGGTAAATTTTAGGCGAAACACGACTGTGATTGGTTGTAAATCAAAAATAATTTTAACGTGATTGGTCATTGACTTCCATTTGTGGCGTGAGTTAAATAGTCATTTTAATGTCACTGACAATATTAGAAATAAATACATGTTTATTATTTCATATCATTCTTTCCCGTCAAAATACATCGGTTTTCAAATTTCACACATATATATGTAATGTGGCACGCCGTCAGGTTACAAGAGAGAAAGTAGAGGGTTTGACTTCCGGTGGGGTCAGGACTTTTAAACTGGCTAAAACCTTCTGGTTGCAACATAGCCCTGGAAATTAGTACCAGACGTAACACGAAAGGTTGCATCTTGTGCCGACTGTCTAAAAAAACTCTCTTAAGGGCTTTAGTGAAATCACTTTACCTGTACAAAACCTTTCATTTCAACTTATTTAAAAACGAACGCGACATTGTTCTTTGAAAAATTCAGATACTTCCTTTCCATTAAAAAAACTACAATTCTCATATTTCATTGCCTCTGATATTTTAAAAAAGGAACATTATTTTTCTTTGAACATTTGAGACTGTTCTTGCCATCGAAATACCACAATTTCACATCGTTAATATTTTAAGACGGCGCCGTCAACTATCACATTTTTAGACCAACATTTACTCCAATTTGCAAGAACTTAACGAGTATTCTGGGTGCATTAGTACAATCCCTCAAGTACCGTTTAACTTAAATATTAATTTTGTTATAATTTAAACACTGCAGTACAACAGCGTGACTAAATTTAGAAGAAAGTCTTGAAAATCCAACCATTCATCGCTTCTTAACGGAATACAGGTCTAGTTCTTGTTTCTGTCACGCGCTCAAATTAACTGCGTCTTTAAGTAGCCTCACCATAAATAGTAGAAGGTTTACTGCAGCAAGAATCTAGAGAACAATATGAAGTCCACCGCTGTGTGTTTTTTCTCGTTTTCTTTAGTTTACGCTGTTCTTCCTCTTTGTTTTACCTTTGTTAACCTTTTTATCTTATTCACACATACAAACACAAGACAGGGCACACACCCAGATCCAAGGTGGAGATTTAAAATCCCCTACCCCACCGGGAAAAGAACCCGGCGACGGACATGTTTTTACATTTTGTTTACCTTTTTGTTAAACACTGTTTTCCTTCTTGTTTTACCTTTTTTGTTAACTTTCTGTTATTCTCACATATAGACACACACCCAGACCCAAGGTGCAGGTTATAAATCCCCTATCCCGCCGGGCATCGAACCCGAGTCGCCGGAGTGGTAGGTAGGGACTCTAACGCCACGGTGACGGACATCTCGAGGTAGCGTGCTGCCTTGTCACGCAGCGGGCCCGAGTTCGATCCCCCGGTTGGGACAGTTTCCTGGGTGACACTTTAATCGGGGTTTCTCCTCACCTTTTAAAATTCATGACGAAACACCGTTGAGGTTAATAAATAAAATTTACAATATAAAAATACATACCTGAGAAATGTATATGGATATTTTAATGTATGCAGACGATCTGGTAATTATACAGAAGTCAGAGGTTGATTGACAAAGAGCCATTTACATGTTGAATGAATTAGGACTCTATTATAATCTCAAAGTCTCAACTTCAAAAACTAAAATTACGGCTTTTCACGGCAAAAGTGCCAGTCAGAGCAAAAATAGTGATCAATAATGAAATAATAGAACAGATAGCACACTTGGTTCAGATATAACATATAGTTATGATTGGGATATACATAATAAATTAAACCGATATCAAATGATGTGTGGCACCATAAGAAGAACCCTCCGAAAGACTCGAAGAGAAACTCGGCTCAGGTTTTATAAAATTATGGCTGTTCCTGTTCTTTTATATGGATCTGAATCTTGGGTACTTACAAAAAAGATATCTCACACATTCAAGCCACTGAAATGAAATGTTTAAGATCCGTAAAAGGACGTACGCCGTAGCGTAGTGGTTAAGGCACTGAGCTACAAGCCGGAGGGTCGAGGGTTCAAGTCCCGTTGGGGTCAGGATTTTTAAATTGACCCAAACCCTCTGGCGGCACGATGGCCCTGGGGTCGACTCAGCCTCTAACGGAAATGAGTACTAGACGCTTGTTCCGGGGGTAAAGGCGGCCGTCACGCAGGGTTGACAACCCGGCTGACAAAAAGTGCCGATTGTCTAGAAAAAGTGGGAGCCTTAACCTCCTACTACCCCAAGAGCCTCCGGGCCTGTTGTGGGATCACTTTACTTTAAAAGGATGTACACGCATGGATAGATTACACAATGAATTAATAAGAAATGAACTGGAGATATTTTCAATACTCGATAAACTAGAAGAGCACAAATACCAATGGGAAGAACATTTAGACAGAATGGACAATACAAGATTACCCAAAAAGATCAACACCTACAAACCACATGAGAAAATATCTTTGGGACGGCCAAGGAAACGATGGACTTGAGACCGGAACAGGCCACATTGACCTAATCCTGGAAAGGAAGAAGAATACCTGAGATCTCAGTCTTCTTCAACTTTGGATGTGAGATGTGGAGTACTTTCGGAGCCTATGTTCCATCTTCAGCTTGTGTACAAGATTATCACGAACAACCGGTACCGATTTACAATCTGAAAATGAAGCAGGTACTTCGAAAGTACTTCACAACCCACAGGATGGCTAAGATATCAGGTTGTAAGCAGGAATATGAAAGGTAGATCGTAGCTTAAATAGTTTAAAAGGAGAATTGAATGTGTCAGCTTTTATCATGAATTTGTTTGGTTTGACGTCATAAGGTTGTTTCGTAACTTTGCTTTGTGATATCTTGTGCTGGTATCATCGGATATGCAGCTAGCTCATGCTCTCAGAAGTCCCGGTATTTTATCTTACCATTCGGATGGAAATATTTTCCACTTTTCCTGTCAAAATATTCTCAGATCCACCAATCCTTCTCTTATACCTAACATGTCTTGAATATGACATTTGTCATTAATTTCTGTGTTGTGTGTCTTATCAAATAATGTTTTCCCCTGAATATTTCTTAAGATTTTCATTTCACATGTGCTTATTATTTGTTTAGTTTTTGTTGTATCAGCCCTAGTTTCTGTTCCATATACAATAACTGTCCGAACTATCGTTTTGTATATGCGGGTTTTGTTTTTATTGACATGTTTGTTGCGCCAAATTAAATCTTTCATATATCCTGACATTATTTGTGCTGTTTTATCAGCTTGTTTCTTTACTTCTTTTATTAAATTTTTACTGTTTGTTGTTAATACACCTAAATAATTAAATTCTGATACTTGTTCTATAATTTTTGTTTCCGCTTCTAATTTGCATCTTACATTTTCCCACCACGTTTGGGTTATAAAATGGGAAACACTTGATTTCAGTTGATATGTTGCACAGACTATTTAACTCATGTCCCAAATGGGAGTCAATGACCAATCACATTTGAATGATTTTTTATTTACAACCAATCACAGTCGTGTTTCGCCTAAAATTTACCAACTAAAGTTTATCATAATAAACAAAGCACCTTCTTTTTAACATTCTGAATAGGCCATAGCATTATTTTGCAGTGACTGACTCTCCAAGAAATACGGCTACCAGATTGTATATATAGTGCATAAATGTCAACAGAAAGCGCGTACGAGAGATTATATAAAAACATTTATAACAATTGATTATACCACAAAAAACAAAGAAACCACTGTTTGCACTTTCTTAAACGAATTATTTTCCAGGAAATGAAGTCCTAGAAAAATGTAATTGACATATTTAGAATAGGACATCAGAAATTAATTAGTACCTATACCGTTCGTTATAAATTTCTCCACTAGGGTGCATTGTTACAACATTGCGATCCTTTGGCAATAAATAATATTACGATCTGGTTGCAGTGATGAACAAAAGAAGCAAATGAAGCGTACCAGTCGTTTCTGATTTGTTTTCAAACATCGCCGTTTACATTAAATATTTAAAAACTACTATAGTTAAATAATGATTTGTGAGTAAACAGCTTAATTTTATTCGTTTAATAGTCCTAACAAATGCCACTCTTGATTTCCAAATTCTCTAGATAAATTCAGTCCTCACTTCGTGAGTCGTGAATTTATTGATAATTTTGAAATCACTCGTGGCATTACTTATGATAAAGATGTTGTCCTTATATTTTTATGTCTTACGTAATTAGATATGGAACGGGGTTACAAATAATGAGATCATTTACATAAATCTGTACTTGGCCGAGAATAGTAAAGTTATGTATTCACTGGATATTTCCAACACGTGTAATTGGGCGATTTACTACAATTCATGGCCTAAATTCTCGAGCGCAGGACTTCCATTCCAGGGAAGTAGGACGAGAGACGAATTGGGAAAGCGAAATAAAATAAGAGCAATTGTAACATTTTTATGGACTGATTGGCAAGGATTGTTCACGCCAATGAAAACAAAAAGCTCATGAGCTTCTAATTAAATGGACACGATTCAAGTCCCGCGCACATCAGTTCTCCATTCGCTAATCACGTCTGCGCATTAGCAAGTTTCCTTTCTCGCCTCCTGTAACCTTGTTGTTAACCTCGCAGCTCTTACTTTATTGTGGCTTCTTATTCCCAAAAGTCAGATTTTTTATTAATGAGATTCGTGATGAAGTTCCGTTGAGGTTTATTCAAAATTAAAATATAAAATTATGAAATATTTACCTAAAAGGTCCGTCTCCTCAACTTTATTTATCTGTAGCGCTTTCGGGACTTGTCCCATCATCACACAAGTCTGTCTTCCCAAGGTATTCTAAAAAAAATCCAGAAGAAGAGGCTAAGGACTGGATTTTAGGAAATGCTGCACAATATAATGTCTCTTTCCACTTAGTGAATCAAACAATCCAGTTTCTGGAAAAGATGCCGGTGAAATTAAATACTCTTTCTGCCTACACATCCGACAACATTCTGTGCGAATTTTTCCTGTTTCGGAACGTGAAGAATTCCATGTGCGGACACTTAATCCCAACCTAAAAAATTCCGTTGCTGCCTTCTTGGAGGAGCTGGGTGCAAGTGTTTGAAAATTAATTGTTACTTCTACAAGTGGTTTCAGATGAGCAAACAGTGTAGAGAGAGTACTTTGAAAGCACGTAGGTTTAATAGGTACGGAGACTCTATAGTGGTTCAAAATTTACACCTCTAATAAATGATAGCATATTCTTGACTAGACAAAACGCAGGGAAAAACCACATTCGTTGTTCAAAATAATAAAATAAGCCGCATTTCAATATTTTGTTTGGTTTAGTGTGTTCGAACTCGCGAGCTACTGCTACGAGGCTAAGAGCAACATCAGAAGATGTATTCCTACACCTGGAAACATCTCCGCGGACGTTTTTCATACATCATTATTGCGGTATATATATTTGTAACACGGTACAAACATAAATAAGTCCCGCCCCGTAGCCGAGTGGTTAAGGAAGGAAGCCTTGGCGCAGAGCTACGAGACTTGCGCTGATTCCAGTCTCCACGGGGGAAGAAATTTTCTCATGGTATTTTATCCAGTAGAGGACCGGTGCCCACCCAACATTGTGATGCATTTGAGTAGCTACAATAAGTAGCGGCTCCAGGTTGAGAAAATCAGCTGTAACGGCCGGGGGATCCGACATGCTGACCACATGTCACCCCTACACTGGCTTGTGATCATCTACATCTGTGGTTGACACATATGGATGTGAAGGCAGCAGCCGGCTGGTAGGCCTATCGCGCCACGGACTGTATTCTCTCTACACTGACACATGGTAGAAAGAATGAATATTATTCTTACAAAAGTGATGATCCAAGTGAGAAACGAAAACACGCTCTGGGTGAATGAACACGTCACATCCGGATGTCAATGAAGGTCGAATGTCACTGACACCAGCGAGAGTGGTTCTGCTATCTACAACATAAACTTGATTTCATAATTTCACCTAAAGCGGAGAAATTAGCATAACGAGATTAACTCAAGGACTTGACTTACCGGTCCCATGTTCACATTTTGTATAACGATAAATACTTTTTTTTTTTCACAATTTATGTTAAAGTAACGAATGAAAATTGCACATGAAAATGTCGTATAATTTCCATTGATGCCTTAGGGGAACTTCGAAAAATAAAGCCAGGAAAGACTCTATAATGAAATTATACAAGATAATGGCAGTGCCTATTATTACTTATGGATCCGAAACATGGACTGTGACAACACAACAATCTGCCAGAATACAAGCTGCTGAAATGAGATTCCTCAGACCAATAGCAGGATATCAAAGAACAGACAAAAAACATAACACAAAAATAACACATCGACTAAAAGTAGAGGAATTAAACACAACAATAGAGAAATACAGAACAAACTGGAAAGAACACTTGGCAAGAATGACTGAAAATAGAATACCCAAAGCAGCATACAACTATTCACCACGAGGAAGAAGTTTGGGAAGACCAAGGAAAAGATGGAAAGAGCAGCAATTTGGAGCCGGAACAGGCTAGTAAATAAGGGTAAACCGTGAAGAAGAAGAAGAAGAAGGCCTTAGGACAATAACATGTTAAGCCACATATTGTTCTTTCTGAGAGATAAGGATTTTAATGTTTCAAAAAATTATAAACACTAATTGTACAGTACAGGGTGATTACAAATGATTGGAGCTATTTCATGATTTTATGGTAGCTGTAGTATTCGACATATTTTCACGAACTTTTACAGATACATAGAGCAACTTCCCAGGTTTTTTTTGAGATGTTACAGGTGCTCCATATGCTCCCCCTTGGTGATTCTGCAGATATCAAGTCTGTAATCAAGTTCGTCCCATACTCGACGTAACATGTCCCTATTAATTTGTTCAAAGGCATTGATTATGCGAGCTCGCAGTTCTGGTAAGTCTACTGGTAAAGGAGGCACAAACACTGAATCTTTCACATACCCCCAAACAAAAAAATCGCACGGCGTCAAATCGGGGGAGCGTGGAGGCCATGACAACAATTTCTGATCATTCTCTCCACTGCGACCGATCCATCGGTTTGGCAATCTCATGTTTAAAATTCACGAACATCGTGATGGAAGTGTGGTGGAGCACCATCCTGCTGGTAGATGAAGGTCTCACTGTCGGTCGTCAGCTGCGGCATGAGCCAATTTTCCAGCATGTCCAGGTACACGTGTCCTGTAACGTTCTGCTCGCAGAAGAAAAAGGGCCATAACTTTGAACTGAGAAACCGCACAGAACACACTAACTTTTGGGGAGTCGCGAATGTGCTGCACAATAACGCGGGGATTTTCTGTGCCCCAATTCGCACATTGTGTTTGTTCACTTTGCCATTCACAAAGAATGTTGCTTCGTCACTGAAGACAAGTTTCTCACAAAAACCATCCTCATCCATAAACTGCTGCATTTGTGTACAAAATTCAAACCGACTCACTTTGTCAATGGGCGTAAGGGCTTGTAGAAATTGCAAGTGGTAAGGGTTATGCTTCAATCTTTTCCGCAAGATTTTCCAAACGGTCGGTTGTGGAATGTTCAGCTCTCTGCTCGCTTTTCGTGTTGATTTCTGTGGGCTACGTGTGAAACTCATCCGCACACTCTCAACCTTTTCTTCACTCACTGAAGGACGACCCGTTGATTTCCTTTTACAGAGGCATCCTGTAGCTTTAAATTGCGCATACCATCGCCGAATGGAGTTGGCACTCGGTGCATCTTTCTCGAACTTCGTTCTGAAGTGTCGTTGCACAGTTATCACAGATTGAGTTGAATGAAATTCAAGCACAGCATATGCTTTCTCCTCGCCTGTCGCCATCTTTGATAACTGCTGCGCTCTCTCGGTTTAAAGCTGAAACACGGCTGCGAGAGAAAACAAAAAAAAACCTTATGAGTTTTTATACATAACTTTAAAGTTCTGTGAAGATATGTCAAATAAGATCGCTACAATAAAATCATGAAATCGCTCCAATCATTTGTAATCACCGTGTATTGTTGTTAATACATTGTGTGTCTATATGTTTTAACTTACAAATGGTTTTATGGATATTTCAATACATTTATTTGCTATCATTGTAATAAATGACATTTCTTAACACAATGTGGCTTATCATGTTACTGCCCTAAGTCCTTCAATTGAAGAAAAATCTTGCTGTATTTTTTTTGTACTAATACAAAAATATTATTATTATTGACGTGTATTATTTAGAAACAGTTCAATCTAATCTTCAAGCCTATGTGTTACTGAGTCCACCGCTGTGATCTCGAGGTAGCGAGCTGCCTTGTCACGCAGCGGGCCCGGGTTCGATCCCCGGTAGGGACAGTTTTTCTGGGAGAGCTTATTATCGGGTTTTTCTATTATCGGGTTTTTCCTCACCTGTAAGACAAATGTCAGGAAAACTTTAAGGCCCAAATGGTCCCCGAAATCATATGGCCATCATCATTATCATCATCATCATCCTGCAACGGTGTTGAAAGCAACGGGAAGCTACCACACCTACAATTTCCTAGTAAAGCTGCAAAGCATAGCATGAAAATGCTATGATTGCAGTGACTGCCCTCGGGCATAATTACTATGGATGGATGGATATAGTAACTGAAATTAGTTATACATAAGTTCTATATACACTTATGCGAATAATTTAATAAGAAATGATGGGAAATCAGATTCGCCTTTGTCAGGAAAATCAAAAGATTCAAGTACCATGAGGAATAGAAGTTCATAAGAGTGGAAGAAGAAATACAGGGCAAGTCAAAATGTTGTGCAGGTTTTCAGAAATTTATTATGTGAAATGTAATGAACATATAATATCGTGAGACATATTGTATGAAAGGTAAACTCTCAAAGTTTTTTTTTAAATATTCACAGATGTTCTATGTGAGCGCCTTTTTGTTACACGACAGATGTCAAGCCGATATTCAATCTCCTGCCAAACTTTCTGTAGCAGTCCGCGGTCGATATCAGCAATGGCTGCTGTGATGCGGGCACGCAGTTCATGCAGTGTTGTTGGAAGTGGTGGTACGTAAACATGATCCTTTACAAGACCCCACATGAAGAAATCACACGGGGTTAGATCTGGTGAACGAGGTGGCCAATGAATGAGTTGTTGATCACCCTGAGATGCACGGCCTATCCAGCGTTGTGGTAAAGCCGTATTCAAATGGTCTCGAACACTGCCATGGTAATGTGGAGGGGCGCTATCCAACTGCAGAATGAAATCTGGACTATCCGCTTCAAGCTGCGGAAGGAGCCATTGTTGTAGCATATCAAGGAAAACATGTCCGTTCACAGTACGTTCATGAAAGAAAAAGGGCCCATAAACCTTTGCATGGGAAATGGCACAAAAGACATTCACTTTCGGAGAATCGCGTTGATGTTCCAGAGTTGCATGGGGGTTACCAGTTCCCCAAATCCTTACATTGTGTCTATTCACTTTTCCTGAAAGGTGGAAAGTCGCTTCATTACTGTAAACTACCCTCTCATGGAACTCATTCTCTTCCATTAATGCGAGAAAATCAACACAGAAGGACGCTCGCAAAGCATAATCGGCGGGTTTTAAGGCTTGAACCAGTTGCAAGTGGTAGGGTTTTCATCTGTAAACGTTTCCAGAGAATCCGCCATACAGTTTTTGTGGTAGTTGAAGTTCTGTCGCTCCCCGGTAGGTGGATTTCTGTGGACTCCGCACGAAGCATGTGCGAACGCGTTCGACTGTCTCTTCACTCGTCGACGGACGGCCAGTCGATTTTCGTTTACAGATACAGCCTGAATCCCTAAATTGTGTGTACCACTTACGAATGGATCTCCCATCCGGCGGGTCTTTATCGTATCTGGTACGGAAATGTCGTTGAACACTAGTCACAGAGTTGTTTACATGGTAATCAAGCACACAGAAAGACTTCTGATCCCCAGTCAACGCCATTTTCCTTTACTGCTCTGCTGTTGACATCTTGCGGGTGAACGCGGAACTTTAGAAGTGGACAACTAAACTTTGAGAGTTTACCTTTCATACAATATGTCTCACGATATTATATGTTCATTACATTTAACATAATAAATTTCTGAAAACCTGCACAACATTTTGACTTGCCCTGTATACAGAGAATAGACAACAAATTGTTTTCTTTTAGGTGGGAAGATCAAGAGCAAGATTTAAGGCGCAAAATAAAACTTGAAATTGTCTGAAGGTTGTGTATCAAAGTCCAGAAGACTGTGTGTGTGTGTGTAAAGCTGCCTCAGATGGAGCTTTTCAGATAAGCATTCCAAAGTCCAAAGTTTCACATTCAAATTCCTGGGCCAGAAAAGTTAATTTTGTAAATCAGGAAAACCAGTTGTGCTACCCAGTACACATATCCACGCAGATAATCGACGCGACGATCTTGTTCAAAATGATGATTGTAATTATTGTGTTTGTTGTATTTTAAAATAAGTGGAAGAGAAGATCACATTAATGTAATACACAAGGGTTAACATTAATTTTAAATCTTCTTCTTCAATTCATGGGCTAGGCAAATTGCCTGTTCCGCCTCACAGTTGTTCTGTCCATCTTCTCCTACTTCCTTGAAACTCTTGGCTTCTACGTAGTTAAATACTGCTTTTGGTATTCTTGTTACATTCATTCTATCTACATATTAAACTATTTATCTCTGTTCAAATATCTTCATTCTTTATCCGATCCAATCTTGTACAGCCTTTTGTTCTTCAAAGGAGGTTCATTTCTACGCTTTGTGTTCTACTTTGTAATTTAAATCTTGTTTAAGCTGTATAAATAGCAGTGACAACAGAAGCAAACAAGAAATTAAAGTGTAAAAAAATGTTAAAGATTACGTAATGATTTATTCTGGTCTCGAGGTAGCGTGCTGCCTTGTCACGAGCGGACCCGGGTTCGATCCCCGGTCGGGGCAGTTTTTCTGGGTGAGGTGTTTATCGGGGTTTTCCTCACCTGTTATACAAATGTCTGGAAAACTTTAAGGCCCAAACGGTTCCCGAAATCATATGGCCATCATCATCATCATCCTTATAATCATGATCACCATCCTTCACCGGTGTGGGAAGCTACCACACCTACAATTCCCTAGTAAAGCTGCAAGCATAGCATAGAAATGCTATATTGCTGTGAAGAACCTGCCTTCGGGCAGAATTACTATGGATGGATATTCTGGAGTGGAACAGACAGCTAATGGAGTAGCCATGTGGGTAAATTAAGCCCACAGAATGAGATCAATAGGCTTACAAATAAATGAGTTTAAATAATACATAGTTTGAAAAAATATTTATCTTTTGGTCAAACTTGCTTCTTGAATTATTGTGCTATTTTTTAACGATCTGTTCAAAACAGCATTTCTTCCCACAACTATTAACTGTAAATGAATTTGATGGGAGAACATAAAATGTATAGCCAGGTAATAGTTCCACTTACTTGGTTGGTAACAAAGATAACAAGTGGGAGAAATCAAAGTATGACATAATGTTACCAGTCACGGAAACTGACACAACAAATTCCTTGCTTTCAACCTCCGTCGATATACATTCTAATATATGCACGATCCAATGCCAACTTTGCTATTACTGTAAGTAATAAAATCTGTAAAAATCTAGATTTTACATATATTCAAATTAATAACAGGAATTTGGTTCAAAAACCAAGAAAATAAATAAAGTGAAAGTACATTTTAGAGAAATGTAACTAACACAAAAAGGATCCACCATGAGGAAGTTGATGATGTGGCCACTAATGGGAGTAACAGACGAATAGATATTATTGCATTTAGACCATCTTCTAAAATTGGTATATTAGATCCCACAATCCGTTTTGAGACTCATAGTGGCCAACCTGAGGAAGTTGACTCTGAAAAGAAACCCATATATGAGCCAACAGTTGATAAATACCAACTAGATGGTATAACTGTCACAGGATTGATGATCGGGGCAAGAGGTACTATACCAGGATTCCTAGCCAAATTTTGGAATTCCTTAGATTTGGACAGGGTGTATCTTTCTAAAATTGCCATCGCTGCCATTAGAGGATCAATTTCAACTTTAAGAAACCATTTTTACAAAATTTCTACTTTGTAGTATGTATACTTCAATTAGGCCTACAATTTGAATTTTTAAATGTATTTACAAAATGTATTTCATAAATTCAAAAAATTAATTGTCTGTATCACATTGTCCTTGAGCCAATCCTCTGAGGAAAGTTGTATATAATAAAAAAAAAATGCCTGATGGCAGGTCTTTACTGCAACCATAGCATTTTCATGCTATGATTTGCAGCTTTACTAGGGAATTACTGGTGTGGTAGCTTCCCGTTACTTTCCACACCGACAGAAAGGACAAGAAAATGTATTAAGAAAATCATATATCAACACTTTTAAAATTCATATTAAAGCACCGTTGAGGTTATGTAATAAGATGTTTATATATATATATATATATATTAGTTGAGGAGACTGACTTACCAAGTACCAATGTTATATTTAAAATCATACTCTGCGTGTTCCACAAATTGCAATGTTAATACTCTTATTTCCTTCGCATTTTTCCACTCTCTTTTTTGTTAATAATTTTCAACTGTGTTTTACACACACCAACATAAAACACTTTTTTCGGGTGTTTCATATTGTATTATGCTTTCAGTATTATTTTTATTTTAAATTATTTTTTTCTTTGCGTTTCTAAAATATCATTTATTTCATGCTTACTTACAAGTATTAGTTGATTTTTCATTCATCCAGTTTCTATTATTATTAAATCATTATTATTTCTTTAAATTAATTAATTCTTTACTGAAATTCTTACAACATGTACAGTGCATTTAAACGTAGTGCACGTTGTTCTGGCTGAATGGAAGAAATACTTAACTCACTGGAACTATGGAACCCGTAGGCTCATGGCCGCACGGACATAAGCTCTCCATACATCCCTGTCCTGAGCTAATGTTTTCCAATCATTCCCTGTATAATCTACTTCCCTCAAATCATAGTTAATGTTATTTCCCACCTCATTCTTGGTCTACCAACCGGGCGTTTTCCCTCTGGCTTTCCTACAAGAAGCTTCCACGCACGTCTTTCATTCACCATTCGTGTCACATGTCCTGCCCATCGCAGTCTACGAGACTTAACTGTTCTTATTATATCTGGCTTGGAAGAAATGATAATAGCTGTAATATTTTGAGGTGTTTGAATTATTTTGAGATACCAGCAGGCAGGCAAGTGGAAAGAAACACGTTTTGAAAATATTTATTTCTACCGATTAACATAAAGATGGAAACAGCAGCCTAAACCGTGATGAAGAAGAAGACCGATTAACATGGTTATGGACTAGCATTCTGGAGGTCTTGAGTTAAGATACCGGTGCCGGCTAATCTGAGGCAAATGTTTTGTTAGCAGGACCCATTTTATTTTTATCATCAGAATAACAGCAGCATCAAGTTTGTGCTCTCATACTAAACAAAACTATAAATTCACTAGATTTTTGGTTGCAACCAAATTGTCTCAGATGCTAAAGCTTCTATATATGAAAATTAAATAAAAACAGCGTGCGGCCTCATGGTCGATGCTCAAGTTACTTTACTACCGTAAAACCTAAGGAATGTTTTTCAAAGATGATTTTACTATTTCTTATATTTATTGTTTTAATTGCATTTCATGCAGTAAAATATATCATGAGAAACGTTGATATGACTATTTAACTCATGCCCCAAATGGGAGCCAATCACATTTCAATGATTTCTTTATTTACAACCAATCACAGTCGTTTTTTACCTCGATTTAATCAGTTTAATTTTAAACTCCTCCTTTTTAACAATCTGAATAGGTCATAGCATTATTTTGCAGTGACCTCATGTTGCTACCAGATTGTATATATAGTGCACGAATGTAACGTTATCGTGGTTGCGGGAGAAAATATAAAAACATTTGTAGCAATTGATTATACCACAAAAAAAAACACTGTTTGCACTTTCTTAAACGTATTCTTTCCCAGATAAAAGTTCCAGAAAAATATAATTGACATATTTACATCATAGGACATCAGAAAGTAATTAATGTACAGTTTGATGTGTTTCATTTTTGCTCCACTAGGATGCATTCTTACAATATACGATCCTTTAGCAATAAATAATATGATCTAGTTGCAGTGATAAACAAGTGAAACATAACGTTTCTCATTTGTTTTCAAACATCGCCGTTTACATTAAATATATAAATATTTTAAAATAACTATATTTAAATAATGATTTGTGACTAAACAGCTTAATTTTATTCGTTAAATAGTCCTAACAAATGCCTCACTTCGTGAGTCGTGAATATATCGATAATTTGGAAATCACTCGTGGCATTGCTTATGACTATTGAACTCATGCCCCAAATGGGAGTCAATGACCAATCACGTTTCAATGATTTTTTATTTACAACCAATCACAGTCGTGTTTCGCCTAGAATTTACCAACTAAAGTTTATCATAATTAAGAAAGCACCTCCTTTTTAACATTTTGAATAGGTCATAGCATTATTTTGCAGTGACTGACCCTCTAAGAAATACTGCTACCAGATTGTATATATAGTGCTAGAATGTCAACACATAGCGCATATGAGAGATAATATAAAAGCATTTGTAACAATTGATTATAGCACAAAAAAAGAAACCACTGTTTGCACTTTATTAAACGAATTATTTTCCAGAAAATGGCGCAGAAAAATATGATTGACATATTTACATCATAGGACATCAAATTAATTAATACCTATAACGTTGGTTACAAATTTCTCCATTAGGGTCCATTCTTACAACATTGCGATCTTTTGGCAATAAATAATATTATGATCTGGTTGCAGTGATCGAACAAAAGCAAATGAAGCGTACCAATCGTTTATCGTTTGTTTTCAAACATCGCCGTTTACATTAAATACATAAATATTTTAAAATAACTATATTTAAATAATGATTTCTGAGTAAACAGCTTAATTTTATTCGTTAAATAGTCCTAACAAATGCCACTCTCGATTTCCAAATCCTCTAGATAAATTCACTCCTCATTTCGTGAGTCGTGAATTTATCGATAATTTGGAAATCACTCGTGGCATTACTTATGATAAAATATATGTTAATCATTGAAGGGAAATGAAAGCTCTATTGTATATGAATTGTTCTAAAAATAACTGAATACTAACTCGTTAGTTTATGTATGACTTAAAAAGAGTTGGTTCCTTGTGCAATATAATCCCCTGCCGGAAGTTAATCTTCACAAACACACACATTCACAGACAGGATATTCTATTTTTGAAACAAAGTTTCAACACAGCATTGTTTTAGTACACAATAATCCTGTTCACGACAAAACTTCACGATTTAACCTTTTTAAAGAACGATCGCCCGTTCACACGACCTTTCATCACTGTGTCAGCGGCACGGGCATGATGTAGTTGCGTTCGCGGTTGGAATCGCACTAAGCCATTCGGTCAAACTCCAGGCGGGAAGAGATAGTAGCTACAGTGCTTCAACACCTATTAACACCCAGCTGAAGGATAACACAAGGTTGACATCCGGTGCCTTGCATTTTTACACAGTATCTAATCACGTGTTTCCATATCTAAAAATACTCTCAATGTTTCTTCAAACTTTATGATTTCCAAGATAGGAAATGTTTTGACAAGAACGAAAATTTCCTCCGTGGCCTAGTTCTCTTAATCTATTAATGTATCTAAATTTTAAAGAATTTTAACGAATGAATGAACAGCGCATACCAAGAAGAATGTATAATTATAAACCAAAAGAGAGAAGAATGCTGGGAAGACCATTGAAGAGATGGAAGGACCAATTCGAACTATAATGAGATCGGAACAGGCCATTGGGCTTAATCCTTGTTGTTGATGATGATGATGATGAAGAATTTTAAAGACAAAAAATGTACCTCTTACGTATAATGTTTAATAGTAGTTTTTTTATAAAATAATATTTCAATTAAACAAACAAAACGCATAATATATTATTTGCAAATAATAATTCAAACAATACGTATGTCATACAAATCTAATAAATACCAATGATTTTAAAGAGCTACTGATATCACAGCTCTACAAAAAAAAAATGTTGCCCTGGAGATCTCTGTGAATTTCTATGTTTTCAAGTGCGCAGTTTACGAATATATTCATGAAAGTGCTGAATGTGCTCTAAAAATTATAGAACAAAGTCTTATAAAAGGCGTTTCACAACATGAGTTTTTGACATTTTTCTTTCTATTTACATCGGTGTATACTAATTTTTCAAAAAACAACTGACATTATACATATATGTTTTTCTCTCTATATTTTCCGATTTTTGTAGTGAAAAATGAAAATAAAGATTAAAAAAAACAGAGCAAATCTTCCAAAATGATTGACAGTTTCATGAATTGTGAGCACAAATATATCCGAAATTAATCTTATATCAAGGGCAACAAAACCACTGTTGACCAGTGTAATATTTTGAATTCTACCTTCCCGGAATATTATATAGAAAAACGTATCCATACGACCCTCCCTTTAAACCGACAACCCTGTTCCCGGCCGCTTTTACTCGGCACTGATATATTTAGACAACCTGTCTTCCCCACCAACGACCATGCTTTAGACCGATTTATGTCTGTTTCATTTCCTTTAACTCACATAAATATTAAGTTAATGAAGGCCGTTGTGTGTCGATGGGAGAGAACAGTTTTTATAGGCTTTATATTAGCTCCACCTGTATCTATCTATCTATTTATGTAACGGAATCTTTCAACCCGATTTTCACCCACTTAAAATCATTGGATCGACTTGAAACTTTGTATACTTGTAAAGGATCCGTGACAATACAATCAATTCATAAATGTTTCTAAAATCCTGGCCAGAATCATCAGAAAATAAATAAAAAAAAAGAATGAAAACTGGTATAATAGGTTGCGGACCTGTCGACTTTTCAGTCAAACATTATAAGAGCTCAGTTGGTAGAGCGGTGAACTCTAGTGGTACATAATTTCAGTAATCCATAGGTCGCTGATTCAAATCCGGCTGGGAGGATTTTTTGGAAGATTATTAATTTTAGCTCATACTACAATAGTATCGAATTTAAAGATATTTACATTTTTATCTAATATTTATAAAATATAAAATATTAAAAGTAAAAAATAAAAAAAATAGTTTTAAAAAACCAAAACAACACGCTTTATTAGAAAACCGAACTAAAAAAAAAGAAAAATAATTTTAATTTCCAACACGCTTGGGATAAAATTAAAGTGGCCAACAAAAAAAAATCATCTCCAACACATCTAGAATAAAACTGGAGTTATCAACAAAAAGTAAATAATTTTACCATCAAAAGCGTGGGGTGTTTTTTTTTATGATTTTTTACATTTTCTTCTTAAAGACTTTACTTTTACCAATATCTCTTTATTATCAAATATATTAATTGGTATAGAGCACCCCACGCTTTTGATGGTAAAAGCGAGGAGATACAAAGGCCAACACGCACGCTCTGTTGAATAACACTAAGAAATTGGGGCTGGAAATAAACATCATTAAAACTAAATATACGTTCGTACATAGAAATACATTGTATAATGGAAATGGACAGCTAATGACAAATGAGGGACATTTTGAAGAAGCGACTGAATTCAAATACCTAGGAACAATAATTAAAAACAGGAATGAGATGCACAAAGAAATTAATCATAGGCTGATTTCTGGAAATGGGTGCTATTATGCATTACAGGGACTCTTGTCATCCCAACTCCTTTCAAAAAACGTTAAACTGAAAATATATAAAATAATTATTCTACCAGTTATATTATATGGATCTGATACATGGACTCTTACTTTAAGGGAGGAAAGGAGATTACGAGTATTTGATAATAAAGTTCTTGGGAAATTTTTGGAGCGAAAAGAGACGAACAGACAGGTGAATGGAGAAAACTACATAATAGTAAGCTACATTGTCTTTATAGGAAGCCAGATATAATAATAACAGTTAAGTCTTGTAGACTGCAATGGGCAGGACATGTGGCACGAATGGGGGATGAAAGACGTACATGGAACCTTCTTGTAGGAAAACCAGAGGGGAAACGCCCAGTTGGTAGACCAAGAATGAGGTAGGAGAATAACATTAACTATGATTTGAGGGAAGTACATTATACAGGGGATGATTGGAAAACATTAGCTCAGGATAGGGATATATGGAGAGATTATGTCCGTGCGGCCATGAACCTACGGTTTCCATAGTACCACTGAGTTAGTTTAGTTATACAGGGAATGGGGATGAAATATAAACATTGAGAAAACTGAATATCTCACGTCAGAACTACAGAATGAAGAGAAATAACAATATGAAAATGTGGAAATTAAGAAAGTTGAACATTTTTTGGAGAAGATCTGCCAGAAAATCTAGACTGGAAAAATTAGAAATACAGAAATTAGATCATGTAATTCAGAGTTCATTCGCATACGCCAGTGTGCCATCGCTTTCTCTAATTGGTCCAAATATTCTCCGTAAGATCTTCCTTTCAAAGATCAATAGTTTTTGTTTATCAGACTCCTTCAGTACCCACAGCCATAAGTAACAATCGGTTTTATTACTGTATTATACAGTTTAACTGGAGACAAGTTTACTTTTGAATAGTATTCTATTTGCATAGTAAGCTTTATTGCCCAAACAAATTCTTTCACCAATTTCTTCCTCTATACAGTTTTTTCCATTTACAGTTGAGGCCATGAGAACCATAGTGATATTAGTGACTTTTTTTTACAGAAATGAGATAAATGCATAAAATTGTAGCCATTTGGTTCTTTTACCTCGTGCCATAGCATTTTCCATCACCTGCTGCCATCTATAGAGGAATATGTTAACTACATAAACCAGAAATGAGCTTTGCTTCAGGTTCATATTGATACAAGTGACAAGATGGCTGCCATTAAAGAGAGCAATGATAATGCTGCTACTTCATTTTCGAAGTGAACAGCAAAACAGTAATTGTGAAGTTTCGAAACAAAATGTAACGCTTTACCTGGAGGATGTAGAAGACAGTGAGCCAGAAATTGACAGCCCAAGAATGCTGCGTGAAGGAGAGATAGCATTGAAAACAGAAAAAAATTAAAGATCTGTTTACCCTGCTCGATTTCATTACTCCAATACACCATGGCTTTTATCTTAACCTCAAAATTCTGCTTCTAACATCAATAACTCAGGAAGAGGTAGCGGAAGAGGACGAGGACATGGGGTTCGAGGAAACGAGCACGAGAGCTGTAGGAATATTGTTCCTGCAGAAGAAACTCAGACTCAGAGGAAATAAGTGATAAAAGTGATTAATCCTATAAATGTATTTTAAATGATCTGAATTTTATTTGAAACAATATAAGATAATAAATTCGTACTTGCCGCCATTTTATGGCTGATTGGCGTCACGGCAAGCTGTACTCCCAACGTAATTATTTTCGGCATTTATGAATACGAGTTTTTTCGACTTCTCGAATTGGGGAACGTATCTCTTCTCGAATACGAGTTTGTTCGTCTTCTCGAATTGGGGAATGTATCTCTTCTCGAATACGAGTTTGTTCGTCTTCTCGAATACGAGTTTGTTCGTCTTCTCGAATTCGAGTATGTATGTCTACTCGAATACGAGTTTGTTCGTCTTCTCGAATTCGAGTATGTATGTCTATTCGAATACGAGTTCCTTCGTCTTCTCGAATACGAGTTCCTTCGTCTTCTCGAATTAGAGTATGCATGTCTTCTCGAATTAGAGTATGCATGTCTTCTCGAATACGAGTTTATTCGACTTCTCGAATTCGAATTGGGGAATGTATCTCTTCTCGAATACGAGTTTGTTCGTCTTCTCGAATTCGAGTATGTATGTCTTACGAATACGAGATTGTTCGTCTTCTCGAATTCGAGTAATTATGTCTTCTCGAAAACGAGTTTGTTCGTCTTCTCGAATTAGAGTATGTATGTGTTCTCGAATACGAGTTTGTTCGACTTCTCGAATTCAAGTTTGTTCGTTATCTCGAATTCGAGTTTGTTCGACTTCTCGAATTCGAGTTTGTTCGTTATCTCGAATTCGAGTTGGTTCGATTTCTCGAATTCGAGTGTGTTCGTTTTATCGAATTCGAGTTTGTTCGTTTTCTCGAATTCTAGATTGTTCATTTTCACGAATTCGAGTTTATCGACTTCTTGAATTCAAGCAAGTTCGCCTTCTCGAATTCGAGTTTGTTCGTTTTCTCGAATTCGAGTTTGTTAGTCTTCTCGAATTCGAATTTTGTTCATTTTCTCGAATTCGAGTTTGTTCGTCTTCTCGAATTCGAGTTTGATCGTCATCTCGAATTCGAATTTATTCGTCTTTTCGAATTCAGGTTTGATCGTCTTCTCGAATTCGAATTTGTTCGTCTTCTCGAATTCGAGTTTGTTCGTCATCTCTAATTCGAATTTGTTCGTCTTCTCGAATTCAGGTTTGTTCGTCTTCCCGAATTCGAGTTTGTTCGTCTTCTCGAATTCGAGTTTGTTCGTCATCTCGAATTCGAATTTGTTCGCCTTCTCGAATTCAGGTTTGTTCGTCTTCCCGAATTCGAGTTTGTTCGTCTTCTCGAATTCGTTCGTCTTCTCGAATTCAGGTTTGTTCGTCTTCCCGAATTCGAGTTTGTTCGTTTTCTCGAATTCGAGTTTGTTCGTTTTCTCGAATTCGAGTTTGTTCATTTTCTCGAATTTGAGTTTATCGACTTCTTGAATTCAAGCAAGTTCGTCTTCTCGAATTCGAGTTTGTTCGTTTTCTCGAATTCGAGTTTGCTAGTCTTCTCGAATTCGAGTTTGTTCGTTTTCTCGAATTCGAATTTGTTCGTCTTCTCGAATTCGAGTTTGGTCGTCATCACGAATTCGAATTTGTTCGTCATCTCGAATTCGAATTTGTTCGTCATCTCGAATTCAGGTTTGTTCGTCTTCCCGAATTCGAGTTTGTTCGTCTTCTCGAATTCGAGTTTGTTCGTTTTCTCGAATTCCAGTATGTTCTCGAAATCGAGTTTGTTCGTCTTCCCGAATTCGAGTTTGTTCGTCTTCTCGAATTCGAGTTTGTTCGTTTTATACAATTCTAGATTGTTCGTCTTCCTGATTTCGAATGTATTCGTATTTTCGAATTCGAGTTTGTTCGTTTTATACAATTCTAGATTGTTCGTCTTCCTGAATTTGAATGTCTTCGTATTTTCGAATTCGAGTTTGTTTGACTTCTCGAATTCGAATTTGTTCGTCTCCTCGAATTCGAGCTTGTTCGTCTTCTCAAATTCGAGTTTGTTCGTCTACTCGAATTCGAATTTGTTCGTCTTCTCGAATTCGTTCGTTTTTACGAATTCGAATTTGTTCGAATTCTTGAACACAAGCACGTTAGTCTTCTGGAATTCGAATTCGTTCGTCCTCACGAATTCGAGTTTGTTCGTATTCTCGAATTCGAGTTTGTTCGTTTTCTCGAATTCGAGTTTGTTCGTTTTATCGAATTCGAGATTGTTCGCATTGTCGAATTCGAGTTGTTCGTTTTGTCGAATTCGAGATTGTTCGTCATCTCGATTTGAGTGTATTTGTATTCTCGAATTCGACATTGTTCATTTCTCGAATTCGAGTTTGTTCGTCTTCTCGAATTCGAGTTTGTTCGTCTTCTCGAATTCGAGTTTGTTCGTCTTCTCGTAAAATTTTCTTCAGAAATACACCAACGAACATGTACCAGATGAAAGTACTTTACGATAAACATATGTAAGCCAGTGTTACAACAGTGTAATGTAAAATATTCAGAATACTCTTAGGAATCAATTTGAATGGATTAGTGTTGATGAAACGACGGATTGTGAAGGTCGTTACATAACGAATTTTATAGTTGGAGCCCTTTGTAAAGAAAATCCCACAACGCCGTATCTTCTGAATGTTGCAGTGTTAGAAGTTACTAACAATGCAACAATTACTCAGTTTGTTATTGATTCGCTGAAACTATTGTGGCCTGATGGCATTAAGTACGATAATGTGCTCCTCTTGATAACGGACTCTGCTAGTTATATGATAAAATCAGGTACAACACTGAAAGATATTTTCGCTCATATGATTCACTTAACATGCCTTCCACACGGCCTTCATCGTGTATCAGAGACTATTCGAACATGTTATCCTTTAGTGGACAAGCTAGTGTCGTCTGTTAAGAAAGTATTTAAGAAAGCTCCGTCCAGAGATCAAATGTTCAGAACAATAGCGCTTAACGTTCCCCTCCCACCACAGCCAATTTTAACCCGTTGGGGCACATGGCTGGAAGCTGCTCTACACTATTCAGAACATTTTTCTAAAATTAAAGAAATTATAAATATTTTTGATTCAAGTGAAGCAGCATCTATCGAATTAGCACAGAAAACTGTATCGGACAATGTATCAAACCTTGTATTCATATCATCTCATTTTCATTTTATTCCTAAAGCAATTAGGTCATTGGAAGCAGTTGGTATTCCTTTACTGCAGTCTTTAGCAGATTTCGATAGAACGATCTCCAGTTTAATGTCAGTTCCGGGAAATGTAGGAGATATAGTGAAAGAAAAAAAACAGAAAATATTCTTTCCAAAAAGCCTGGCTATTATAAACCTGCAGAAATTCGAGATATTCTCGAAGGAAAAACACCAAACAAACCAACAAAGTTATCTATAGAACAGCTCACAGTTTTTTTTTTGCAAGCCCCTCTTACTTCTTGCGACGTAGAACGAAGTTTTTCGCGCTACAAAGCTATGCTGAGAGACAACATACGTCGCTGGTTAGTTGTGAACTGCAACAGTAGTAATGGAGCATTCAGCAATGAGGCAAGCACCCAGACACTAAACGTAAGTTACCTATAATGTATTATTCTGTTAAAATAATCTCAGATTGATTATGCATATTTTGTATCATATTTAGCTACGTTTATAGCATATTTTCTGGCATATTTAGCTATTTTTTACGGCATAAATGCACACATATTCTTCATGTTTTTAGGGTATGAACTTCCGTTCCCTGAATATTATATAATAAATATATCAATTAAATAATTGTATTATTTAATACAATAATTACACATGAAGCATTACGTTTTCTTATTTAACTAACTCACTGGCATTATCGATCGCGTAGATTCATGGCCGCGCGGACATAAGCTCTCCATACATCCCTATCCTGAGCTAAAGTTTTCCAATGATTACCTGTATAATCTACTTCCCTCAAATCATAGTTAATATTATTCTTTCACCACATTCTTGGTCTACCAACTGGGCGTTTTTCCTCTGGTTTTCCTCTTCCATGCACGTCTTTCATTCCCCATTCGTGCCACATGTCCTGCTCATCGTAGTCTACGAGACTTAACTGTTCTTATTATATGTAGCTTCTTATAAAGACCACTGTTATTTAATCTTCTATATTTGCTTGTTTGTTCACCTCTCTTTGGTCCAAAAATGTTTCTAAGAACTTTATTCTCAAATACTCGTAATCTTTACTTATTTAAATACGTAAGTAATTTTCGTTTTCTAAAACTAAAATCATTCAACAATAATTAATTATAATTATGAGAGATTCATTCATAGTGTTCTGCCCAAGAGCAGGTCTTTCACTGCAAACTCACCATTCTCCACTCTTTCCTTTTTGTATCCGCATACAAACCATTTATTTTAATATTGTCTATCATCTGATGTCTTTTTCTGCCTCTAACTTTCTTTCTCTTGACCATTCGTTCTAGGACATCCGTCAGCAGGCAGTTTCTTCTTAGCCAGTGGCCAATCCAATTTCTTTTCGTCTTCTTTATGAGTTCCAGCATTGTTCTTCTTTCACCCACTCTGTCTAGCACATCTTTATTTTTTACTTTGTCCATTTTATACGTTCTGTTCTTCTCCACAATCACATCTCAAAAGCTTCCAGTCGCTTTTCCTCATTCCGTCGTAATGTCCAAGTCGACCATATGATATATATACATACACATTGGGACGGTATGTTTTTCTATTGTTCTTACGAGGGAAAGGATTTTAAGGTGTAAATTTGGTCGTAAAAAAGGGGGGGAAGGTTCTGAAAACACATACAAAAAGGTGCAAAAAATGTGTTGCTGAAACAATTGAATTAACGTTTAAACCAGTTACATGAACTCAGTTTATATAATAAATATATCATTTTCCACCAAATGTTCCTTTTTTATAGAGTTCATAAGATATAATTCATAGTGTTTAGTTTATTGCAATATTTATTTCAATGATGGCCCATCGAAGAATGATGTAATCAGTTACGATAAATTGCGTTTTGAATTCTGAAAGTGCATACAACTTATCCTTCTTAACATTCGCCATGTTATTGTTGTGAAATCCCAGTTGTAACACTAATACGTTGTGGTTCAGACCAGTAAAACACAGCCAACAACAAGTCGGTGGATAGAAAACTGTTAAAGTATTGCCAGTACTAACTGAACTTTGTTTTAAACTGTTACAGCAGCACTGTTGACATTTAAATTTGACTTCACAGCTGCAGATTGACCATTGTTGCTGGAATATAAATTACTGGCGGTTTACATACATATTTTAATATTTATTATTTACTATTGTTGACTTCACATTGCAGATTAGCTATTGTCTTAGGGTATAAATTACATAAATTATATTTTAATATTTATTTAATTTTGTAGATTTCTGCTTGAGATTTTAAAAAGCTGTTCAAGAAGAAAATATATACATTTTTTTTTTCTGCCCCATCTTTTAAAAATACGGAGGAAAATGTGCTGAAGCATAAAAAATAAGAGGGAAAGGGGGCGAAATGTAGTAATCTCACGAAAAGGTGCAACAAATTGCGTTCATTTCGCTTCATTTCGTCCCTCCAAACACATATATTGAACTATTGATATGAAAACAGCTATATTTTGGAAAGGTACCGCATCTCAAAAGCATTTCCCTAGATCTCACGTTAATTGAGGCCGCAAGTTCCCATACATGTTACGAGTACTAGTGGCTCGGCGACAAAACGTACCCCGATGTTAACATGATGAATGGGATAATAATATCGCATCCATGACCTTGAAGACCAGGAGCAATTAGCATGATGTAGGAATATCTAAAAATGAAACTATAGTCAGAAGTATCAATAAGGCGCAGTCTTCATTTAGTAAATATTTGAAGGTTAGCTAAATTGGTATGTCAGATTTATTATACGGCTGTGAAACTAAAACAAATTGGAAAGAAATTAAAATCTTTGTAAATCGTTTCCAGAGAAATATCTTGGGTAAGTCTCGTAGACTGCGATGGGCAGGGCATGTGGCACGTATGGGGGGAATGAAAGACGCGCATGGAAGATTCTTGTAGGAAAGCCAGAGGGAAAACGCCCAGTTGGTAGACCAAGAATGAGGTGTGAGAATAACATTACCTATGATTTGAGGGAAGTAGATTATACAGGGAATAATTGGAAAGCATTAGCTCAGGATAGGGATGTATGGAGAGATTATGTCCGGGTTCGATAGTGCCAGTGAATTAGTAAGTATATGGTGGCCACAGATTATAACAAATAAAGAACTTTAGAGAAGAACGAATCAAAATGAAATATATAAGGAAATCAAATTTAAAAAATGAAAATGGGTTGGCAAATGTGTTCATGAGAGAGAATGATAACATCACAAAAATGGCATTTGATTGGAACCACCAAGGATTGAGAAGGCAAAGAGGAAGACCTAGGGCAACATGGAGTAATACCATCAGGGATGAAGTGCCAGAAGAGCTAAATCGTCTGCAAAAAGAATAGCATCAAGTTTGAGGTTCCTATTGATGGGTATATCCTCGTACACACACACACACACACACACACACACAATATATATATATATATATATATATATATATATATATATATATATATGTCCACATCCTTGTCTTACTCCAGTGTTGATCTTTTTCCTATGCAAATTAATCTCAGATAAAATAAAACATCACGTTCAGAGGATGTGTTCAAGGTAGAACCTGAGGAACCTCAAGTCTGATTGTGGATAGAAAATTAATATGTAGGAAGGAGTACAGATTACACAACAATATAATTATGGTTACGCATTAGTTGTTTGCACTGCGGTCCAACATGTTTAAATAACCTGACATGAGAAATTTAATTTCGCCAAGTTGTCGTTTGTAAAATACAATTGATTTATCAAATTAGTAGTTTCTGTGCTGTTTTGATCGTCGTAATGTTAGTTAATATTGTGATACATTCAGTAATTTTAAGGTCCATCTGACACAATTTAAAGATTATGTAATACAACTTAATTATATGTCAAGGAAAACAAATCAAACACGCTTCTATCTTATTTGAATAGACATGTTTGGTTTCTAAAAATTAAGATTGAACTTTTTCCACTGCTACGACACAGTACATTTTATTTAACAACTTCGAGCACAACACTTCGTTCCATTTGACGAAAATCCGTGATGCATCTTTATTTGAAATGTGGTCGGTTTGAAAATATTCAAGACGCGATATGACCAAACATGTTTCAAGTATATCAAAATAAAACTGAAGTAAACAAACCACAATCAGTAACTGTCTTCAGTAGAGCCTAAATGAAGCTTCAATAAAGTGTCATAGTTTTCTTTGGGGGAGGGGGGGACACGGGGACCTAGTTTTTAATTTCCATGAAGATGCATCTGGAATTTTCGTCAAATGAAACCAACTGTTGTGATTGAGGTCATAAATCCAATCCAATAGGCGGGCCTACACAACCGTTAAATGCATTTACAGAAATCAAGTAGCAGTGGAAAAAGTCCAATCTTAATTTTGAGAGACCAAAGCTAGCCCCATATAACAATATAAGATCACAAGCGTGTTTGATTTGTTTCCCTTGACATATCATTAAGTTGTATTACATAATCTTTAAGTATCAAATTGTGTCAGATGGACCTTAAAATTACTGAATAGACCACAATGCATTTATACAATTAACTAACAAAATAGCACACATTCTACTAATTTGATAAATCAATTGTATTTTTTGCGCAATAGTGCGTTTTGTCGTACTTACAGCAATGGCGACCATAATTAAAAGTTCAACTTCCTACATTTCGGGATTGCCAACCTAAATAACTGTACTGTAATATTATATTTACACCCATGTGCGGGAAGTAAAACCACTGTCCTCTATGTATACTACGTACAATGTATATACAAAAGATATCCAAAAGGTAGTGTTAATATACATTATACGAAACAAATCACTGCATTTTAAATGAACTGAACTTCATTTGAAACAATATAAAACAATAAATACGTACTTGCAGCCATGTTATCAATAATAATGGTCTCACGGCCTCTTGTACTTTCAAATAATAAACATTTCCCACACTGTTAGCGTTACTCAATTGTTTATAACGAACGCAAATATTTCCAACAAATATATTATTTTACTATTATTTATTATTTTGAAAACACCGTCGCGCAAAAAATAATGTACAATATACGTTTGTGAAGTGTTTTACAGAATCTCAGAAATTAAAAACCCCGCAATCGCTCGGTTTTAAAAATTTTCCTAAATTCTGTAAAAACCACTTTCCAACTTCGCATCGTAACATACTATTACAAACCACAACTTGGCGAAATTCAATTTCTCATGTCAGGTTACTAAAATACGTTGGACTGCAGTGAAAACAACTAATGCGTAACCATAATTATACAGGGCAAGTCAAAATGTTGTGCAGGTTTTCAGAAATTTATTATGTGAAATGTAATGAACATATAATATTGTGAGACATATTGTATGAAAGGTAAACTCTCAAAGTTTTTTTTTAAATATTCACAGATGTTCTATGTGAGCGCCTTTTGTTACACGACAGATGTCAAGCCGATATTCAATCTCCTGCCAAACTTTCTGTAGCAGTCCGCGGTCGATATCAGCAATGGCTGCTGTGATGCGGGCACGCAGTTCATGCAGTGTTGTTGGAAGTGGTGGTACGTAAACATGATCCTTTACAAGACCCCACATGAAGAAATCACACGGGGTTAGATCTGGTGAACGAGGTGGCCAATGAATGAGTTGTTGATCACCCTGAGATGCACGGCCTATCCAGCGTTGTGGTAAAGCCGTATTCAAATGGTCTCGAACACTGCCATGGTAATGTGGAGGGGCACCATCCAACTGCAGAATGAAATCTGGACTATCCGCTTCAAGCTGCGGAAGGAGCCATTGTTGTAGCATATCAAGGAAAACATGTCCGTTCACAGTACGTTCATGAAAGAAAAAGGGCCCATAAACCTTTGCATGGGAAATGGCACAAAAGACATTCACTTTCGGAGAATCGCGTTGATGTTCCAGAGTTGCATGGGGGTTACCAGTTCCCCAAATCCTTACATTGTGTCTATTCACTTTTCCTGAAAGGTGGAAAGTCGCTTCATCACTGTAAACTACCCTCTCATGGAACTCATTCTCTTCCATTAATGCGAGAAAATCAAACACAGAAGGACGCTCGCAAAGCATAATCGGCGGGTTTTAAGGCTTGAACCAGTTGCAAGTGGTAGGGTTTCATCTGTAAACGTTTCCGGAGAATCCGCCATACAGTTTTTTGTGGTAGTTGAAGTTCTGTCGCTCCCCGGTAGGTGGATTTCTGTGGACTCCGCACGAAGCATGTGCGAACGCGTTCGACTGTCTCTTCACTCGTCGACGGACGGCCAGTCGATTTTCGTTTACAGATACAGCCTGAATCCCTAAATTGTGTGTACCACTTACGAATGGATCTCCCATCCGGCGGGTCTTTATCGTATCTGGTACGGAAATGTCGTTGAACACTAGTCACAGAGTTGTTTACATGGTAATCAAGCACACAGAAAGACTTCTGATCCCCAGTCAACGCCATTTTCCTTTACTGCTCTGCTGTTGACATCTTGCGGGTGAACGCGGAACTTTAGAAGTGGACAACTAAACTTTGAGAGTTTACCTTTCATACAATATGTCTCACGATATTATATGTTCATTACATTTCACATAATAAATTTCTGAAAACCTGCACAACATTTTGACTTGCCCTGTACTATTGCGTGTTGTTCTGTAATCGGCACAGATTTAACTCCTTTCTATATGTTGATTGTCCACCCCTCTGGTCTCGAGGTAGCGTGGTGCCTTGTCACGCAGCGGGCCTGGGTTCGACCCCCGGTTCGGACAGGTTTCCTGGGTGAGGTTTTTCCTCACCTGTAAGACAAATGTCAGGATACTTTAAGGCCCAAACGGTCCCCGAACATCAATATCATATTCACCTCATTAGATTAAGTTTAGGTTTAAGGCCTCTCCTGGCGCATCATTACTCATCGGGGCAGCGTAACCCTGCCTTCCAGGCGCCCCAACCTCAGAAGTGTGTTACAATACGCCAATGCCAGGAGAGAATACCTAAAATATCGAAATGAGACAACTGGTGGTATTAAAAAAACGCATTCATTCTTACATCATAGTAAATGAAACCAAAATGTATTCCACAGGATACACCGCCAAACCATCCCAGTTGTAAAGATAATATTACTGTATTAATACGTGATGTGACATGATGGGGGTTATTTTTCTGTCACCAGTTTTACAATTATCAAGTCACTCGGAGATGTTCAAGGACGCATGTGTCAGGCAACATTTGTTGACTTGTACATCTCCAGTTCCTTGTCTGATGTTAAACACAACTTGAAATTCACGAAACTTATTAAACCCACGTGTAATCTCAATCACGTGACAACGAATATACCATTTTGTTGATATTTAATTCCAGGATTTTCGAAATCAATTCTAAACGAGAGAAAAAAAAACTTGAAATATTTAGAACAGTCTATATAAACCACAGACTGTTTGAGCTCAAAAACATTGAATTCAGAATTTCTTCAATGAGATAACAAACACAAGATCACAACATAGTCTCTTGCTTAATATACCGCAACATAGGACATCACATCACTCCATCTTCACTTCTCGCAACTGGAATTCCCTACAACAAGACATTGGCATCTTTTAAAACAAATTTATATTTGCTCTAACCTCGACTTCATCATTACCCAGTGTAAGGTAAGGTAATAAAGTAATCCCACAACAGGCCTCGGGAGGCCCTTGGGGTAGTAGGAGGTTAAGGCTCCCACTTTTTCTAGACAATCGGCACTTGATGTCAGCCGGGTTGTCAACCCTGCGTGACGGCCGCCTTTACCCCAGAACAAGCGTCTGGTACTCATTTCCGTTAGAGGCTGAGTCGACCCCAGGGCCATAGTGCCGCCAGAAGGTTTTGGTCAGTTTAAAAATCCTGACCCCACCGGGACTTGAACCCTCGACCTTCCGACTTGTAGCGCAGTGCCTTAACCACTACGCTACGGCGTGCCTCCACCCAGTGTAAGGTACATATATTAATTGGTGTTTCTCGTATAATTTATCATATTTATACTATTATTATTATTATTATTATATTATTATTATTATTATTATTGTAAGTATTATTATTGTTATTATCCTATAAAATGTTGTTTGTACACGACATTTACATTGCTACATTTAATGTATCTTTAACTGTTTATAATTAGTATAGTGTATATCTATATTTGTCAAATATTTATTTGTATTTCTGCTGGAGAGTGGAAGAGAAGGCCTTATGGCCTTAACTCTGCCAGAATAAATAAACCATTATTATTATTATTATTATTATTATTATTATAATTATAAATCCTAACATAAACAAATGTCAATTGTATCCTTCCGCCACAATTACTGTCACATTGACAGGGAGCACGTGTCAAGTATATAAGACATGTGATAGTTGAATGAGGTAGATTACAAGAAAGCTGGTGAGATTTTTCACTGAACTTGTGAAATACATTTAAAACAACTGTTTTTTGACAACCAATCAAAGGTTTGCCAGACTTGTGTAGATGGCAACACAACACATCTTCAGTCGAGTTACATGCCCAAGGTGATTTTCCTGAAAGGCGTCTCGTATTCGGTCCTTAAGATAGAACAATCTGTGCGGGCGTGTAACCAACATTTTTCAGATTTTATTGATGATATGAACACCGGCACAGAAATTCTAGCATGAGAGTAATTCCAGAATGTAACAAATAGAACTAAACATAATACATTTTTAGCTACCTTTATAAACATCATTATTTTATGTTTTTTTGTTTTATTTAATGGTGGTCATGTATGGAAGGTTACTTTTCTCTGGCACTAGACTTACAGATAGTATTTTTTTAATGCCTTCAGGTTGTCTTTATGCCATTTCTAGTATTCTCTCCTGGCATTGGTGGAATTGTAACCTACTTCTTAAATTCAGGTACGTGGAAGATGGAGTTACATTACCCCGATATGAATGATAATGAAGCACCAGGAGGGTGTCTATTTGCTTAAGTTTGTTAAATAAATAAATTTAGTGGTCATTTTAAGATAGAACATTTAAGAATTATAATATATTTAATTAAAACAACCAGACTCATGGGCTAGTGGCCAGAGCTTCTGACTACAGTTCATGGGGTCCCGGGTTTGTTTCTAGGTAATCACAAATTACCTGTAAATCATCAACTTCTTTCAGCAGTTCAAATGGTACTTGTACTCAGTTGACAGAGACGAAGCTGGAGCAGTACACATACTTCAGAATTTTCTTTTTCAATTTACTGCTTCACTTCCATACATCGCCACTGGTAGTGCCATCGTTGAGTAAAATCTTAGCTGCGTATCCTTTCTTACTTTGTTCCTCAGTGTTCGTCTGATTGTTACACAAATGTGTTGAAATTTCTGTATTTTCTCATTTATATTTTGTTCCTCTTCATAAGTTATCCATCCATCCATAGTAATTCTGCCCGAAGGCAGGTCCTTCACTGCAATCATAGCATTTTCATGCTATGCCTGCAGCTTTACTAGGGAATTGTAGGTGTGGTAGCTTCCCGTTGCTTTCCACACCGGTGAAGGATGATGATAATTGTAAGGAAGATGATTTCAGGGACCGTTTGGGCTCCGATAAAAACCTCACTCAGAAAAACTGCCCCGACCGGGGATCGAACCCGGGCCCGCTGCGTGACAAGGCAGCACGCTACCTCGAGACCACAGCGGTGGACTTCATATCGCAGCACAAATACTGGAAGTGAAACCTGTTCCAACACTTTATCTTCTATTACTATTTTTGTTCTTGCTGGGTACTTTCCATGGAACGCCATTACTTTAGTTTTTTTATTTTGAAATAATCATTTATATTTATTTAATTTCATATTTAATAACAAGGCCCGCAACATAACTGATTAAACATTAAAACACTCCCCTAACTGAAGGGAACAAATATGAAATTGCTGTTATGTTGTGGGATGTAATTGCAATATTGATGAGCGGCGTGACGTCACTTCTTACTTTTCCAACAAGTGTATCTGTACGGCTGTGAAGTAGCGTCCAATGAACTGAACACGCTAATATTACATCACTACTTGAATTTATTTTCATTCGCAACCCTTTATTTTCTTCCACCTCTAAAAATACAATACTTATCGGATTTTGGGTTAAGTTCAAAACTTCCTGATAGATTTAATACATTTATAGATTTTTTTTTGCTCAGTTGAAAGACAGATGGAACTACCTCCAGGTTTACACCATTAAGATTAATGCATACTGAAATATTTATTGAAATTCCATACATATATATATATATATATATATCTCGGCCGCGGTCAACTAGTGGTTATGCTCCTTGCCTCTAGTCCCGAGGGTCGCGGGTTCAAACCCGGCCGGGGTCAATGGATTTTTTTAGGATGGAAAAAATCCAAGGAGCAAGTCCTCCGGGAGGGACTTTAAGTCGAGGCCCCAAGTCTGAACACTTTCAGGCTCGAAAAAGATCCTTAAGCCTGAATAAAAATGTCTCTAAGCAAAATTTACCAATTTTTCCCGTCTTAGTACTACCTTGGTTTTCTAGATGTCAGTATGAGGCGGAACGCTGACCACGGACCACTCCAATGACATCTATACGAAAACAAGTGTAACTAAATTAGTATGGTTCAGTTTCTTTCCTGTAGGGGGAGAGCGCCTAAATCTCGTTAACGTAAACAAGGGCTTATAATATTACAAGAATGTATATATATTCCACCGCTGTGGTCTCGAGGTAGCGTGCTGCCTTCTCGCAGCGGGCCCGGATTCGATTCCCGGTCGGGACAGGCTTCCTGGGTGAGGTTTTATCGGGTTTTTTCATCACCTGTAAGACAAATGTCAGGAAGCTTTGAGGCTCATACGATCCCCGAATAACATCATCATCCTCTGTGTAAAGCAACTTGAAGCTACCACACCTACGTATAAATCCCTAGTAAGGCTGCAAAGTATAGCATGAAAATGCTATGATTGCAGTGAAGGGCATAACACTATAGAATATATAAAGCAGGAACAATTTATGTAAGCAAACTAGAAATAGCGGACCAAATATTTGTTTTAGAGATCATCCTAATCAACTATTACAATCCAGAATGCAGAAATATAATTGACAGCATTGCACTGTAAATGCACCTGGTGACAGGTGAAGAACGAATCACGTAACCTCAAATGAAACAAGGTGAACGTTTTACATGAAGGACATTCCTCCTTTAAATGTGTGTCTTTGTGACAAGGTCACAACATTCCTAATGAAATAATTATAGCACTTCCTCATGTTAACGTCATTTTTACCACCTTTCATTCTATTCCTGGAATTCACTGGAATGCAACTTAGCTTTACAAGAACAATGCAAGTGCTTTAATACTATCAACGTGCTTGGTGTAATATTCGGTTTACACTTACATTTATAGACGTAACAAAGTTGATTCAATTTTTACTTCAAACATTATATAATGGAAATGGACAGCTAATGACAAATGGGAGAAATTTTGAGGAAGTGGCTGTATTCAAATACCTAGGAACAATAATCACAAATAGTCCACTGCTCTTGTCTCGAGCGGGCCCGGGTTCGATCCCCGTTCGGGACAAGTTTCCTGGGTGAGGTTTTTTTCGGGGGTTTTCCTCGCTGTAAGACAAATGTCAGGAAAACTTAGAGGTTCAAACGGTCCCCGAAATCATATGGCCATCATCATCATCATTCACCGGTGTGGAAAGCAACGGGAAGCTACCACACCTACAATTCCCTAGTAAAGCTGCAAGCATAGCATGAAAATGCTATGATTGCAGTGAAGGACCCGCCTTCGGGCAGAATTACTATGGATGGGTATTTAAATAATGATTTGTGAATAAACAGCTTAATTTTATTCGTTAAATAGTCCTAAAAAATGTCACTCTTGATTTCCAAATCCTCTGGATAAATTGGAAATCACTCGTGGCGTTACTTATGATAACACGTGTAAAAAGCTAAGTAAAATCAATGTTTTGATTCGCGCTTTCTTATATAATGATAAAAATGTAGGTCATGGAATAGACTTGAAAAGTTAGGAATGATGAATAGACTATAATTACTGTGCAGATCTTGCTCATTTAATTACAGGATAGAGCCTTAAATAAGGATGTTAATCACAAATCTATAACCTCTGCAGTCGTGACATTAAAGAAAGCCATGGACTAAACATCGCACTAAAACAAAGATTATCTTTGTAAATGACAGCATATACAGGGAAGGAAGTTCCTCTTCTAGTCATTAATTTCCTTTGAGGTGACGAAACACAGACCTAATCTAAGTTAGATACAGAAACACGACAGATATTGTTTACTTGCTCTGTGTTACCTGAAGGTGGGTTGTTGGATGTGATTGTAATAATTTAGATCACTGTTATTTGCCACGTCACTGATGACTCCCGTCAGGGGAATGAGGGAAAGTTTCTTACATGAATAAGTAACGACACTTTGTTAACAGTTAAATTAAATGTTATTTTATTAAAGTTTTCACTTCTGTTTAGATGAATCTTGTAAATGATCAATAATTTAAAAGATTCCGGCTTAAATTAATACATTTCACTTATACAAGATTATTACTTCATATATGTAATGGATGACTGTTTCCAACGCTCAATTTTTCACTCACTAACACTTTATTTCCATTTTATGGATTATTTATGCTCCATATGAATTAAATGTATACTACAATATTATTTTCCATAACTTTGACACCATTTTGTCAACTAATATCAAGAAATGAACAATAATTCTCTTATTTTTTTATGAGCCGTCGTATAATGTATGACTTCTTTCAAGTATTGTAGCCATCATGTTGTTCTGGGAAAAATCCCATTTCATTTCTGTTATAATCTGGAAGTTCTGATTGGTCCAACTGAAAAGGAAGGAGTACTACTGGCTGCCTCCCATCCAATTCGTCCAATCCCATTTATTTGTTTATAAAAATATCAATTCAAATATTTAAAGTATTTTTACATATTAAATCAGTTTGAAAAACATCTAAATGTATTAACAGTTTATATTGACCAGTTTGAATTTTTATATACTTATAAAAATTTTGAATTCTCTAAATCAATCTTATTTCCATTCTTACTAGAAATAAATATAATTATATTTAAATGTTAAATAAAAACCCTTACTATTATTATTATTATTATATGGGGATAAATATCCGGTTTTAAATCCAAACCCAATTAAATTATTAATATGCCTAATTATACACAAATATCAGGATATGTGAAATATTTAATTTGGCGCAACAAACATATGCCAATAGAAAGCAGAACTAGGGCTGATACAACAAAAACTAAACAAATAATAAGCACATGTGAAATGAAGATCTTAACAACTATTCAGGGGAAAACATTATTTGATAAAATACACAACACAGAAATTAGGGACAAATGTCATATTCAAGACATAACCAAATTTATTATAGATAGACGAAAGTATTGGAAGGTCATATAGAAAGAATGGAAGACAACCGACTTACAAAAAGAGCTAAAAAGAATAGACCAATGGACGGGAGAAGAACAAGAGGAAGACCAGCCAAGAGATGGATAGACAGTGAATACACATCCAATACGTCTTCCTCCGAGGAGTGATTTTGGAAATAAACAGGATGAAAATTAATTACACTTTTTTTTTGTCTCAGAAAGAAAAATATGTGATTCTGATAGTATTTTTTCTCCTGAATTCAAATATGATATTGGTTTTTCTCCATCACGCACGGTTTCCGAGAGACGGGAATTTATAATTTCAAACATTTTAATATTTTCTACATTCATAAGTACACAATATTAGAACATTCGGACTCACCTAGAAAGTAAGAAATGATGATTTTCTGCTATATTTCGCTTGTGGAGCATCCCTCTTGATGGTCCAACAATAATCGGCCAGCATATTAGGATTCAATTTGCCTTGATATATCTTTTCCATAGCTGAAATCTCCTGAGTTAGGTCATTTGGTTTTATTTTACAATGGACAAATGGACGAAAAAACGTTTATTAACAAATAATTATTTTAATAAATAATTATTTAAATCCATTAATTGAAATTGAAATAAAAAAAATGTGGGTGATGGAGAAATTCCGAATACATATTTGAAAACACGGTAAAAAAACTGCATTAAGTATAAATATTGGTACTCATGAGATAAAAACCATGTTGACCAGTGTTATCACATTTCAAAACTAAGCACTGGCACATGTTCTTATTTCAACACAAACAAACAACTTCGCATTTTCACGAGTTCGTTGACTTGAAAACAGTTCACTTGAAATGCTGGTTTCCAAACTGTTATATTTTTAGTCAACCTAAACGAGACAATCAGTCAATAGGGAGCCGTTGGACTCAAAATATGTTACAATTTATTTGATTTTCCCAACATAATAACATTGAATTGTATCCATTTAATGTTCAGCGAATTGCGAAGAAAGTTATACTCATGAATATATATATATATATATATATATATATATATATATATATATATATCCATCCATCTATAGTAGGTAATTCTGCCCGAAGGCAGGTCCTTCACTGCAATTATAGCATTTTCATACTATGCTTGCAGCTTTACTAGGGAATTGTAGGTGTGGTAGCTTCCCGTTGCTTTCCACACCGGTGAAGGACGATGATGATGGTCATATGATTTCGGGGACCGTTTGGGCCTTAGAGTTTTCCTGACATATGTCTTACAGGTGAGGAAAAACCCCGATAAAAACCTCACCCGGAAAAACTGTCCCGGCCGGGGATCGAACCCGGGCCCGCTGCATGAAGTTACCTCGTGACCACAGAGGTGCACACACACATATATATGTGGACTCAGCGAAGGGCAGTCCATTGAGTCTCCAACTTACGACGTCTATTCGTTGTTGTATAGTCAACATATTTCAGATTACGTACAACAGAGAGTAACAAATTAGTGTTTTCTCATAAATGGTTAGGGACTTTTCGGACGCCCTGTATAATACATACATCAACTAACATACTATAATACTGTATGTATTTATTTCAGTTAGCAGGAAGCTGTTTGATCAAGACATTCACATTTAATTTCGAATTGCTACGTCACGAGACATGATAATTGAAGAATAATTAACACTTATGTTAAGATGGCACCGCCATGGTCTTGCTATTCTCGACGCCTGATGTCAGAATCGCAAGATGACGCACGCATTATTCATACCTCTGTCTTCAACCAGCGAAAAATAGCATTTTCCTCTCAACAACATCCTTTCAAAAAACGTTAAACTGAAAATATACAAAACTATTATTCTACCAGTTATATTATATGGGTGTGAAACATGGACTCTTACTTTAAGGGAGGAAAGGAGATTACGAGTATTTGAGAATAAAGTTCTTAGGAAAAATTTTGGACCAAAGAGAGATGAACAGACAGGTGAATGGAGAAGACTACTTAACAGTGAACTACATGGTCTTTATAGGAAGCCAGATATAATAAGAACAGTTAAGTCTCGTAGACTGCGATGGGCAGGACATGTGGCACGTATGTGGAATGAAAGACGTGCATGGAAGCTACTTGTAGGAAAACGCCCAGTTGGTAGACCAAGAATGAGGTGGGAGGATAACATTAACTATGATTTGAAGGAAATAGATTATACAGGGAATGATTGGAAAACATTAGCTCAAGATAGGGATATATGGAGAGATTATGTCCGCGCGGGCATGAACCTACGGGTTCGATAGTGCAAGTGAGTAAGTAAGTACTATTTGTCATTCATGTTTGTATGAGCATTCCTATATCTTATGTACAGTGCCTTCAGTATAAGTTGCAACCCTAAGCGCCTGGCAGACCAAGCGGTCAAAGCACCCCTGTTTCCTTATCAGTGAACTGGCGGCGTAGCACATTCTCTCTACCTCTATTTAGTGTTACTTATGTAAGGTACAGACGTGTTTTGCAAAGTTTTTTTTTTTAACCAACTTGTGAATTTGTGTTGAGTTGTGACTGTAGTGATTTCAGTTTAACGTGGTGTACATCACTGAACAGAGGGTATTTTTACTTTTGACAAATGCAAAGAAGAAATCTTACAAAAGTTGTCGCCATAAATTTTGCCATCAATTCTCTAACACAACTGTCCCAAATAAAGCCACAATTTAAAATGCTCAAACTTAAAATATCTGAACTGTGAACTCCAGCATTTCAAGGCACGAATTTGATAGTGTGTTTTAAAATCTTCTTCGCCGGTTTGAATGTTGTATTGAAGCCGAAGGAGAACATTTAAAAAAAATTTTGTCATAAGGTAAGGAATAAACAGCACAAAAATAGGTTTATTTCACTGCAATCTAATATTTTCACAGCTACTTAGATTTATTTGGTGAGATTGTCATACGAGATTCATTAGACGAGCGGTTGCCATGCGCTAGGGTTGTGTCTTAAAATGAAGACCCTGTATTCACATGCAAGGAAATAAGAAGATCGCAGAGCACTGCATTCTAGCTAATTAGTTGATGTTAGGTGTAATAACCTAATTGGAATGGAATAGGAAATAGTACTTTATTGTATTCACGTAGACCTCTACAAGTACAGCCGACTAGACCATCAAACAGCAATCTCATTCGAATAATGGAAGTCCCTACCGCTGACCAATGAGAAGGCAGATATAATGTACAGTCGACTAGACCATCAAACAGCAATCTCATTGGAACAATGGAAGTCCCTAACGCGGACCAATCAGAAGGTAGATACGCGGTGAACGTATAAATAGGACAGACAGTGGACAGAATTGCTCATCGGCTTGCGTGTACTCGACTAGGCAGCTGCCTATAGAAAGGTACAGCTACAGCACTGGCTACCAGAGCAACGAGATTCATCGGCGGACCTTGGTTCTATTACTGCGGCGGCTTTCAAACTTCGACGGTGGGAGCAAACCTCATCTGCGACCTCTGCAGCTATAAGACACCTACGTGGACCTGCTTCGTAGTAAAAGAGCTAACCGTATTAAAGTCTATACGGTATAATATCAGGTCAGACATCATCGGAGGTAAGTTAGCTAGGCTTCCTTTCGCACCTCCCTTAACACGGCGCACGGCGTCACCTACTCCCGAATCCCGTCAATCCCCAGGCTTTATCCGATCCCGGGATAAGGACAGGGAAACTCCGGCCCTGTTTACCTTGCCAAAATACCAATAAAAACCTGAAAAACCCAGTACCTCCAATCAAGGCGTAATGGATACTGAAGAGGACAACTTCCAACTACCTCCCAAGAGACATACTGGCAAAACTACAGAACCGACTAACTTAGAACCACTAACGACAAACAATACATTCGAGCCACTTACTGACGCACCTCAGGAAACACTAACACTCAACCCCGGGCACCACCAAGCATTAGAAAACCACCCCCTATCATAGCAGAAATTACAATCGTAAATGCCAAACAACTTAATGAAATAACAGGAAACTACAAAGGCCAAATTCAAATGAAATATACAAATCATTCTCTAAAAATCAACTCAGGGACCACTGAAGCTTACGAATACGTCAAGAAAACACTAGAACAAACGAAAATTGCCTATCACACTTACGCACATGGGCTTAACCCTAATTTCAAAATTACGCTAAAGGGACTCCCAACTGTAATAACCAGTGCCGAAATTCTTGATGAACTGAAACTTCAAAACCTCCCAATAGAACACGTAAGGCACATACAACAGCGGTGTCCCAACTAAAGAGCCATTGCCAGTCTGAATAATAACATTAAAGAAAACCCCTCAAATTAGAGAACAACTTAGACAACTGACTAGCTTATTCTACATTTAAATAAAACTAGAAGACTACAAGGGCATCACAGGAGTCATGCAATGCTTCAAATGTCAAAAATTTGGACACACATCCCAATACTGTACTCGTACCGATAAATGTGTCAAATGCTCTGGACCTCACAAGTCTAAAGATTGCAACACTCAGGTACTTCAATGTGCTAATTGCAATGGTCAACATACAGCCAACTACAGGGAATGCCCTGAATACAGGAAATACGTACCAACTACGCCCAACAACACTTAAGACTCCGACTCCCACACCTACTCGACCTATTGTAGGCATCCCTCCTCCACCACCACCTACAAGACCACCAACCTCACCAGCACCCTCCACCAACCCATGGAACATCCCTCAAGTCCTCTTTCCAGTGGAGCCAAGCTACATCACAGACCACAAACAACAGACTAGAAACTCTACTAAACCTCATCAAGAAAATACTAGAAAATCCAACACTATTAAGCACAGTGATTACACTGTTAACCACATTGACGCAGAGCCATGGCCACTAGACGCACTGCCTTACGTAAACCTGGAGTGGAACGCGAATGGCATTCACAACGATACTCTAGAATTTGCAGAACTACTAACTAAACTAGACATCGACATTGCCCTAATAGCCGAGACAAGACTACATAACGATCGACAATGGAATATCACTGACTACACTATATATAGAACACAAGGACCAACACCAGAAGGAAGCACTGGAGGAACGGCTGTGGTGATTAAATCCACTCTCCCACCATCATCCAAGGACTGACAAACATACAAACTATGGCAATCACTATACACAATAAAGACAAAACCTTCACTATAGGTGCTGTATACATACACTTACTGCAAACAGACTAGACACACTCCTAACTTCATATTTGGAGGAGACTTTAATGCCAAAAGCCAAGCGTGGAACTCTACCAGGGCCAACAAATCTTACTGCAACACTCACAAGACAACAATTACGAAGTCATAGGACCAACACTTCCCACTCACTACCAGACGTACTTGACATCTACATATTAAAACCTAGACCACACGTAAACTACATAGATGTCCTAGACGAACCCAACTCAGACCACAACCCAGTTCTAATCGAAATAGACTTCCATCCCCATAAAAATAAAACTAGAGAATTTATAAAACAAACCACAAACTGGGCTGTCTACAGACAACTACTAACTGACTCACTAATACCTAACATCAAAATTGAAAACACACAAGAACTCGACTTAGCCACTGAGACATTCCAACATACCTTATACCAGACTTATAAAGACTGCACAACAACAGAAAAAACTAAAAGATACACAAATGAAGACATACCAGGACTACAAGAACTAATAAAACTAAAAAGACAAGCATGAAAAAGATGGGAAAGGCATAGACACATTCACGACAAACAGCACGTAAATTTACTAGGCAGACAAATCCAATCACTTATACAAAAGCACAATCGAAACAGACTTGACGCAGAACTGAATACCGCAGTAGACGAAAATAATATTTGGAAAATAGTTCGAAACTTCACCAGGAAAAGAAACGTAAGAAATCACCCAATCCACGGCCTCAACGGACTAGTATACGATGATGTTGACAAAGCAGAAGCGATCGCACAAACTTATGAAAATCAATTCAGATCCCGCACCAATGACATGACATATGAACGCTTACAAACTAGAACAAGAAGACAAGTTCAACAAAACAAATTTCTCTTCAAATATAATTTATCTTTCATTGAGAAATGTTAAATTATTAATAAAAACAACAAGTTCAACAATACCTACGAATACCTCCAACTACAGACCTACCACTTGTCACACCATCAGAAATTAAAAGGATCATAATGAAACATAAACCACCTGGACACGACAGACTACCAACTACTACACTTAAACAATTACCAAGAAAAGGACTTGTACACTTAACTCTGCAATTATCCTACAACATTTCCCAACTACATTCAAACATGCTGACATAATCAGAATCCTAAAACCTAACAAAAATCCAACCTTCCCTCAAAACTACTGTCCCATAAGCCTCCTCGACCACACTGGGAAAGTGCTAGAGAAACCTCACTTAACTGATAAACTTCCCAACTCACAATTCGGTTTTCGACCTCAACACTCAACGACCTTACAACTCCTACGACTAACAGATGACATAACTAAAGGCTACCTCAACAGAGAACATACTACTGCGGTATTCTTTGACATAGAAAAGGCCTTTGACTCTGTGTGGCACATGGGTCTCCTTCACAAAATGAACCTACTTAACATCCCAGACTCACTCATTCACTTAATGCACTCATTCTTAAAATTCAGACAATTCCGAGCCATTATAAACGGCAAACATTCAGACTGGCACCCAATAAAAGCTGGAGTACCCGAAGGCTCGGTATTGGCACCGACACTCTACAACATATTCATACATGACATACCAAACTCAAGACACATAAAGACCACACAATTTGCCGACGATACTGGAATCTACACTACCGACAGACACATAGAAGTAACAATTGACAGACTTCAAAATCACATGGACAAACTCACTAACTGGTTCTCCAAATGGAGAATAAAACTTAACGCAGACAAAACAGAAGCCATAACTTTCACTCGCAGAAGACCTAGACCAGACCCACTCAACATAAATGGCACACAACTAGAATACAAGAACTCAGTTAAATACTTAGGAATCCACTTAGACAAACGACATACATTCCAACATCACACTACTTACTTAAAAAACAAAACACTACAATTAATAGCTAGAACTTACCCACTACTGAAAACTAGGGCCCTAACTAAAAGACAAAAAACTACACTATACAAAACACTAACACGGCCAACCTTACTACATGCCTGCCCAGCCTGGGGACATGTAGCACAATCACATCTCCAAAAATTACAAACAATGCAAAATAGAATAGCAAGAATCATTGCAAATTCGCCCAGATTCACAACTCACCATACCTAACTGACATTATTAAAAGCAAACTTAGAGACAACAACACACTAATACACACAAGACCACACTTCAATATCGCACACCTATTGACTTATCACAGTGAAGTTCAAACCCAGCATTGAGAGGGTTACTCTCCTTGTTTACAACTTCCCTCAGCACCTGATCTGATGGGTCATGACATCAGACAGAAAAGAAGCGACGTTGTGCCAGTCTCAAGACAACCCTTGAGGATGCCAGATGCAGTCTCTGGCGAAATGTCGAGGAACTACAAGCCTCAAGACCACGGCCTACAGCCTGGAAATCTTCTTCAAAATCATCATAGTGCTTTATTATTTGTTAGTTTTCTGGTTTGTTTCTACATTACTCACAATCTTTTCTCTTTTGAACAAATCTAATGTTTATTTTAAACAAAAAAAAATGGAGGTCCATTTTTATGCCCAAAACTGTCAATATATAAGTATTATTACTACTACTATTATTAATATTTTTATTATTATTATTATTATTATTATTATTATTATTATTATGTTTGTTGTTGTTCAACAAAAAAAATTAATAAGTTATTTCTGCTAATAGTGGGTTGGGGGCACACCGTAGCATAATGGGTAAAGCACTGTGCTACAATCTGGAAGGTTGAGTCCCGGTGGATCAGGATTTTTAAACTGACCCAAACCATCTGGTGGCAATATGGCCCTGGTGTCAACTCGACCTCTAACTGAAATGAATACCAGATGCTTGTTCTGGGAGTAAAGGCGGCCGTCACGCAGGGCTGACATCAAGTGCTGATTGTCTAGAAAAAGCGGGAGCCTTAACCTCCTACTACCCCAAGGGTCTCCTGAGGCCTGTAGTGGGATCACAGTGAGTTTTTATCTATTCTGAGCAACAAAATGAGCTGAAAAGAACAACCACTTCATCATCCCCTTTTTATCCTAACAGGAGAATGGTACAACCTAAAAGTGTCAGAATATACTCTGTGCCAACTTTATTTATTCTTTCCATGTTCATCAACTGTTCTTGAAGCCTGTTTTGGTCTTCATCTCCCTGTATTTCTGAGGAATCCAATGCTTCATTGTCTTTTCTTAATGTGAGTCATATCCAGTCAATATTTAATTTTAGGAAGTGATATTTTGAGGTTATTTTAATTATATTATTTTTAGTCTCATCATCTTACCTCAATATTAATGTTGATTTGTTTTTGGACATGTTTCAAAACAGTTCTGTTTTATCGTCATTTTCACTTTTTTTTTTGTTCTTTAATTTTAGTCAGTTTTTAAAGTGAAGAACAACAGTAGATGATAAATAGAAGAAAATGAAAAATGTAAAAAAGAACTTTATCTTGACCATATCTAAGTGTTACTATAGCAAAGCTTATGTAACATGTCTTGTGTCTTTCACATAGTTACAATCAAGGATGGCTTCAACTTCAAACCAAATATCTCTGAGAATTTCCTGCCCAATACAATTCCCAATTAAATTTCCATGACAAAAGAAAAAAAAAACCTGTTATATGTCATAGTAGATGGCAATATATAAAAAATTATGTTAAATTAGTTGTGAAAGGAGTTAAGTCCATTGTTTCACTTGGCAGTTTGGTGTACGGACTACAGTGCAGGGTGCAGATCTAGAATCACTACAATATCTAACTCACTGGCACTAGCAAACCCATAAATTCATGCTCATGTTGTCCATACATCCCTATCCTGAGCTCCTAATGTTTTTTAATCATCTCCTGTCTAATTTATCTCCCTCAATCATGGTTAATGTTATTCTCCGGGCCAATGCCAAAGGTCCTGGGTTCGAGTCTCAGTCTAGGCAACAATTTTTCTCTTCAAATATAATTTGTCCTTCAGTGAGAAGTGTTAAATTAATAATAAAAACATCAATAGACTGGCTTTATAAAGTAGTGTTTAAATTCCCAATAAATGTCTTCTTAACTAAGAAGCTGCCATTTGCAAAGATAGAAGCAAAGGTTTCAAAGCATTTGGCGTGAGGGAATTACAACATATATAAGAGAAAAATTTGTGTCTAGATCGCAACTTGCCCCAGTAGCTCAGTTGGTAGAGCATTGGCCCGGAAAGCCAAAGGTCCTAGGTTCGAGTCTCGGTCTAGGTGAAAATTTTTTCTCTTCAAATATAATTTATCCTTCAGTGAGAAGTGTTAAATCAATAATAAAGACATCAGTATTTATACTTATTTATACCAACAGATGTTCAACAAGTGACATGTCACCTCAATGAGACATCTAGTAGGCAACTAAGGTATTACTTGGATGGATGGATGTCGGTTAAATTTTGCACAGAGGCATTTTTATTCAGGCTTGTGGTTCTTGTATAGCTCGAGGAAAAAAAATCAATCTGATATTAAACTCAGAAAATGTTCAAAAGCACACACACACACACACACACACACACACACAGTTTTGTGGATCTTCTGTACATACTGTAATGCTATTTAATCTATTTCCGTCCCTTATCTACTCTGGTGTTGCTCAAACAAGTTTTGAAAAATCTAGTAATCCAGAATATATTCTGATCAGTTGGGAGACAGCAATGACCAGTAAGATTTGCAAATCTCTCTTTGGCAGAGCTTCATTGTTTAAATGCAAATACTTTATCAAGTCTGAGTGTATAATTGTTCTCTTCAAATATGGTTTATCCATCATTGAGATGTATGAAATGAATAATAAAAACATCAAAAGAATCCGTGGCTTTATAATGTAATGTAAAATTCACAAATAAATGTCTTCTTAATAATGAAGCCACCATTTACAAGATAGAAGCAAAGGTTCCATAGCATTTGGTGTGTGGGAATTGACAATGTACATAAGAGAAAGATTTGCATTTATATTGGAACTCGTCCAGATGGCTCAGTTCGTAGAGGATTGGTCTAGAAAGCCAAAGTTCCTGCGTTCGAGTCCCAGTCTGAGCGAATAATTTTTCTCTTCAAATACAATGACATGATATACAAATACGATGACATGATATAGTTTGTACCAAATTAAATGCAGTCATACTGCACCTCTGCTAGAATTCTATGACATAACGTTCCCTTTCCTTCCAGGAAATTCCTGTATAAGACTTGAAAGCATAATAATAGTGCCTTCGATTGGTTGCTGGCCAAAGGAAGGCAAGACCAGTGATGGGGCTGCCATCTTATACCCTCTGGTCAGGCTTTTCTGGAGAAGAAAAGAAAAATAAAGGAAAGAACAAATGTAAGAAATTTACAAAAAATAGCTGCCAAATTTAATATGGAAATACCAATTAAAGTAAGTAAAGTGTAAAGTGATCCCACAACAGGCCTGGAGGCCCTTGGGGTAGTAGGAGGTTAAGGCTCCCACTTTTTCTAGACAATCGGCACTTGATGTCAGCCGGGTTGTCAGCCCTGCGTGACGGCCGCCTTTACCCCAGCACAAGCATCTGGTACTCATTTCCGTTAGAGGCTGAGTCGACCCCAGGGCCATAGTGCCGCCAGAGGGTTTGGGTCAGTTTAAAAATCCTGACCCCAACGGGACTTGAACCCTTGACCCTCCGGCTTGTAGCTCAGTGCCTTAACCACTACGCTAAGGCGTGCCCCAAATACCAATTAACAAAACTAAAATTATGGTATTTCATGGGAAGGACCCCATACAAAGTAAAAATCTGTCTCCAGAATAATATTTTAGAGATATCTAATCAATTTAAATATCTTGGATATTATCTCTCTATCTGGGATGAAAAGGATATCCCTGAAAAAATGACTAGTTATAATAAAAGTTTGGGAATTATTAATCAAGTTATGAAACCATCCCTTGTACAAAAAAACACAAGATTACGTTTATATAACACTTTGGCTAGACCAGTGTTGACCTATGGTAGTGAAGCATGGACACTAAAAAGACAACATGAAAGCAGAATAACGCTTGTGAATTGAGATTAATGCGCAGAACAGCGGGTTACACCAGATGGGATTGGAAAAGGAACACCGATATCTTAAAAGAATTGAAGACTACGCCAATTTTGGAATATATTAAACAGTACCAACTAAATTGGAAACACCATCTTGAAAGAATGAGTTCAAATCAGATCCCCAAAGCTGTTTATAATTATATACCAAGAGGACGAAGATCTATGGGCCGTCCTATGAAACATCTCGAGGGAAAATTTTCTATAGGAACGTAACAGGCCTTGGCCTAATACTTGGAAGGAAGAAGAAGTAACATGGATGTTGAAGCAAAAACACAGAAATAAGTTATTAGTCAGAGAAATGGACTTTTTAAGAAGATCGGCAAGAATATCAAAATTAGATGAAATAAAAAAAATAATACTATAAGAAAAATGATGAATGTAGAAAAGGATTAATGAATGAATTGGAGAAAATGCTTTAACATCTCACCTCATAAAGTTGCATGTCTTCATGATACCAGTTTTAAAAGTATAGTATTACTTCCATCGTCAGTCAAATTCCAGTTGGAAGTAATACTACACTTTTGAAACCGGTATCGTGAAGACATGCATCTTTATGAGGTGAGATGTTAAAACATTTTCTCCAACTCATTCATTAATGTAAATACCTGATAGTGTTTCCTCCCACTGTAATTTTAATTAAAAGTAGATAAGGGATATTGTACAAGAGACTGAAGAAATCCAACTAAGATGGTGTGGACATATAATGACAGAAACAAACAAAGAAGTATTGAAATGGATACCTCCTGGAAAAGGGAAACATGCAAGACCAAAGCCAACGTGGATAAAGGGAATTCAAAACAACGTGAAGAAGAGAAATACAACAGAAGCAGACACACAAGACCGGGAAGTGTGGAAGAAAAAATTACATATTTTGGTATAGGATACCTGTGTAAATAACAGAAACAATCCAGAAATAAATAATAAAAAAAAATAGAAGAGAAGAAACGTCACTGTCCGTTAAGACATATTGCATTAGGATTTATTGGAGTTTGCCTGTTATAAAGGAAGTGAAACATAGATTTTAACAGAAAAAAGATAAATCAAAATTGGAGACAAATGAAATAAAATTCCACTGACATACTTCTAGATGAAATGTAGGAAAAATCTTACTATCCGAGATAAAGCAAAAAAGAAGACATGTATTTTAGACATAAAAACACACCATTATCACACAATAATTGCATATGCGACAAGGAAGAATAAATTGCATATGCAGATAGTTATCATACATTTTTACCTACTTCTCATAAGTAAATGGAGTTTAAACATAACCTTACAAATCTGCATAAAAATAAGAGTTTAGAATCATGATGAACAATGTGTTATTTTCTCTGAGTTGGGAAAATGCATAATGAGAGTTCACCATATGACAAGATGCAATGATGGGAACATTTACTTTCTGTTTACAAGGAAGTGGCCAGAGGTCAACAAGAATAATGGGAAGTACGTGAAAAATTCTCTTATTAAAAATCCTGTTATGTTTTATGTACTAACATGCAATTTCATACTTAACTTAGAAACTGTATTATTATCTCTTAAATCACAGGTTACGAGAAAAAAATAGGTTAAACTTTTTTCTGAAATATAGATCTTAAAAATGTGTATAAACCATAATAAAGATAACATCTTCCAAGGGGTACTGTTAATCACAGTTAAATATGGGAAATAACATTATGAGGTTTTTATTCATGAAGAATATTTCTTTAGAAATATTAAAAATGGCAAAATTGAAAAATCAGCTATTGCTGCACATAGTTTGTTGCAGTCATAAAATTGAAAAAGAGGCCAAACTTCTCAAACATTTGGTATAACCTTTAGAATTGACAGTTTGGGAGAAAATATATATTCAGAAGAACAAATTTATATAATCAATTGAGTTGGTGTTTACTTGATCAAAATCCATATTTATTATATTTGAAGAGAAAAATTATACGCTCAGACCGGGACTTGAACCCGGGACCCTTGGTTCTCTAGACCAAGTGCTCTACCAACTGAGCTACCTGAGCAAGTACCGATCTAAACGCAAATCTTTCTCTATATACATTGTAATTCCCATCCACCAAATGCTGTGAAGCCATGCTTCTATCTTGCAAATGGCGGCTCCTTTATTAAGAAGACATATTTGGGAATTATACATTACAGCCAGTAGGGCTTTTTCCAAGTTTTTATTATTGATTTCGTACATCTCAATTTCTCTCTTCAAATATGATTTATCCATCATTGAGATGTACGAAATCAATAATAAAAACTTGGAAAAAGCCGTACTGGCTGTAATGTATAATTCCCAAATATGTCTTCTTAATAAAGGAGCCGCCATTTGCAAGATAGAAGCATGGCTTCACAGCATTTGGTGGATGGGAATTACAATGCATATAGAGAAAGATTTGCGTTTAGATCGGTACTTGCTCAGGTAGCTCAGTTGGTAGAGCACTTGGTCTAGAGAACCAAGGGTCCCGGGTTCAAATCCCGGTCTGAGCGTATAATTTTTCTCTTCAAATATGATTTATCCATCATTGAGATGTACGAAATCAATAATAAAAAAAAATCCATATTTATTAATTAAATAAAAATAAAACATAGTTTCATTTGATTTTCGTATTTATTATATAATTCAGTGACAGCTGTTTCGGTACACTGTACCTTCTTCAGACATGTTAACAAATTATGAATTGTGTTCCAACTGATCTAAGCAACAATACAATAATATTTATTGAAAAAGACATAATCAAGCACTTTGATATTAAAAACCAGAAAGAGAAAATTAATTCCTATTAATATTTAATTTTAGGAAGTTATATTTTGAGGTTATTTTAATTATATTATTTTTAGTCTGAACATCTTATCTCAACATTAATGTCGAGGTAAGATGTTCAGACTAAAAATAATATAATTAATTCCTATTGTCTATATAAATATAGAATGACATAGGTTCACAGGCAGAGGGAGCAGATGTCCAGGGCCAACAACTTGAGAAAAATCAGTTTGTAAACGCTGACGATGGGGCTCAGAAGCCTTGAAACATACGTTCAACAAAAACAACCATAAGAGGTAAGAATATACAGGCCAAACAAGTGCCTCAGTGCCATAGGTGCATAACCCACAATTTAAAAAATATGCTTTTCCCTGTAATTGCACAAGAAATAATCATCTCTGTCAGAGCCACATCTGCCTGTAACATTATGGATGAGTTAAAATTAACACAAAAATGTTACAGGCAGATGTGAGATGATTATTTCTAGTGCAATTACAGGGAAAAGCATCATTTTTTTTAAATTGTGGGTTAGGCACCTATGGCACTGAGGTACTCAAATATCTAATTTACTATTATATTTTGTTTATTTTGAGCTTTTGAAAAATAATTAACATGTTATAATATTTTCAGTCTCTGAAAGCAAATGTACTGCATTTAAAGTTAAAGCAATATGTTAAGAAACATCTGTAGACAGAACATTTCCAGATGATATTCTTATGCTTTATTAACCAATCAGAACAAATTATGTTCATTATGTACTTCAATTTATTAGGAAATATGGAAGATGCAATTAACAGGCTAATGATTGAGGATAATAACGTGATCAAATGAAAATTATATAATTTTAATAAATCCCTTGTGTTAAAATAATAATAGAGGAGTTAATATAGATGGAAAGTTTATCTCAGTCAGCTTTGGCTCATGTGATCATTTCCACAAATGTTAACTCTCATGTGACATACAATATTTTTCCATTCTTCTTCCTTCCAAGTATTAGGCCAAGGCCTGTTACGATCCTATAGAAAATTTTCCCTCCAGCGTTTCATAGAACGACCCAGAGATCTTCGTCCTCTTGGTATATAATTATAAACAGCTTTGGGGATCCGATTTGAACTCATTCTTTCAAGATGGTGTTTCCAATTTAGTTGGTACTGATAATAAAATTAATTGTGAATTCTTCTTACGTCATACTTCTATGTTTTTTAAACACAGCACCGCAGTATCGGTGACCATCGTCACCATCATCAGCTGTTTTCACGACTTTCAATTTTTTCTTTTGCCGGTAATTATCCAAATTGCCATCAAAACCTCATAATGTTAAAAATTCCCAAATTTATTATATTAGTTGGTACTGTTTAATATATTCCAAAATTGGCATAGTCTTCAATTCTTTTAAGATATCGGTGTTCCTTTTCCGATCCCATCTGGTGTAACCCGCTGTTCTGCGCATGAATCTCGTTTCACAAGCCGTTATTCTGCTTTCATGTTGTCTTTTTAGTGTCCATGCTTCACTACCATAGGTCAACACTGGTCTAGCCAAAGTGTTATATAAACGTAATCTGGTGTTTTTTTTTACAAGGGATGGTTTCATAACTGTTGTTGTTGTTTTCAAATGCTGGGCCTTGGCAACGAAGCCATTAGCGTTCTTGCTCTCCAATATTTCTCTATGGTGGATCCAACAGGTAATACTTCACAGGTTTGTAGACGTTCTTCATTCATTTCTTTGTCTTTGTTGCATAGAGGACAATTTGGATTCGTGTAGATTCTTATTTTATATAAATGTTTTGCCAAATAGTCATGTTCTGTAAGCAGTCTAATTTGATTTTTCCATTCAGAGTAATTTTTTTTAAAAATAATATTTAATTAATTTAATAATGAGTTCATTTGTAACTGCTTAAACTACAGACAACTATTAATATTTACTCTTTCTAAAAAGGTTGCCAAGTGCAACACACACACCACACAATTTAGACTGACCAAAATAATTTTAGAATAGTTGGCTATGATTTAAACAACTGAAATTAAGTCAACAAGGTGAAGTATTTTGGATATAAAATCAATAAATGAGAATTTTGTTTTCATCAAAGAATATTCAGATGAAGTGCTTATTGGGAAATAAACATTATGAGGTTATATCATTAATAGTGAGTGGAGAACATATTTTTAATGACTCACCTCATACAATTTCAAATTTTTTTGATACCGACGGTTTCAGACAACATCTTGTCCCTCTTGAGTATGAGGTGAGTCGTTAAAAATATGTTCTCCACTCACTATTAATACACTTTTCTCTTCAAATTTAATCTAAACAAATGTTTCATTTACAAGTGAAAAGCAAGAATCCTACAAGAAAATTCTGAATTAGTTTGTTTGATCAAATTATCGCATTTCTTGAAACCTTTAGCATTGAACACCACAAAATATCACACTCAAAATGAAACAAAAAGTAAAATATAAAATGTTTTCAGTCTAAGGGGTTATTGCAACATCACATTTACTGTTCAATCAATTGCTAATTGTCCAATAAGTACCAAAAAGTGTTTGCAAGAAACATTATTATTGTTAATGGTCCAATAGAGTTATAAATATTTATTAGAAACAGTAAAAGCACGCTTCATGAAAAGAGTTCTGGGAGTTGGAAAAACAGCACCTTCAAGAATGACGTACGTCTTAATGAAAGAAACCTTCTTCATTGAAGACATTAGACGGCAGCTATTCCTACCGAACACCTTTGCATATGAGACAATAATGCAAGGACTACAAGAGAAGAGGAATGATATCTACACAACAGAGGCTATGTGTACGAGAGAGTGGACACGACCAAACTACGAGATGAGGCACATCCGGTATGGCTTTCACCACAAGTTTGCAGCACAAAGAGATTCCATGAGCCAAACCAAGAATGCATATGCAAACTGTGCAACAAACTATGTGAACGATATCACGTCGAAAAGTGTGCAGAAAGACAATTATCGTTTAAAAAGTTTTGCTTAGACTAAATTTACTAACAATTTGCACATTTGTGCGCATTTACTTTCATTCATAAATATTTATTTCTCGATTCAATTTCCATTTTATATGCAATTGGTTATCATCATGTGTGCATATTTTCCATTAGAAGAATGCTATCTACATCTGATGTATAAAACTATGATAAAGAGCCTAGTGTATTTATATGTTACTGTATGCAAGGAATTTAATTTTTTAGTTATTTATTTTTACAGTAAAGACTCTACTTTGTCTGATGAGAGAGGAGGATAAAGACAGTGTGAGATCATGAGAAGGATATATATATATATATATATATATATGAAAGGTTCAGGGAAAGAACTAGGTAAGTCACTTTTTTTGACAAAATGTAGTTTGAGATACAATTAGATTCTCCATGGAAAGGACTAACTTTTAGAAGTTAGAAATAGTAAAAGAAACAGTTTAATCATGATGTATTGACTTAGGCTTTCACGGCCGGAGTTGCTACAATGATCTTGAAGAAAGTAGGCCGATGCCAGATGCAGTCTCTGGCGAAACGTCGGGGAACTTCAAGCCTCAAGACCACAGCCTACAGCCCAAATCAAGATCATAATAGTTTAATCATGAGTTTATTTACCTTCAAAGTTTGGCATTTAGATAAAGTATAATTATAGTATAATATCCTCAACTCGTGTCCAACTCAGGGTCGGGTTGAGGGATGAGATGAGATGAAGCCGCTTATATAGAGGTGTGTGAATGACATGAGTGCCGACCAACCATGCCTGACGGCACCACCACAGGGGCGGATGAATGAAATAAAATGAAATGAAATGGATGAGATGACTATGGAGAAATAGTGGAATGAAATTGTGGCAGGGAAAACGGGAGAAAACCCCGAGAAAAACCTGCCCAAGCTCCATTTCATCCACCACAAAACCCACATAGAGTGACCGGGTCCCGATCAGTGACAGGCGAGCATCTAACAGCTTGCGCCATGGAGCCGCCTTATAAAGTATAATTAAAAGTGATTTTTCTGGGTTTCAAGGAAAAGTAACTTACCTGGTTTCTTCCCTGAACCTTTCATATGTGTGATTAATGGCAGGAGTTTATAGAGCAAGTTCATTTTGATTATATTAAATTAATGTTGGGAAGTAAACATTATGAGATATAATCATTAGAATTCATCGGAGAACATTATGTTTAAACAACTCACCTCGTATCATTCATGCTTCCATGATACTGCGGTTTCAAATTCATCAGTCGGACTTATGGCTGAGGATGAACACGACTGTGTTTGAAACCTCAGTATCATAGAAGCATGAATGATATGAGGTGAGTTGTTTAAACATAATGTTCTCCGATGAATTCTAATCATTTTAGTTACCTTATTTGTTGAAAGATGTCATGAGTGGCATACAATCAACACACCAACCCAATGAGACATCTAGCAGGCAGCTAAAATATTAGTAGGATTGAACTTTTATAGGAATAAATCACTATGAGGTTTAATTTAAGATTATATTAAAATGTTTCACATATCTCCTCATGACCAGTCTTCCAAGTATACCGCAATTTCAAAGTGTTGGCAGCTTCATCTTCAGTACTATCTTGACGACTGATGTTATGTCGATCAGAAGAACTGCTTCAACAGAGGGAAGAAGAAGTAGTTCTTCTGATTGACATAACATCAGTCATCAAGATAGTACTGAAGATGAAGCCGCCAACACTTTGAAATCACGGTACACTTGGAAGACTAGTTATGAGGTGAGGTATGAAACATTTTAATTTATCTTTTATTACTAGGATGTTTGAGATTGGTAAAATTACTTAGGGCCGCATGCAAATACATTAGTCTCTACTCAAATTATTTCCAATCACCGGTGAGCTGACTTTCCGTGAGCAAGTGCAAAGATCGAATTAGCGACCCACTAACTGGTCATGCATGAAAGTCGTTTCGTAATATTGGCAAGAAATTACCCAGAATTCTCAGCGATAAAACCACTTCCGTTATTTTCGTCTGCAAGGAATGCATTTACGCTTGCGTACTGCAAATAATACTGTAGATGACGACGTCTGCATCACGTAATATTATGCCGATTCTCCTGTCTTCCAGTTGAATTCTTTGGTAGACTCTATCAAATTCCTCTTCTCCGCGTATACTGAAAACATGATCGAAGTCTTCAAGGTCTGACATATTGTATATAGCAGCAAGGTACGCAGCAAGGTTTCAAACTACATCGGTTCCCATCGGGTTGCTCACGATTCGTTTCTCTGCTAAGTCACCTCGCCAGGTAGCTTAGGAATTTCAACAATTATTATCGCATGAACAGATTTTTGAGTACGAAAAAATGTATTTAGATGCAACGTTCTCAGCAGAGTACAGGCAGAGAACAACTTTTATGGTCTAATGCGTTCATAGATTCGAGTCCTAGAGGCATCTTTGTTCAGGTTTAAGGATCTTTTACGAGACTGAAAATCTTTCAGATTCGGAACCATAACATTCAAATAGGCATATATATATATATATATATATATATATAGAGAGAGAGAGAGATATGAAGATGTACATGTAGAGAAAAGAAAAATGAAAATGTCTGGTTGTCACACCAAACGTTGTAGCATTGAGAGAGCACTCCACTCTAATCAGGTCACATAATAATTTATACACTCAGACTCGTGTTTGAGCACAATTTTTCTCTTCGTATATAATTTATCCATCATTGAGATGTATGAAATGAATAATAAAAACATCATATAATAAACTTCACTAAACAATATTAAATTAATGTTGGGAAGTAAATATTATGAGGCAGCGCTGAATATGCTGACAATACAAGAGTTGACGGCTGAAGAATTTTATCAGTCAGATGTGGCTGATGAAGGATGTGATTACGTTTGAAACCACGGTATCATGCAAAACATGAAATCTATGAAGTGATTTGTCAAAAAATGTTCTCCGATGAAATTCAATTCGCTAAACAATGTCCACACCTACAGAAAAGTTGCATTAAGACTTTTATAGTTAAAGTTACTATAAATAACAAAAAAATATATTTGAAAGGTTAACATTTGGCAAATATTAAAAATCTGGTTTTGTAAAAACTCACGGAAGTAATTGAGCACTTCTCGGATCTGCTCCGGTGTGAGTTTCAAGTCAACTTCTGTAGGTTTAAGAGCAGGGCTCGGAATATACCAATCCTCGTTCTCGTATCCTGTAAAATATAATAAATAATTTTAAAATCTCAACCTCTAATGAAAAGAATATCATGAAACAGCAAATAATGATAATAGAAATACATGACTTGATGGTCTAAGACCCTTGTCATATAGTAAGTGCATGGCACAGATAATATCTTCAGTGAACCAAGCTTAAGTAATGTTGCACAGTTATTAACCTCTCAGTACACCATTGAGAGAGAACGCAGTAATTGAAATGTTTAAATATTAAAAATATATATCACCTAATTAATTGTTATGAGTTGGTTATTTTGACTCACCTCATATTTCTTGAAAAGACAGATAAAGAAACTGGTAAAAATTTTTTTTTAAATTTACTTACCATCCTTTAGTATTTAATAAGTTTCAAAAACTTTTCAGCAAATTGAACATTAAATTAGCACCAAAAAATTATTACAGTCTGAATAAATTAATCATGTTTAATTTAACATTGGAAAGTAAACATTATGAGGTTATATCATTAATAGTGAGTGGAGAACATATTTTTAATGACTCACCTAATATTGAAGAGGGACAAGATATTTTCTGAAACCGCCAGTATCAAAGAAATTAGAAATTATATGAGGTGAGTCATTAAAAATATGTTCTCCACTCACTATTAATAAATTAATCATTCTTCATTACATGTATCCAGCCGCAGCTGATGACACGAGTCCGTTGTATACTTATGCTATAAGTTGCAATGGGGCTGATTCGAACATGCAGCTTATGTGGGCATTCAAGGTGAGTGTCCATGAGGTTAAAAGAAAGAGATATAGGAAAGACAGAAATGAACCCTTCGGCCTCGAACACTCTAATACCATCAGGGTCGAAGAAAACAAGAGGTCAGGCAAGGGAGACTGGATAGGAAAGTAAAAGAAGGATCTGGTACTAGAAAAGGAAGAAATACTAGATCGGTTCAAGATAAAAGTAAGTGGAAGCAATGTTTTGCTCAGCTTGGGCACCTTGTGGTCGCCATCCACATATCCCCTAGAAGGGGATCTCTGAGGTTGAATAAATTAATCAAAACCAACAAAAATGAAAAGATTGAAGATGGCAACAAATCAGGGATTTATCAAATTGATTGTAAAGATTGTGAATAAATATGCATAGGAAAAACAAAAAGGAACTTAAATGCAAGATTGAAAGAACACTTTAGAAATGTTAAAAATGGAGAAATAGAAAAATCTGCTAGATAGCTACACATGCATGGTGAGAAAAACACAGAATTCAAACTAAGGCAAAATTAATAGTGAGTGGAGAACATATTTTAATCGACTATGTATGAAAATGTATGAGGTGAGTCGATTAAAACATGTTTTCCACTCACTATTAATGATATAACCTCATAATGTTTACTTCCCAATATTAATTTAAATATAAGGCAAAATTACTAAAACAGTTAGAAAAATCTAAGGAACTCACAATTTGGGAGAAAATGTATAATTGGAAGAATAGAAACAAAACCAGAATTTTTTTAATTCGTGGAGAAAAAGAAAAAAAAATTGATTTGGAAGTTCATTGGTCAGCCAGCAGATGGACAGTTGGAAGCATCGACAATGTTGTGCAAAAGCGATGAAACCTGGTAACAAGAAATATGAGGTGAGTCAAAATAACCAACTACTCATAATAATTATAAGAAACCTCACAGTGTCATTTCGTACATATATTAAATACATCACCTATCTCATATTTTATCTTCATTTCACAATTATACCATTATCAATATTTCACAACCGTTGTGATGCACATCTCATCACCACGACAGAACAATGGCCATGAAAATACTGAAGATGGAATAATTTCAAAACCGGTCTAAAAAAAAAGTAAAATATGAGATGAGTTGATATATTTCAAAATTTTAATTATTAATACCTTATAGTGTAACTTCCTACTATCTATCTATAATGACATGGCCCATTGTTGAGCCGTAGCCTCTCCTTTGTAAGGAGTTACTAGACCAAGTTCATTTTTAGTTATCTAATTTGCTCATAGATGTCATGGATGGCATGAGACATCTAACAAGCAACTAAGATATTACTAGGGTGTTGATGTTGGTAAATTTTGCTAAGAGGCCTCTTTATTCAGGATTAAGGATCTTTTACGAGTCTGAAAATTTTCAGACTCGGGACCCACGGCTTAAAGTCCCTCCCGGAGGACTTGTTACTTGGATTTTTCAATCCTAAAAAAAATTCATTGACCCCAGCCGGGTTTGAACCCGCGACATTTGGAACCAGAGGCATTTCATAATACTTATCATGTGACACATGTATTGTCATTTCTAGCCAGCAAGACTTGGTTTTTTTTTTTTGGGGCTGCTGTGTCATGTATATAATTGCTTTTTAATAGAGTAAAGCTTACAAGGTGAAAATGTAAATACAAATTTGCAACAAATTTACATTCTAGCTCATAACAACTAAATTTTTTTCACCTGATATTTTGAAAAACAGTCTCCATTAGCAACAGGTCTTATCAACTCCAATTCCAAGCGCGATAGGCCTAAAAGGTCCTTGGCCTACCAGTTGGATGCTGGCCTCACGTCCACATGTGTTAATCACAGAGGTACATGATCATAAACCAGTGTAGGGGTGACATGAGGTCAGCATGTCGAGTCCCCCAGCCGTTATAGCTAGTTTTCTCAACCTGGAGCCACTACTTATTGTAGCTACACAAATGTCTCACGATGCTGGGTGGACACCGGTCCCATACTGGCCAAAATACCATGAGAAAATGTCTTCCCCATGGGGACACGAACCAGTGCAAGTCCCGTAGCTCTGCACCATGGCATCCTGCCTTGACCACTCGGCTACGGTGCGAGACATGAGTCTTATCAGTTAGGTCTTTATTCCTCCACTAGTGGCAAATGAAACAATTACAGACATTAAACTTTCTGTAGAATTTTATAATGTTATAATTTTTCATGAAAATTATCCCAAAATGGTTTTTAATAAATATTTTAACAATTTCATAGTTTTCCATAATTAACGACATTAATAATGACTTACAGACAGTAGAAGACATAAAACAGAGAGTAGAGTGAAAGAACATCTCAGTAATGTCAAGAAAGGGGAAGTAGAAAAATCTGCAGTGGCTGCCCCATGCATGGTCTGAAAAACATTTTATCGAGAAAGAAGCTAAATTATTAAAACAAATAGAAAAACCAAAAGAACTTACTGTTTGGGAAAAGATCTACATTCAAAAGAGTGAAAAGAAGAACTTGATGAACTTTAAAATTCCTGGTGGGAATGACCTGGTTTCGAGGTTTTTCAGTCTGCTAATGGAAGGAGCGAAGGACAGCTCTTCAAGACAACAGAACATCGGTCATGACGATACTGAGGATGGAACAGAAACTATGTTCTGAAACTAGTTTAGAGTCAAATAAGAAGAACAATATGTAGTGAGTGATAAAAATTCTATCTAAAAGAGAGTAGTGATGTCTGCCATGGACAATACAGCTTGGTGCGATAGAATAACAAACAAAAGGGAACTGTTAAGTTATGTAGGTAGGAAATAACACTATGAGGTTTATTTTAATATTGTTTAGTTGTTTCTTGACTCACCTCATACTTCTTAACTCCCAAGCAGACTCGAGTTTCTTCACTTCATTTGTGACATTCTCAATGCTGTATTACGTTCACAACTGATGTCCAACGGCCTCCTCTCCTACAGACTGACCTCCGCGCCATCAGATGTGAACGTAATACAGCATTGAGAATGTCACAAATGAAGTGAAGAAACTCGAGTCTGCTTGGGAGTTAAGAAGTATGAGTTGAGTCAAGAAACAACTAAACAACATTAAAAGGGAACTGTGTTTAAAGAATTCATCATAAATAATCAATTATACATCAGTAATGAAGAAAGTGAAAACACAATATATGATAACAGGAGAGGATAGAGTAGCATTGATCTAACAATCGCTGATGGTAAATTAATCAGTAAAATTGACATTTGGGTTATAAGTACATGTACTCCTTTGCTGTTGAAAATTTTATTATCTTCAATTAAACAACATAATAAACAATAACATTGAAGAAAATAAGATTTTCAACAGCAAAGGAGTATATAAATTGACATGTAAGGACTGCAACAAAATTTATATAGGAAGAACAAAAATGAAGTTTCAACATCAGATTTAAAGAACATTTTCGAGACTTTATTCACGCAGAAGGAAAATCAAGCTATGCAAAACACGTTATCCATGAAGGACATCTCATGTTAAATATTGAAACCCCCCAAACAGTAATGCACAGAGAAAATAATCCAGCGAAGATAAACGTACTCGAAGAGATGGAAATCATGAAAGCAGCTCACAACAACGACAATCTGATAAACGAAAACGAACCCAATACATGTAACCCCCTCTACCAGATCTTCAGTGAAACACCAGTTTTGAATCCTGCCGATGATGGGACAAGTCCCGAAAGCGCTACAGTTAAATAATTAATTAAGTTGAGGAGACGGACCTTTCAGGTGAATATTCCATAATTTTATATTTTAATTTTGAATAATATCTCAACGGAAGACATCATGAATCTTATAAAACTTGATGGCATACTTATACAGACACCACTCTATCAAGGTGAAATCTGTAAATTTACTGGAATAACTGTTCAATGTGTTAGAAAATGCATCAATTATTTGATTACATTTAGGGCCGCATGCAAATACATTACTCTCTACTCAAATTACTTCCAATCACTGGTGAGCTGACTCACTGTGAGCAATTGCTGAGATCGAATTAACGACCGACTTACCGGTCATGCATGAAAGTTGACGTTTTTGTAATATTGGCAACGAATTACCCAGAATTCTCAGCGATAAAACCACTTCCGTTATTTTCGTCTGCTATAGAGGAACGCATTTACGCTTGCGTCCCGCAAATAATACTGTATACGACGACATCTGCGTTGCGCAATATTATGCCGATTCTCCTGTTCTTTCAGTTGAATTCTTTGGTAGACTCTATCAAATTCCTCTTCTCCGCGTATACCGAAAACATGATCGAAGTCTTCAAGGTCCAACATCTTGGATAAAGCTGCAAAGGTTTCAAACTACATCGGTTACCATCGGTTCCCTTCGGGATTTTCACGATAAGTTTCTATCTTGAGCTATGATCTTAAGTTATCTCGTCAGGTAGCTTACAATTATTATTATCGCATGAATAGATTTCTGAGTAAGCAAAATGTATTAGGATAAAACTTTCTCAGCAGAGAACGCCTTTTACTGTTTAATGCGTTTATAAATTCGACCCTTAGAGTATTTTGCTTGCAACTTAAAAAAGATAAATATTTCACCTGTGAATTGTGTGAGGGCGTCAGCTCTCAAACGATAGCGTGGAATCTGCTCTTCCAAGAGGCTGATGATCTCAACTTCAGGCAATTCCCCTCCACTGCACACGTCTGCAAACAATAAATAATATTATTTTCAAAATCCAACTAAATATAGGTAACCCATTTCAAAATAAAGGGTCTTTCATATATTATGCAATTTTTTTTAAAAATGCAATAATTAAGTCAAAAAATGCATTGAAATATATAATTTTTTTTATTTTCATCTACACACACTCCCATTTAAGTGTGGAAAATTATATGAGGCTTATGTCTATCTCCACTGTCTCGGCAGGCAGTTATTCGCTGTATCAAGTCTGTGTTCTCAATTCGTGGCGACTTGGAATGGCCTCCCAGGTCTTGTGACCTTAACTCCATGTGACTTCTTTTTTATAGGGTTATATGAAGTCCGTCCACCGCTGTGTCCTGCCTTGTCACGCAGCGGGCCCGGATTCGATCCCCGGTCGGGACAGTTTTTCTGGGTGAGGTTTTTGTCAGGGTTTTTCCTCACCTGTAAGACAAATGTCAGGAAAACTTTTAAGGCCCAAACGGTCCCCGAAATCATATGGCCATCATCATCCTTCACCGGTGTGGAAAGCAATGGGAAGTTACCACACCTACAATTCCCTAGTAAAGCTGCAAGCATAAGATGAAAATGCTATGATTGCAGTGAAGGACCTGCCTTCGGGCAGAATTACTATGGATGGATATGAAGTCCACAGTCTACATGACCTAACCACCAACAGTTCTCCAACTTAAGGAAGAAATTCAACAATATCAACAGAGATGTCTGTGAAAGGGTCATCATGAACTTTATAGACCGAGTAACTGCCTGCCAAGACAGTGGAGATGGACGTATGCCCAATATGATTTTCTGCACTTAAATGTATGTAAATGAAAAAAAAAAGTATTTTATGCATTTTTTATTTACTTATTGCATTTTTAAAAATTGCCGAGCAGTTAAGGTAGGAAGCCTTGGCGCAGAGCTACGGGACTTGCGCTGGTTCAAGTCTCCATGGGGGAAGAAATTTTCTCATGGTATTTCGGCCAGTATGGGACCGGTGCCCACCCAGCATGGTGAGGCAATTGGGTAGCTACAATAAGTAGCGGCTCCAGGTTGAGGAACCAGCTATAACGGCTGGGGGACTCGACATGCTAACCACATATCACCCCTACACTGGCTGTTGATCATCTACCTCTGTGATTGACACATGTGGATGTGAAGGGCCAGCAGCCGGCTGGTAAAAGGGCAACCGCTGAAAAGTGGAAAGACCCTCAATCGGATAATATATGAAAGACCCTATATTACACTGCAAATTCTCAAGATATCCATTTTAATAGTACTTGAAATAGTCTGGATTAAAATGTGAAACAAATAATAAAAAAATATAAGGACATTTATAACATTTAGTCTGGATAAAAACTGAATAAACATAAATATTAAAATGTTTTTATATAATATAATAACAATAATAATGACAATAATAATAATAATCTTATATCTTGTAAGCCCATGTTTCCCTTAACAGAGATTTAGGCATTCTCCTCTACAGGGAAGAATTCGAACCATACTAATTTAGTTACACTTGTTTTCGTATAGATGTCATTTGAGTGGTTTGTGGTCAGCATTCCACCTCATACTGACATCTAGGAAACCAAGGTAGTACTAGGATGGGAAAATTAGGTAAATTCTGCTTAGAGGCCTTTTCATTCAGACTTAAGGATCTTTTACGAGCCTGAAAATCTTCAGACTCGGGACCCACGCCTTAAAGTCCCTCCCGAAGGACTTGCTCCTTGGATTTTTCCATCCTAAAAACATCCATCAACCCCGGCCGGGTTTGAATCTGTGACCCTCGGGACCAGAGGCAAGGAGCATAACCACTAGTCCACCGCAGCCGATATAATAATAATAATAATAATAGCTTTATTTTACCTGGCAGAGTTAAGATGTTAAGGCTTTGTCTGCACTAAACCGAGTTAAAAAATATGAAAACTGTTACATTTAAATTTCAATAAACAAAAATATCTGCAATATAATTATTATTTACAATATATTTTTATTTAATGTGTACATATATCTGTTGCTTGACACAAATTGAGAAATTTATTACAAATATTGTGACATGAGTAATGAATTAATTAAATTATTACGAGTCTATGGTAAAATCAAATGTTTCCTATCTCTTCTCATATAAATCTTCTAAGTAGATCGCAATTTCGAGACCATAACAGTCTCATCTTCAGTACTCTTTGGTGACTGATGTTATGTTGATCGGAAGAAACTCTCCTTCTTTCCTCTGGATCAGGTCAAAATTTGCAGGAAAACTTATGAAGTTCGAAATTCCTGCAAATTTTGAGGAAAACTTATGAACTTCGAAATTCCCACAAATTTTGACCTGATCCAGAGGTTCATCGGTCCACCAACAGAGGGAAGAAGAAGAGTTTCTTCCGATCGACATAACATCAGTCGCCAAGATTGTACTGAAGATGAGACTGTTATGGTCTCGAAATCACGATCTACTTAGAAGATTTATATGAGGAGAGGTAAGAAACATTTAATTTCACCATAAATTAAACCTCATAGTGATTAATTCCTATAAAAGTTAAATATTATGAGTCTGTTTATCTTACCTCAATATTAATATTAAATTTGACCCCTTTTTAATTTTGAAAATGTTTAGAGATAATTATCATTTGAATCCAGAGACATGCTATTAACAGCAAAATGTTTCTTAAGAAAAAAGAAATAAAAAAACGTGCAAAATGTTTCTTAAGAGAGAAAATAAATCAAGAAAAATGTGCTTTAATGAGGATTTAAAGAATAAATTCTCAAATAAATAACCATGAGTGACAAGAAGATGAACAGTTCTTTGTTTAAGCCTGACATTCTACAAACAGACATTATGAATATTCCATCATTTGTTATCAGAGATGCAATTATTTTGTTACCTAACTCTCTTAACTACTAGATAAGAAAATTTAGTAGGGTTAATCTTCTGGCAGTAGTGTCAATTATCTAACAAATTTGAGGTTTTTATATATAAACTCCAAGTACGACAGGCCTAGAAAGCACTTGGCCTACCAGCCGACTGCTGACCTCAATCCACCTGTGTTAATCACAGAGGTAGAAGATCATTTAGCCAGGGGTAACATGTGGTCAGCATATCGAGTCCCCCAGTCGTTATAGCTGGTTTTCTCAACCTGGAGTCGCTACTTATCGTAGGCTCGCAAATGTCTCACAATGCCGGGTGGACACCAGTCTCAATACTGGCCTAAATTCCATGAGAAAATTTCTTCCCCCCATGGTGATTTTTATATATAAAGAAAGATAAAAATATGTTTTTGCACGATAGTACAATTTCTCGTACTTACAGCAATGGCGACCATGATTGAAAGTTCAACTTCCTACATTTCAGGGTTGCCAACCTAAATAACTATATTGTAATATTACATATTACAAACATGTGTGTGGCAAATAAAAGCACTGCCCTCTACGAATACTATGTACAATGTATATACAAAAATATCCAAAAGGTAGTGTTAAATATACATTATATGAAACAAATCACTGCATTTTAAATGAACTGAACTTTATTTGAAACAATATAAAACAATAAATACATACTTGCTGCCATTTTATGATTGATTGGTGTCACGACCTCCTGTAGTGTCAACTAATAAACAATGCCCACACTGTTAATGTTAGTCAGTTGTTTATAATGAACGCAAATATTTCCAACAAAGATGTTATTATTTTACTATTATTTATTATTTTGAAAACACCATCGCGCAAAAAACAGTGTTTTACAGAATTTTGGAAATAAAAACCAAGCAATAGCGAGGATTTTAAAGATTTCCTGACTTCTGTAAAAAGCACTTCCCAACCTCGCATCACAAGGTAACAAGTCTTACTGCTGAGAATTAACAAAACATAATTAAAAATAAAGATATTTACAATAACACAGTGTGACCTCCACTCACCAGACTGCCATGATTCTAGAATGGTCTTCTGCCTTTCTCTAAGGTCACTAGACCTTCGCCTGATCCTAGGGTACAAAATTGACCCTAGGAACATGACCTACAGAAACTTATGTAAAAGCAGAAATAAATCACTTGCTACTGCAAGGAAGCAAACTAAACCCAGAATTGCTGATCTCATCCGTTCACACACTTGTTACAGAAATAAGCACTGTACCTGGATCCCAGCCAGATGCAGTCTCAGTTCCTGAGGTTGGGAACCCCTCATTCATTCAGCCAATTAAATCACAATTAATTAATTTCAATAGGAAATGACTGGGACTTATCAACACTTTTTTATTAGTTTAATAATTTAATTAACTAATAGCTATTAACAATTAATAGTGAGTGGAGAACATATTTTTAATGACTCACCTCATATAATTTCAAATTTCTTTGATACCGGCGGTTTCAGACAATATCTTGTCCCTCTTCAGTCATGGCTTCCACTGAGTGGTATCAAAGAAATTTGAAATTATATGAGGTGAGTCGTTAAAAATATGTTCTCCACTCACTATTAATGATATAACCTCATAATGTTTACTTCCCAATATTAATTTAAATATAACTAATAGCTAACTCACTGGCACTATCGAACCCATAGGTTCATGGCCACGCGGACATAAGCTCTCCATACATCCCTATCCTGAACTAATGTTTTCCAATCATCCCATGTATAATCTACTTTCCTCAAACCATGGTTAATATTAATCTCCCACCTCAATGTTGGTCTGCCTACTGGACATTTCCCTCTGGTTTTCCTACAAGGAGTTTACAGCCCCTCTTTCATTCTCCATTTGTGCCTCATGTCCTGCCCATTGTAGTCTAGAGACTTCATTGTTTCTTATTATATGGTTTCCCATGAAGATCATGTAGAATTAAATTAACACAAATACAAATTAATTTTTTGCAGGAATAAAAATTGAAATTGCATCCATTAAAATTGACAAATAAGTTGAACTATTTCCTCATTCAATATGTGGCAAATATTTTAAGAAATATGTTAGAAAACTAGAAAAAATTGAAAACATAAATAAATGTATGAAATATATGATTAACATTTCATTTTAGGAAGTGATATTTTGAGGTTATTTTAATTAAATTATTTTTAGTCTGATCATCTTACCTCAATATTAATGTTGATTTGTTCTTGGACATGTTTCAAAACAATTCTGTTTTATCATCAGACTGGTTAGATTTATGTTGCACGCCCTGAATGTCGATGTCAGCTCCATCCTGTGGTTGGTCAAAGAAAAAATCTATATTCAGAAGAACAAAAACAGAGTTATGAATTTTGAAATACCGACGGAGCATGACCTTGTTTGGAGGTTCTTTGGCCAACCACAGGATGGAGCTGACATCGACATCCAGGGTGTGCAACATAAATCAAACCAGTCTGGACAAGCTGACGATAAAACAGAATGGTTTTGAAACATGTCCAAGAACAAATCAACATTAATATTGAGGTAAGACGATCAGACTTAAAATAAATTAATTAATATGATTAACAATTTACAAAATTAAATTGAATATGGTATTGCATAAAATAGCATGACTGGATTGCCAACTAAAATAAGTTGATAGTTAAGAGATTGACTAAGTTATCAATAGGAAGAAAAATGTTGAAACAAAAAAATGAGGAGCTGGTTGTACCATGTGAATGGATGAGGATTTGTTGAGGATCACATAACTAGAAACACAGGTGAAGAAGAGGAACAACAAGAAGGAAAAGAAGGAAATATAAAAAAAGAAAAGAAGAATAAAGAGAAAGGAGAAGAGGTAAAAGAAAAAATAAAACAAAGGAGGGAGAGAAAATATAAGGAAGAAGAAAAAGAGAAAATGAAAGAGTAGAAAAAAGTGAAAGAGGAGAAAGGGGATATACAAATGGAAGGAGAAGAAATTAAGGGAAGAAGAAGATAGGAAAGAAAATATTGATTCTTTCAGTCCATTTCTGACCATCCTGAATGGTATCATTTGTCAAATATACGTTTGGTAATGTAGCTCACATAATGTCAAGCATGGTTGGTTATAAATGAAGTCTATTTTATTTCTGCAATCTTCTAGACCACAATAAGAAAAGAAGCACACAACCAATCTTACTTGCAAAAAATATGTTGATGATGATGGAGCCTGGAAATGAGAACATTATGTCAGTTGGCAATAATGTGCAAAATCATCAACAGCCATCATTACGCTTATGGCATTCATTCCTCATCATCATTATCATTATGGCTGGGTCATCATCATTAACTTGAGATACAAAGCAAGAGACACAAATGCCCAGAAGGGAGATTCTCCCCTATTCTCCTCCTACTAGTGCACTCAGCAATTTTCCCTCCCTTAGTAAAATACAGCGGCTATATAACCACCGATTCTTTGCTAAGAAATTGTAGTATTGTGAACAGAGTTAGTGCAAACCAAGACATGTGCCATTACATCAATAAAACTGTTGTAAGTACATTTTCACTTAGAAATTGAATTCTAAAAATTCTAAATTCTAAAATTGTTAAGATATTAGATCTCACAATCCGTTTTGAGACTCATAGTAGCCAACCTGAGGAAGTTAACTCTAAAAAGAAAGCCATATATGAGCCAACAGTTGACTATTACAAAGATAAATACCAATCACAGGATTGATGAACGGGGCAAGAGCTACTACACCAGGATTCTTAGCTAAATTTTGGAATTTCTTAGATTTGGACAGAGTGTATCTTTCTAAAATTGCCATCGCTGTCATTAGAGGATCAATTTCAATTTTAAGAAACCATCTTTATAAAATGGGGGCATGCCGTAGCTAGTGGTTAAGGCACTGCGCTACAAGCCGGAAGGTCGAGAGTTCGAGTCCCGGTGGGGTCAGGATTTTTAAACTGACCCAAACCTTCTGGCGGAACTATGGCCCTCAGCCTCTAACGGAAATGAGTACCAGACTTGGGTAAAGGCGGCCGTCATGCAGGGCTGACAACCCAACTGACATCAAATGCCGATTGTCTAGAAAAAGTGGGAGCCTTAACCTCCTACTCTTGAGGCCTGTAGTGGATCACTTTACCTTTTTTATCTTTATAAAATTTCTACTTTATAGTATGTATACTTCAATTATAATTTGAAATTTTTTAATGTATTTACAAAATGTATTTCATCAATTTAAAAAATTAATTGTCTGTATCACTTTGCCCTTGTGGCAATCCTCTAATGAGATAATGGAGAATGAAATTAAGTTTTCACAGTGAGAAGCTCTATTATTATTATTATTATTATTATTTTCTTTTTTATCTCCTTTTTTTAAATATAGCAGTGATGGAAGTATTACACATCCAAGTTAACTGTTCACGGACGGAGGGGAAGAGTTTTAGCGCTAGTGTCGCCGATCTAATGAATCTGTGGAAGGGATGTAGGAGAAAACTGTACATCCGATCACGTATTGAAATTTTTCAACTTCAAATATGGGGAGAGAATCTCTAAACACTTGTGAAATATCTTAACATGGTTGTCAAATTAATCATTTAAGCACGGAACGCTCAAGCGGTCGGATTATTTAAAATCACAGTATTTGTTGTCTCTCTGTTACCAGTCTCACAGTGGCAACATGTAATAAGAAGGGCAAGAAAGGGACAGCTCATTCCTAGACGTAACAGGGTTGTTAAGTTAGTCATTCTGCCACTGACCGCACAGAACGACGGATCATTAAAATACATAGTATTTGTCAGCTCTCTACCTGCCAATCAAACAACATAATACAAAGGACAGGAAGTGGCAACATAGTAAGGAAGAGAAAGAGAAAGACAGTTTGTTAGTTAACATATTTTCTGCCTGCACAAAACAGTTAGAGGAGTAATATATGACATAATACAAAATCAGGGAATTAAAAGGTGTGGGTGACCTTGAACAATCACTGGATAGGAAAATGGACAGGTGGTAAAACTATTAATTTATGACATTCTAAAGCATTGTCAAGAGAGCTCACCATATTTCAAATTAAATAATAACATAACATAACTGAGATCTGTCACTTGAGGGGATCAAGTTATCAGACAGCTGCTTTATCTTTTCACATGGCTTATTATTCTCTTGCAAACCAGTAGCTGCTGCTGTTCACAAAATGAACACAAATAATATATTAAGGCTATTTAACTCATGCTCCAAATGGTAGTCAATGACCAATCACGTTTCAATTAATTTTGTTTTACAACCAATGACAGTCGCTCTTTATCGATTTCTCTTTATCAGCTCCTGCTTTTGTGATAAAGAAAGCTCCTCCTTTTTTAATATTCTGAACAGGTCAGAGCATTATTTTAATCCAACAAATACATTGAATATAGCAAATAATGAACAGATTCCATGATTTTACCGAGTTGTTTACTTAAAAAAATGAATAACCTATAATGTTGATTTATAATATACAGTTTGATGTGTTCCATTATTTCTCCACTAGGGTGCATTCTTACAATATTGCGATCATATTTGGCAATAAATAATAATATATGATCAAGTTGCAGTGAATATACATAACCTCACATTTCTGATTTGTTTTCAACATTGCCGTTTACATTAAGTATATAAATATTTTAAAATATCAGCAACTGTATTTAAATAATGATTTTTGAGTAAACAGCTTAATTTTATTCATTAAATAGTCCTAACAAATGCCACTCTAGATTTTCAAATCCTCTATATAACAAGCGACTCGTATTGATGATTTGGAAATCACTCGTGGCATTACTTCATTCCATATACAACACTGCAAAAATCCATTTGTAAAGCATATATTTATTAAAACTAGTGTTTGCCCAGTGGTCAAAATTATTGAATATTTGAGGAAAGCATATATGAATTTGCATGTTACCAATATTTTTTCAACTGTTTAACATTTGTTCATTGTATATCTGAGACCATACACTTTGATATGTACTTATAATATAAAAATAGTTGAGTATCATTATAATTAAATAAAAAATAAATTCAATAAAATAACAGTAAATCACAATTTTAAAATCCTCTTTTATGTAAAATTTTATCACTCACCTCATATTTTTCTTCTTTTTTTAATTTCAAACTTAGTTTCGGAACTTTACATATCAGTTCCATCATCAGTATCCCCACGACCATTGTTCTGTCATCTTGAAAAGCCGTCTTTAGCTCCCTCTGTTGACAAACTGTAAAACCTCGAAATCAGGTCATTCTCCACAGGAATTTCAAAGTTCATCAATTTCTTCTTTTCACTCTTTTGAATGTAGATCTTTTCCATAACAGTGAGTTCTTTTGGTTTTCTATTTGTTTTAAATAATTTAGCCTTATTTTCGATAAGATGTTTTTCAGACCATGCATGGGCAGCTACTGCAGATTATTCTACTTCCTCTTTCTTGACGTCCCTGAGGTGTTCTTTTACTCCAGTTTTCAAATTTCCTATTAGACTGTCCCATATTCTTCACATTTAATCTGATTTGTTTTCTTCTTCTATTTTCTGATTTTTGTTAGGTCTAATCAATCTACTGATGCTATAGTCAATTTTGGATGCTAACCTTATGTTAAATGTTTTTAATTTTTTGAAACTTGTGGTGCTTCAATGGATGATATGTGAATTTCCTGAATTTTACATTTTCTTCTTTTTCTTTTAGAAGAGTGCTTTGATTAATACATTTTTGTCTTTTGAATTTGTTTATTTTCTTGTGCATCATTCTTTCTTCAAACCATTTTTTGTATTTTTTTCTTAATTTTCTCTATCTCATAATGTGTAATAGAATTACCTGTAATAGTCTCTGCGTCCCGCGTGTTGGACTCCAGGGCTAGCAAGTTGGTTGGCCCCACTGGACCACTGCAGCAGTTCTCCGGAGCTGCCAGCTTGACTGCAGTCAACAGTGAAGAGGAGACGCCCACCACCTCCTCTTCTCCAACCTGCCATCATCATTAAAATACATTATTATTTCATTTCAACACTTAACTCGACTTGTAAAGCAAAATGAATGAAGTCAGTGGAAAATTAAACAAATGATCATTTTTAGATTTAAAGAATATAAAACCCATTAATAACATCTAAGATTGTAATGATTCACTAGTAAAAAGTATTACATTTTGTAAAACTTGCAACAGAAGACAGCAGTATCATTAAAAAAATTAATAATTATATATTATAATATTTTATTTCAATCTACAACAAATGAATAAAATTGTCCACCAAAGACCAAAGAAATACAGTGATGGTAGTGGTGATGATAATGATGAAGATGATGATGATAATAATAATAATAATAATAATAATAATAATAATAATAATAATAATAATAATAATAATAATAATAATAATAATAATAATAATAATACACATGTGATCAATTACAGAGGGATTTCATTATTATCAGTCCCATACACAATGTTATCTCAATGTCTGCTCTACAGAGCGCAACGGCAACTAGAACCGAATATAGGAGAATATCAAGCAGGATTCAGACCAGGCAGATCATGTCCAGAACAAATCCTGAACCTTAAGCTAATCCTTAGACACCAGAGAATTTGTAGCAATGATTTAGTGTGTATATTTGTTGATTTTAAAAAAGCTTACGATTCGGTTGACCGAGAATCACTATTTGAAATATTGAAAGAACAAGGTTTAGACCGTAAAACTCTTGCACTTGTTAGACAGACACTAACAGATACAAGGGCTAAAGTTAAATTCGTGGGGGAAATTTCTGAATCCTTTGAAATTAAGACAGGAGTAATACAAGGAGATGGACTTTCTCCACTACTCTTCAATTGTGTTCTTGATAAACTAACACAAGAATGGCGTAAACAGAAAACAATTTTTAAATGTAATCAACCAATCATATTAGGAAGAGGATAATTGAAGATTGATTGCCTAGCATATGCTGATGATCTAGCAATCTTAACCCGTGACGTTGTAACAGCACAAAAACAGATTGAATTATTAAATGACATTGCAGAGAAAGTTAGTCTGCAGATTTCTTTTGAAAAAAAAACGGAATATATTTCATGCAATAAACAAGCACCAAAATACCTGGAAACCAAATATGGAAAAATTAAACGAGTTTCACAATTTAAATATCTTGGTGAAATAATTCAGGAAAATGGAATTGAAACTAAAGCCAATAAAAGTAGATGCCAAAAAATGGAAACAGCATTTCGGCTTACTCACAACACTTATAATAAAAAATGCATATCTTTACATACAAAATTACGACACTATAACACTGTAATTAAACCAGAGTGCCTCTATGGAGCAGAAACATTAATTTTGAACAGAAAAAAATATATCGAAAATATAGTGAAAAAAGAATGCAAAATTATAAGAAAAGTTTTAGGTCCACATGTCATAGGTTAAGCATTTAGACTCAGAAGTAAAAAGGAAATAAAATATATACTGACATTCATAGTGATATTAGAAAACGAAGGTTAAAATTTTATGTCCATATTAAACAAATGAACTCAAAATAGGCTTACAAAACAGATAATGAAATTCTACGAAAACAGAAGTAAAGCTCCAGTGGAATGATGAAGTTAAAAAGGACTTAAAATTGGCAGGAATTACTAAAGAAGATATCCCAAACAGAGATATATTTAGAATTAAGGTGAATAAGTGACAAGTTGACCAAGAGGACAAACCGAAGAAAAAAACTGGAACAACTTGGACAGATGATAGAAAACAAGCTCACAGCAAAATAATGAAAGAAATTTGGGCTCAAAGGAAACGCGTCTAAGTACTTTGTGTAGTCCTACATGGGCTCATCCGCAATAAAAAAAATTATAAAGTGATCCCACTAAAGGCCTCGGGAGGCCCTTGGGGTAGTAGGAGGTTAAGGCTCCCACTTTTTCTAGACAAACGGCACTTGATGTCAGCCGGGTTGTCAGCCTTGCGTGACGGCACCCCCAGAACAAGTGTCTGGTACTCATTTCCGTTAGAGGCTGAGTCGACCCCAGGGCCATAGTGCCGCCACAAGGTTTTGGTCAGTTTAAAAATCCTGACCCCACCGGGACTTGGACCCTCGACCTTCCGACTTGTTGCGCAGTGCCTTAACCACTATGCTACGGCGTGCCCCCTATAATAATAATAATAATAATAATAATAATAATAATAATAATGTAACAAATATGGAATATATTTTATTTAATATAATTAAACATAATAATAAATATTATAGCAGAAAACAAAAAAAAAAGTATAAAAAGAAAACTTATAAATGAAGTAAAATATTGAGATATAAAAGGATATAAGAACATTTCAAATTAAAAGATTCTGTATACAAAATCAATAGAACTAAGACTGCATAAAATTGTTTGATGTTTTAAAATTTCTATGTGCTATATAACAAATGTTTAAGGTCAAAAAGGGGACTTTACAAATATGACAGTTTTATAATGCCTCTGGTCAGAGGGAATACGTTGTTAAAGCGAAAAAATGATTTAAGTGTACTGTGATCAACTCGCAAGCTTCTACATTCCCAGAGTTATAAAGATGGCATGTCATAACTCACATGTTCTCGGTTATTAAAAAGGTAGAGTTTGTTTTATAAAGTGGCGACTTTATACCCATCAACTTCCTGCTCCCTATATTAATTTTAGAAATTCTTTACTCTTCATTTCAAATGTCTTTAAAAACTTTGCCACCCCTGTTGGGCCTTAACATTAATGAGGATCTTGCGCGCAGATGCAATCAATAGCTGCTCCTCACTTGTTTCAATGGAAGCCTCAGTTCACAACATGTGCAGCATAACTTTCTTTTTAATAAGTCGGTGAAGTACATTTGATAATTAAATGAGTTTAAATTTTCGTCAAATATATACAATTTCACAGCATTAATACAACAAAATAAAATTAATATTAATGAAAGAGACGAACAGACAGGTGAATGGAGAAAACTACTTAATAATGACTTACATATAGGAAGCCAGATATAATAAGAACAGTTAAGTCTCGTAGGCTGCGATGGGCAGAATAAGCAACATGTATGGGGGATGAAAGAGGTTCATGGAAGTTTTTCATAGGAAAACCAGAGGGAAAACGCCCAGTTGGTAGACCAAGAATGAGGAGGCAGAATAACATTATCCATGATTTGAGGAAAGTAGATTATACAGGGGGTTATTGGAAAACATTAGCTCAGGATAGGGATGTACGGAGAGGTTATGTCCGCGCGGCCATGAACCTACGGGTTCGATAGACCCAGTGAGTTAGTTAGATAATGTACACATATTAACTCATAAGATGGATGTTCACTCGAGCGATAGGAGAAACATTAACTTTTTTTGGTTTATCTACATAAGACGTTCGGAAATACTGAATTTATTTCCCGCTATGATATTAAAAGTGAGTAACATTTCCTCCTTTAATAGATGTATCTATGGCTCCTTTAGTCATATTAATTCATTCAATATTGAGATTTTTAACTTTTATTTTGTTTAGGCTTATGTTATATTTCACACTCGTTCAATATTTTAACACCTAACTCTTTCAATCACTTTGACTGGGTCAGGGTTATAACTTGCTAGAAGACCGCAATGTATTATTATTATTATTATTATTATTATTATTTATTATGACCATTTCCTACAAAACAGATTTATTAATATAAACATTTAATGAAGTAACCACACTCAAAATAGAAACTCTAGTACAATAATTTCATAACATGCCGTGAATATTAAATCTAACTTAGGAAAAGCGTGGTTAAACATACTAACAAACACTACAAATTAACTGTAATCAGTAGTGTTCGTAGCTTATAACTAGGGCTGAAAAAAAGTACTGGCCAGGCTGCATGGTACTTAGACCCCTATGTTTACAAACTGCACGTTGACACGCGCTACTTCTAGTATGGTCCGCTTTGTGTAGGAATGGACTCATCTTTGCACATTCTGATACAACCACACGTCTATTACTGAACATACACACTCTCCGCTCCGAGCAGGCAGTGCAGACGCTCCACAAAGAAACGCATTTTGTAAACAATGGGTCTTACTAATAAAAATCTCTAATACAGGCTTTCATCAGTTGTTTAATTATACAATATATAAGCCTGATTTAGATCACGTATAATTTCCTTACTAATAAACGTTGTGCCAGAGCTATATAACAAAACAGCAGTTATACACAATACGTCACATATTCGTCATCATAATGACGTCAGAACAATATTACTCGCAGTTTGTAACAGAAATAAAACAACATCAACTAGTGATTAATTGTGTAAGAAATGAATATGGATAAGAATTAATAGAGATTCCCTAATTGAGGAGGTACGGAAAAAATAAGTGTGTTTTAATTTATATACATTTCCCTTTACGCTATGTCAAATAAAACGTAGAATTGGTTTCACAGATAATGTGCTGCCATCTAACGTCAAGAATTTCGACCAATTCTTGAAAACTAATAAAAGCTTTCCCCATTACTTATGAATTGTATGCAGTGTTTTAAGATGCGTTAGAAAACGTTCAAAATAGTAGGAAATGTTACCGACAACAAAATATCATTTCAAGCGAAAAAAAAAAATCACTATAGTTTGACCGGGAATCGAACCTACGACCTCACGCATCGTAGTCAGAAGCTCTAACCACAAGACTACCAGGTTAACATGCAGCTTTTTGCAATAATAGTACCTCTATACTTAAATACATTTTTATATCGGTGTGTGTGTGTGTGTGTGTGTTATGTATTAAAGATGCAGAAAGTTTTCTTAAAATAATATTATGAAGCATTTAAACTACATTCAGGTTAAATCTTGTCTACAGCAATTATTGTAGAACATATCCTTTTGTGATTCAATGTTCAATTTTAAAATATTGTTAAGCCTAATTGAGAATGAGTGTAACGAAAGGCATTTTATGATGCCTTTATTTTCCTACCCAGAGCTTTATTAATATTATTTATGCCCTGTGCATCCATCAAACAGTCGTTAAAGTGTTGCATTTTGGGTTAAATTTAAGGAAACTTTCATCAATATCATAAGAAAACAATCAGTTGATCTTGATGTCCGACATTTTGTCTAGTTATAGAATCCTTAAACAAGGCTGGAGGCATGTATAACGATTCCCATGTAAAGTTGTACACCTCTTCTACACTGAACAGCTAATACAGTGTTTATTAGTAAGAATTTTCAACTGAGATGTGTATAAACCTTGTATAAAAGTTATATATGGATTATTAGTAAGAGGGAATGTGTATAGAAATCAGTTACTATCGTGATACCAAGACCTTAACATTGAACCTAGTGACATCAACATTAACACTCGAAGTCTTCTACCAGATGCAAGGAAACTCACGAAACAACTAAGAGACAAAGAAGCAGTTCTCTGGAGTCAACTTCCTCATAAAGGAAAAGGCGTTGTTCTCTAAAATGAATATACCCCGGCAAATCAATGGATTCGTGACCATCAGGGATTGTCTTGTTCCGAATGGAGAGAAGCGATTAAAATGCAAGCCAATGTATCGGCGGTGCGTTCTTTGCCGGGCAGGTCTAGGGACCATACTCTCTGTAGACGTTGTCGCAGAGAGCACCAAACCCTTGCACACGTCCTTGGGGCCTGTCCGTTTGGAGAATCGCTGAGAAACATTCGGCACCACACTATTCGAAATATGATGGCAGAAGCCTTGCGAGATTTTGGATACACAGTTTATGAGGAAGTTCATGGTGTGGCCACTAATGGGAGTAACAGACGAATAGATATTATTGCATTTAGACCATCTTCTAAAATTGGTATGACATTAGATCCCACAATTCGTTTTGAGACTCATAGTGGCCAACCTGAGGAAGTTGACTGTGAAAAGAAAGCCATATATGAGCCAACAATTGACTATTACAAAGATAAATACCAACTAGATAGTATAACTGTCACAGGATTGGTGATCGGGGCAAGAGGTACTATACCAGGATTCCTAGTCAAATTTTGGAATTTATTAGATTTGGACAGGGTGTATCTTTCTAAAATTGCCATCGCTGCCATTAGAGGATCAATTTCAATTTTAAGAAACCATCTTTACAAAATTTCTACTTTATAGTATGTATACTTCAATCAAGCCTCCAAGTTGAATTTCTTAAATGTATTTACAAAATGTATTTCATCAATTACAAAAATTAATTGTCTGTATCACTTTGTCCTTGAGGCAATCCTTTAATGAGGAAAGTTGTATATAATAAAAAATACTTTTTTTTTTTAGCCTTACTTATAACACGATTCTTCTGTCTAGGGCAGGGGTACCCAAACTTTTTTTTATCCCGTAGAGCACGTGCTATTTTTTTTCTTTTTTTTTTGGTAGACCCCTTGCCTTTCTAATATTGATTTTTTTTATTTAAACAACAACAAACGAGTTTTTGACAGCTAACACAGTGTTATTCGCTTTTGTTTCCGTTATTCACTTTCGGATCGCTTACAGATCAGTATCGGCACTTTGGAGTCGATATAGACCAATTTGGGAATGACTGGTTTGTATGAAAACGTATATAAAACCCCCAGTCGTCGTATCTCCGTCTCTGAAGTTTAGGTTATACGAGGGACGAAGAGAAAATTCGCCCTCTACTGCCAATAAGGATATGGTTGTTGTGAGAGTAGATGTCTGCCACCACCAATCACTGCTCTTGACGCAGCTATAACGCGCTAGTAAGGTTTGAAATTGCTGAGATGTTGTCAGCTGTATGTCTGCTAACCTCATACATAAAGCGGCCACTCCCACTGAATATCCATACCGGCAACACTGTCGTGGAAACGCCAGGGCCGGAGAATCAGCGGCTGCAGTATAGTTAAGACGATCAGCAATACTGATACAATGGTAATACAGATTCATATTTTACTGTACATTTAATGATCAATAATAATAATAATAATAATAATAATAATAATAATAATTTACACAAGAAATGGGAATAAAAAATGGCATTTAATGGACGACAAAATTAACTGCATGGCAACTGGGATCTCAGCCAAAAGAAGCGAGATGTAATTACTGGAGAAATCATCGCATCGCGTCTTGGAAACGTCTATGACTCAACTTACCCAATAAAGTGTGAATCATCATGAAAACGAATGATTCTACAGTAACACGTGTTTTATAAACCGCGTGCGCTGCTGCTCCTAAATAAATGAAAATTAATGTGCTTTCATGTTTAGTTGAATAAATAAATGGAAAAATAATTATAAATTTATATTTTTCAGATACCTCGTAGTGATTACTCGGCGTTGCCCGGAAATCTACTTATCCCGATCTTCTTGACATAAATGAGCTGAAATACGAAAATTAATGTTTTATGTTTAGTTAAATAAGTGAAAGAAAAAATGTATATTCTAATTATTTTTAGATACCCCGTGCTGTTTACCCGGCGTTGTCCGGGAATCTACTCATCCCGATCTTCTTGGCATAAATGAGCAGAAAGACAAACAATAATGTATTTCTTATGATTAGTTGAATAAGTGAAATGAAAAATAATTAAACATGTATATCGTAATTATTTTAAGATTCACCGTGCTGATTACCCGGTGTTGTCCGGGAATCTACTCATCTCGATCTTCTTGGCATAAATTACCTAAAAGACAAAATTCGTTATGTGCTGCTATGCTTGCACAGGAATCTACGTACTTGTCTCGATCTTCTTGGCATCAATGAAAGACAAAAGTGGTTATTGTGAGTTATCCGTAAGAGATAAACATATGCTGTCGCAGACTGTTTTGTAGAGCTTTTTGAGATATTCAATTCTGTGTGAATTAATTTTGTGTATTTGTTATGGTTTAGGCAGCGTAAGCCATTTAAGCATGCAAAGAGCTACTTTTTTCACATTTTCCACTACAAAGGGCGATTTTTAAGGGTGTAGGAGTTGAGTATCACAACTCTTTTATAGCCTATGTTCATCCCGGGAATCTCCTGAACATTTTACAAAAAGCCCCATTACAATCGGATCAACGGTACATGAAAAACAAACAAACAAACATTTTTATATATTAGATAACTATATACAAGTTTTGTTTTTACTACAGACTGCTTTATATCTTAATCAATCCTCGTAAAACAGCTGAGTTGATACAAGGCATAATGAATGCTTTTGAGTATTTATACAAGTTAATGAAATTAAAAGCTCATTAGGCTCTGTATCTAGAAAGTTAAGAAAGGCTTTGCAAACAAACAAAAAGAAAAGTAAAGTTAAAAAAACTGTAAAATTGAGTATCGAACCTATGTAACTTTCAATTAAAGACGAACTGAAAGCCCCTGATGAAAATAAACATTACAATTTTTAAAAGTCATACATGTTTAGGTCTATACTTGGCCTCCACACGCTCCTGCAGTTAAAAGCGGCACAAATTCAAATGCTGTTCAAAAATGTTTGAAGCGGAAGGGATTTTTTAACTACAGTATCGACATCTCCTTTTTATATACCGGTATTCTACAAAAAAATCCGCGATAGCACAAGTTTATCTCTTACGGATAACTCACAATAACTATTTTTGTCTTTCATTGATACCAAGAAGATCGAGACAATTACGTTTTATTTTTATTTAATTAATAAAAAATATTTTCTTTTTGTTGATAATTCTAGTTTTATTCTATATGTGTTGGAGATGATTTTTTTGTTGACCACTTTAAATTTATCCCAAGCGTGTTGGAATTAAAATTATTTTTCATTTTTGAGTTCGGTTTTCTAATAAAGCGTGTTGTTTTAGTTTTTTAAAACTATTATTTATTATTTTAAAATTGCGCTTGTAATTTAGAATAACATAAAATCATATCTAAAAAATATACAAAGACAGAAACATTTGAAATTTTGAATTAAATTTTCTTATAGGGGCCTATTATGTTAGATTTCAAACGTGAACAGTACAAAAGTAATATATTTTCAAACATTTTAATACATGAAAAATATGATACTCGTATTTATAATTGTATTTCCTACAATATAGATCGTGTAGTTCACCGTTATGTAGTCTTCTGCATTCGCCCGTCTTTTCGTCTCTCTTTTGTTCTACAATTTTCCTAAGAACTTTGTGTTGAAACAGTACAGATTTTCATTATATTTTTGTTATTATTATTATTATTACTGTTATCGTTATTATTATTATTATTATTATTATTATTATTATTAAAATAAGAATAACTGATGGAAGAAGAATCGTTGGTATGTTGAACTCAGTACTTTGGAATAGAAATGTAATATACAGAACGAAGAAAACTACGTTCTGTTACAAAGCACTTTATTACATGGGTCCGAAACCTGGACAGTAAGTAAAAAATAAGCCAACCAGCTGTTAGCAGTAGAAATGGATTTTCGGAGGCGATGTACAAGAATTTCAAGAATGGATAAGGTCAGAAACATCACAATAAGGGAAATTATGCAAGTTGAGAAAACATATTAAGAAAAATAGAAGAAAAACGTTTGAAATGGTATGGACACCTCATAAGAATGGAAGAAGAGAGAATACCATAGAAGGTCATTAATTGGAAAGCTAATGGAAGAAGTGGAAGAGGCGGGCCTAGAGAACGATGGATGGATGGATGGATGGATGGAGTGAAGAGAAGTATGGAATCTAGAGATCTGAGGGAAGAAGATGCTTTAGACAAGAAACCTCTGGCGACAAATCACTTTCGGTTGAAGAAGAAACACTGTAATATTCCTAAATAAAAAAATTATTGTTATTATTATTATTATATTATTTTAATTTACAATTTATTTATTAATAATATTATATATTGATACTATTATTATATTATGTTATTTTAATTTACAATTTATTTATTAATCATATTATAATAAAATAAATATTGATATTATAGATTTTATAAATTTTGCAGTAAATTGTATGTTACGTTATTGTTTATATCTGTAATGTTTGATAAAATGGCTAATTAACGTGCGAACCCTGTTTACAAAACATGGTCTGATAAATAAAGTAGATGTGGCAACAATGTACTTCTCATTCTGCGTCTCCGGAAAAATCAATAAGTAGCTCAATGGCCCGTGTAATATATCAATCGAATTTACATATTGCATCATTTTTAATATTTACACGAAAACTGTCAAAGCTGCATAAAAAATAAACATTTTCAGACAATTTTGAAAAATGAAGCTATTCAAAAATAATATTAAAACATCTCCGAGCAATTACATAGAGTATATATTTTATTATAAACTTCAAAGTTTTTAAAATTTTTCGTTTCCATGTTAATTGACGATCCATTAGTAATGTCAGAACTCGCGTCAAGGAGACACAAACATCGCCACTTACCGATCGTGTTTTGTTAATTTGCAACACTGTAGGCGTACGTCGGATGAGCCAGACGCCTGTCGAGAATAAATGTTATAATTTGGAAAATATGAAGATGTGTATGACGTAATAATAGCAGTTATAACTATTAAATAACCAATAATAACAGTTACAAAAGCAGTTAAACAGTTATAATTATTTATATAATGCCTTAAACTTTAAAACTATCAAAAATATGTCATAGAAATTTAATTTTTACTTTATTTTTGTCTAGAATATGTTGATTACATGAGATTTTGGTTATTTTTTAAATATTTCTTGGTTTTAAACTTAATAGCTGTGCTGATAACTGTGATCGGTCATAAATATTATAAATTAGCAATACGTGATTTCTACATTCTAACACATTGTATTTATAATTTTATTTTCAATCTCATGATAGCGGATTCTATGTCAGAAGTCCACCCACATTAATCGAACTTAAAACTTGAAAAAACGCATAAATTATTATAGCAATATGTGAATAATAATTTGAGGAAAGTGTATATATATATATATACGTTGATTTATTTCCAAAAAATGCCTGAAAATTAAATGTGAAGTTGAGGTGACTTTAACGCAAGAACGGCATATGCACAACGTTAAACTTCTTTTTAAGTGCCTGAGTATTTAAATTCCCCGCTGTGCTGCTGGCCGGAATTTAAATGCCCCAAGTGTGATTAAATCCACACTAGAGCGCACATACGAACAAAAAAATTGTTTTACGAAAAACTGTTAGAGATAGAAATATAAAACAACTTTTATTCTATTCAGAAGAGAATATATTATTCAATGGCATGATTTATTTTTACGTATAATAGACAATTTTGATATAAATTAATTTTTTCCCAGACGAGGTCTATTTTTTTTGGCTTGATAATACAAAGGTCTCAGTTTGCCATATGAAGGTGACTGTACTGTTTCTTATACCCTAAGACGGAATGGAACACGTGTGTATATGTTGATAATATTTATCACGCTTAGAAAGCAAAATTCGAGACAGTATGCTTGCTGCCTCATAGGGAAAACTCTGCAGGTCAGCACACCACTGTTTTGAAGCACGTCTCATACCAGTCTTCAAATATACAAACACACAGTTTAGTGTAGAGTGTTGAAAGGATTAGTTATTTTCCTCCACGTGGAGTCTGTTTTTATTATAAAATGAGATCGCATTATTTACTTACATGAGGAAACATGTGACTCGATACAAATATTTTTGAGACGCTCATGGAAATATTCCGAAGCCAAAAAATAATAGAAAACTTTATCTGGTCTGTCTTGACAGGTCTAAAAACTGGCTTACAGTTATTCTATCAGTACATGAACAATGAAATTGGACTAATAACTTTTTCACCTTACTGTCTTGACTAATCTGAACAGTTACATTTTATTGACATAATGCGGTGCGTGCAAGAGTGACACATCGAAACTTCAGACTTGCCCACACACCCACCCCTAACGGCCTGTAGAATGACCTTGACATATCTTCTAGGGTTTCTTGTTTAGAAGAAAGGGATAAACAACATTGGCCTACAATTTATACAATCAGATTTAATTATACAGTGTGTTACGACCGAGATAAAAAGCGGTGCCGTTTATAAAGTGTTAAAAATGCAGTGTAGGGTTGTGTATATCGGGGATTTCAAGGGCTTACCATATTAAAGTTCAAACGAAAGAGACAACTCATGGAGCGCCAGATCATCCAATAATCTTGTATATATTAACTGTCAACTTCCTCACCTAACCTATTGTCATTATCGAACCGTGGTACCTAGACTCGCGGACATAGGCTCTCTATATATCCCTATCCTGAGAGTTTTCCTATCATTCCCTGTATATTCTACATCCCTAGTATCATGTTAATATTAACCTCTTACCTCATTCTTGGCCTTCCCTTTGGTTTTCCTAGTTTCCATGCCCCTCTTCCATTCCTCATTTGTGTCACATGACCTGCTCACCGAAGTCTACGAGACTTGACTGTATAAAACTATGTCGTTTAAACCAACTAATTAATTTACTAGTACTGTCGACCCCGTAGTTTCATGGCCGCGCGTACATAAGCTCTCCATACATCCCTATCCTGGGCTAATGTTTTCCAATCATCCCCTGTATAATCTACTTCCCTCAAATCATGATAAATAATATTCTCACGCTTCATTCTTGGTCTACCGAATGGCCGTTTTCACTCTGGTTTTTCTATAGGAGCTTCAATGCCTCCCTTTATTTCCGCATTCGTACCACGTGTCCTGCGCATCGCAGTCTGCGAAACCATCATTATATCCGATTTCCTACTATACAGATAAAGTAGTTCACTGTTATGTAGTCCTCTGCATTCGCCTGTCTGTTCATCTCTGTTTTGTCCTAAAATTTTCTTTATTCTTCTTCTTCTTTAAGCCCATGTTTTCCTTAACAGAGATTTAGGCGCTCTCCCCCTACAGGGAAGAATTTGAGCCATACTAATTTAGTTACACTTGTTTTCGAATAGATGTCATTTGAGTGGTCCGTGGTCAGCGTTCCGCCTCATACTGATATCTAGGAAACCAAGATAGTACTAGGACGGGAAAATTCGGTAAATTTTGCTTAGAGGCCTTTTCATTCAGGCTTAAGGATCTTTTACGAGCCTGAAAATCTTCTTAAGAACTTTATTCTGAAATAGTACAGAATGTCCATAATATTATTATTATTATTATTATTATTATTATTATTATTATTATTATTATTATTAATATTAATTATAAAATAATTATAATTCATTTATCTTTATTTATTATTTATAAATAGTATTACAATAATATATTTATTATTATAGATTTTTCAATTTTCTCAGTTAATTTTATGTTACGTTTGGTTTATATTTATAAAGTTTGAAAAAATTGCTAATTAACATGCGAAATATGTTTACACAACATAGTCTAAGAAATAATGTAGATGTGGCAACAATCTACTTGTCATTCTCCGTCTCCGGAAAAATCAATAAGTAGTTCAATCGCCTTCATAAAATTTCAATCAAATATACATATTGCATTATTTTTCATATTTACACGAAAACTATCAAAGCTGCATAAAAAATAAATATTTTCAGACAATTATGAAAAATTAAGTTAGTCAAAAATAATATTAAAACATCTCTGAGCAATTACATAGAGTATATATTTTATTGTAATCTTCAAAGTTTTTAAAAAATTTCGTTTCCATGTTAATAGACGATCTGTTCATATTGTCAGAATTGCGTCAAGGTGACACAAACAACGCCACATAGCGATTGTGTTTTGTTAATTTGCAACACTGTAGGCGCACCCTGGCTAAACCAGGCGTCTGTCGTGTATAAATATTAATACATTCAACATGTAAGATTTGTGATAGTTATTAAAGCGTGCTTAGAGTGTTTTGATGCGTGTGGAATGGACTCAGGAGCTGTTTTTGTCTTCAATTGAACATGTGGTTGGTTATTTATATTAATATTTGATAAATTATATAAACATGAACATCTGTGAATCTGTTTTTTATGAACTCAATAACTGCTTAACCGAATTGAATGGGGTTTTAACGATCATTTAAAGAATTTCTTTGGGAAAATTAACGTATGTAACTTATTACCGTATGTACTACTGGACCGGAGCAAAATAAATAAAAATAAATAATAGTTTTAAAAAACTAAAACAACACGCTTTATTAGAAAAGCGAACTAAAAAAATGAAAAATAATTTTAATTTCCAACACGCTTGGGATAAAATTAAAGTGGTCAATAAAAAAAATCATCTCCAACACTTGTAGAATAAAACTAGAGATATGAACAAAAAGAAAATAATTTTACCATCAAAAGCGTGGGGTGCTCTATATCAATTAATATATTTTATAATAAACAGATATTGGTAAAAGTAAAGTCTGTAAGAAGAAAATGTAAAAATCATAAAAAGCACCCCACGCTTTTGATGGTAAAATTATTATTTTTTTGTTGATATCTCTAGTTTTATTCTATATGTGTTGGAGAAGATTTTTTGTTGACCACTTTAATTTTATCCCAAGCGTGTTGGAAACTATTTTTTTTTATTTATTTAGTTCGGTTTTCTAATAAAGCGTGTTGTTTTAGTTTTTTAAAACTATTATTTATTATATATTACGATTGAATTGATGGTAGTTAGTTTAAAGAGCTGGTGGATATTTTTTTAAATTCCAAGTATTATTAATTATGTTATTATTATTATAAAGTAAGTAAAGTGATCCCACAACATACCCGAAGGCCCTTGGGGTAGTAGGAGGTTAAGGCTCCATCTTTTACTAGACAATCGGCACTTTATGTCAGCCGGGTTGTCAGCCCTGCGTGACGGCCGCCTTTACCCCCAGAACAAGCATCTGGTACTCATTTCCGTTAGAGTCGACCCCAGGGCCATAGTGCCGCCAGAGGGTTTGGGTCAGTTTAAAAATCCTGACCACAACGGGACTTGAACCCTCGACCCTCCGGCTTGTAGCTCAATGCCTTAACCACTACGCTACGGCGTGCCATTATTACTATTATTATTATTATTATTATTATTATTATTCAGAATGTCCAAAATAACTATGTTTCGACGGAAGTATTAAATTCTAGATAGTGTCCATTCTGATAGTCATCGACTACAGAAGTTACTGCATCAGTCATTTATCACCGATGGTTAACGAATTCGTTAACAACAACCGAAACTAACTAATCTGCTGCACTATCCACAATATGTTATAACTAAAAAGTGGAAATAAATGCAATAATTGTTTACTAATTTTAATAATAAATAACTGAAATCATTGTTACATTTTTAGTGAGAGCATTTGGGAATAGAAGAGGTGATTTAGGAGAAACGCGGGAAGTTGGACAACTTGTCCTGCGTGCACGTACAGGCGCACAGACTAACAATAGAATGTATAAACACTGTGGGGGACTGTGTATACTCTACTATATAAATATTATCGTCTAATCTGCAATCAAACGAATTAACAATTTAAATTTTAAAAATGCGCGTTTCTTTGGATGTAAAAAATAGTACACACGACACAAGTTAATTTTGACCACAAGTAGGCAAATGAGCTTTTATGGAACGAAATACCAGTTTTAAAATGTTCGCCACTCAGGAACTACATGAGAATTCCTCAGCAAATTGAATTTATCGTCCGATTTTACTGGTTTATGGAGTATATCATTATTTTGTTAATGAAATCATATGTCCATCTCTTATCCATGGATGTGAAACCTAGACATTAACAAAGGCAGCTAGTAAACAAATAGAGGCTGCTGAAATGAAGATGTTGAGAGACTAAAGGGCCGATAAAAAGAAAAGCGAAGATATAAGTACAGAACTTAATATATTTAATCTCTGTGAAAGAATAAAATACTATCAAAATGCTTATCTTCAGCACGTATTACGAATGAATGAACAGCGCATACCAAGAAGAATGTATAATTATAAACCAAAAGGGAGAAGAATGTTGCGAAGACCATTGAAGAGATGGAAGGACCAATTCGACATATAAGGGACATTCCATATCAAATCGGACAGCAAAAAATCTTGCAATTTATTTTTTTAATTTTATGTATCCCTAAATATAGTGAATACATTTATAAACGTATTAATACAGAAATTTAATTTTTATCATTTATAGGTTCGTAGTTATGATGATCTAAAATTATCGTAAATATGATAAACTAAAACGTTTACTAACTAATATTTCTGAAACAGTAAACAGCAAAAATTTGTTTCAAACATATTTATATAGGTGATATCATGTAGTTTAAGGGTGTTATTTTTATAATTAGGATATTTTTATTTTCGGTGTCAATTTTCTGTTTTATGGCGGTTTACTACAGTACATATCAAAAAATGAAAACGGAAAAAATACAGGATACTATTCACGTAATAAGGATTAATTTTCAGCAATTACCCTTTTGGAGAGTTGAATAGTTCAGACAATATAAATGTTTTTTATTCTATTTTCGTAAAAAAACTCGCGGGTCCACGGCGCATCAGATTCATTTCACGACCAAGGTCGCGCGCGTACTTTATTAAAAGAGCTTCATCAGTGACTTTTTCGACTGCCATTAAATCGAATAAATTATTATATGTTGTGCTTAATGGAACAGTACCGTAAATTTACAAAAGTGGTGATATTTTAATTCTTACGCAGTAGAAATTTATTTATCAAATTTTATTGCTGAAGTGAGAAGTAAAGAGCTCTGTTACATACGTTTACTGTGAATTATTAAACAAATTATTTATAACTAACTCACTCACTGGCTCTGTGGAACCTGTAGGTTCATGGCAGCGCGGACATAAGCTCTCCATACATCCCATCCCGAGCTAACGTTTTCCAATTATCCTCTGTATAATCTACTTCCCTCAAATCATGTATAATGTTATTCTCCCACCTCATTCTTAGTCTTCCAACTGGGCGTTTTCCCTCCGGTTTTCCTACCAGAATTTTCCAAGCACCTCTTTCATCCTCCATACGTACCATATGACCTGCCCATCGAAGCCTACGAGACTTAACTGTTCTTATTATATCTGGCTTTCTATACATATAATGTAGCTGACTTATGTAGTTTCCTCCGTTCACCTGTCTGTTCATCTCTTTTTGATCAAAATATTTTCCTAAGAACTTTATTCTCAAATACTCGTAATCTTCTTTCCTCCCTTAAAACAAATTATTTATTTTGTTACAAATTTTTCATTGCAATTAAATGAAATATTATAATAAAAACTCTTACACCATTAATTGAATAAACTGGTATAGATTTTTATTATGTTATAATTACTAATTTCAATCTTAAAATAATTTTTTATTGAGTGTACTGTATTGTACCCTGGAAACTATGACGAAATAGTGTTGTTACAAGATATCACTTCCAAATAAAACCGAATGTTTTAATACTCGTATCACTTCCTAACAAACGAATGAAATGCTGAATCAGCGCGTCTTCTTAAAACATCTGCTCCTCTATCAACAATTCTCAAGTTCAGATTATTTACTAGACAGTAGATTTAAATCAGTACGTGTGTTTAGTGTGTCACCTCATTATTTTAAGTATTACAATCAAATTTAAAATAATCTTTTATCGTTTTTAATTAACAAGTTTGCAGATTGAAGTGTTTTATTTTATTACTGTACATATAATTACACTGTCTATTATGAATAAGCCTAACTGGTGTTATGTGAATGGAAAGTGTTTCAATCCACTCGGACGACGACATAAGAGTAGTTTAAAAAATTTCAGATCTGTCCCTCCATGGATCTGTGAGGAATTCGGGGACCCCAAGAACACTGGCTCTCGGCAAAAATATGTAGTAACTGCAGGCTAATTTTAGAGGGTAAGAGAAATGTTGAGGATGTACAGCCTAACAGATTAACTTAATACTGAAAATGAGGAATCCGATGTAACACAACCTAGTAGCAATAACGATAGTAGTTCCGACATCGTTAAAGAATCGGCTATACCAACATTAAATGAATCATTTAAATTGATAGGGGAATGTCCCATTAAGAGAGCAAAAATGTCTCACAATAAATATGTGAAAAATAAATATAAAAGTGTAACTGAGGCAATTAAAAATAAAATTTTCCACCAATTTGACTCTTCAAGTGAAGAAGAGGATAAATATGAAATTGAGGTATTGGAAAATCTTAAGAAGGTGTTTGCTGCTAGCAGTGATAAAAAAGATAAAATCAAAATTCTAACGTTGCTCTTCCACTCTCCTGGTCAGTAAGAAGAGTACAACAGCATTTTTATGCATCAAAACATAGCATTAAAATAGCAAAATAGCATTCAGAATTGTTACGCCTTTAAAATTCCATTGATTCCTATCGAGTTTGAACCCGCGAATCTCGGAATCGGAGGCGTGCAGAGTAACCACTAGTCCACGATGATGATGATGATGATAATATAATTGTTTATAATGATAATAAAAATAACGTAATGATGATAATAACAATAAAAATATTTGTTAGTGCGCAAAGGACTATTACCAAGTAGTTCCGTCATTGTTTGTACGAGCGAGCGATCTCCACTCACGCGAAATGTATTGCGGGCAGTCTACACATAGGAGATTTGAGGAAAAATAATTATTTTTGGTAGTTTCCTTTCAAGACTCCACTTTAATACTAATTTCAAAAAAATTACCTGGTGTTCAGGTAATAATGTGGCACTTTTTGATTTTATAATTTTTTTGGTGAGGAAGGTCAATTGCATATTAATAGCATTTACGCCCTTCAGAAAAACGTAAATATTAACATACTAATTTTCACGCGATAGAGCATAAAATCATCTATAATGTGACTATCTTTTCAAGTTGAGGGAATAGCCATACTTCGAGAAATGTATTTTATAAAAGAGACTATTTAAAACAATACGATAAATTGACAGCTCTATTACTATTTAATTACACCAAGCGAAGACTTGAAATTCGGTACAGATATTCAGTACATCATAAAGTTTCACTGTAAAAAAAATGGTAAACTTTTAAAGATGTGAGTTAATTTTTCACAATTTTTTTGCCGATTTCGTATGGAATGTCCCATAATGAGATCGGAACAGGCCATTGGGCTTAATCCTTGTTGTTGATGATGATGATGAAATCGTATGTATCGAGTTCAGTTGCGAGAAAAATAAGGAGGCCGCTACAGCGATTTTTAAATTTCGGCTTTCAGGTAAAAATTTAAAAAAAACCTGTTGGCAGGTGCCGTCGTCCTCAACTGTGTTAAAATATTGTATTTAAAATGTTATCTGGAGGTGTTTCGGAAGTTAACTTTCATCATTAGCAGGACGAGTGTGTGCTACTACAGTCCAGCCGCTGAGTCTCCAGCCCTGACGTTTAGGTTGTACAAACCCGCCCTCACTGCCAATATGGAAATAGTTGAGGTGAGAGTGGACGTCTACCACAACCAATCACTGCTCTTGACGCCGCTAGTAAGGTTTGAAATTGCTGCGATGTTGTCGGCTACATTTCTGCTAACCGCCATGATTTAATATTGCGCGTGGTACATAAAGCGGCCCCTCCCACTAAATATCCATATCCGCAACACTGTTGTGAAAACGTCAGGGTCGGAGACTCAGCGGCTCCACTAAAGTTGTTGTTTACGGCCTTGTAGACTTTGTCGTCAGTAGCAACTCAGGTAAACCCTCATTCCTAGTGAACGAATTTCGCCGATTTTTAAGGGTACTTTTCTACTTTTATTTCAATTGTATACACGGAGTTTCATTGCGAAAAATCGAAAATTGCGGCCGCTAGAGCGATTTTTAAATTTTAGTTTCAGGTGAACCCCCATGAACTCGCATTTCTTTTCTTAACTGATTACAATATCCTGTTACTACAGCGTTAACACACGCACATATCTTTATGTGATGATCACATTCGGGGTGCCTACTATATAGGACCGATGTAATACATTTTCAATAAATATTCATATAGTATTGGAGAATTTTACTAATTTTAATTATATTTAGGCCTACTTATTTACGTTAGTATAATTTGTATGAAAAACTAATTTCAAATCTGGTTTAAGAAAAATGTTTATAGCCTACATCTGATTTTTTAAATATTTAGTTCCACTAATAATATTTACATTGTTATACAACTCAATGGTATTAATAAGCTGTTAGTTTATGCTGATGATGTAGTACTATTGGCCGATAGCGAGGAGATACTAAAGGACAACACGCACACACTATTGAGTAACACTAAGAAATTGGGTTGGAAGTAAATATCAATAAAACTAAACATGTGGTCACACGTATAAATACATTATGTAATGGAAATGGACAGCTAATGACAAATGAGGGAAATTTTGAGGTAGTGGCTGAATTAAAATACCTAGGAACAATAAACACCAATAGGAATTAGATGCACAAATAAATTAAACATAGGCTCAATTCTGGAAATACCTGCTATTTTGCATTACAGGGACACTTGACACCCCAACTTCTTTCAAAAAACGTTAGATTGAAAATATATAAAACTATAATTCTACCAGTTATATTATATGGATGCGAAACATTGACTCTTACTTTAAGGGAGGGAAGGAGATTACCCAGTATTTGAGAATAAAGTTATTAGGAAAACTTTTTGGACCAAAGAGAGATGAACAGACAGATGAATGGAGAAGACTTACATTACAGGGAACTACATGGTCTTTATAGAAAGCCATATGTAACAAGAACAGTTAAGTCTCGTAGACTGATATGGGCATGACATGTGGCACGAATGGGGAATGAAGGACGTGCATGGAAACTTCTTGTAGGAAAACCAGAGGGAAAACGCCCCAGTTGATAGACCAAGAATGAGATGGGAGAATAATAACATTAACTATGATTTGAGGGAAGTAGATTAAACAGGGAATGATTGGAACACATTATTTTAGGATGGAAAGCTTATGTCGCGCGGCCATGAACCTAAGGGTTCGATAGTGCAAGTAAGTAAGTAAGTTTTTATTAGCTAACAGGTAAACTTTTACTCTTAGACAGTCTTCCATCGTCCCTAAAAATATGAACGAATTCATTAAACCCCCCAAGGGTACACGAATTTTGAACTTCATAGTAACTTGGGAGTTATGTTTTCTGGCACAGAATATTTCCGAGAAATCACTGTAGTTATTTAACTATTTAAGTTTAACATTTTTTTATTTGTTTTTCTGGTCCTCCTGGGCTGCCAGGGAGGTGGTTATTTTCTAAATAAATATTGAAAGTTTGATAGCACGACTACATTGTATGGGAATCCAGAAAAGAGGCTGGCAATCAAGTACGTGTACATTACATGACGTTTAACATTGACCAAGGTCACGTCTACTTATAGTGCTGATGCACTTTCTGATATAATAAATCTCAGGCAAAAATGCCAATGCTTACAACACTGCACAGTTCATTATCAAACTCCATATTCTATATTTAAGCATTTAGCATTTCAATAAAATATTACGAAAATGAAAGCTTACAATCATAGAAAAAAAAAATTCAAGATATGTTAGTTCCTATTATCATCATCATCAACAAGGATTAAGCCCAATGGCCTGTTCCGATCTCATTATATGTCGAATTGATCCTTCCATCTCTTCAATGGTCTTCCCTACATTCTTCTCCCTTTTCGTTTATAATTATACATTCTTCTTAGTATGCGCTGTTCATTCATTCGTAATACGTGCTGAAGATAAGCATTTTGATAATATTTTATTCTTTCACAGAGATTAAATATATTAAGTTCTGTTTTTATATCTTCGTTTTTCGTTTTATCGGTCCTTTGGTATCCTGCTATTGCTCTCAACATCTTCATTTCAGCAGCCTCTATTTGTTTACTATCTGCCTTTGTTAATGTCCAGGTTTCACATCCATAGATAAGACATGGAACTGCCAATACTTTGTAAAACTTCAAAATAGTTTCTTTTCTAATCTTATTCAATAAAGTGCGTTTAATTATGACACATAGATAATTGAATCGTTGTATTTTAGTGTGTTTATCTAAATTTCTGTCATTGCCTAAATGACATCCCAAATAATTAAAAATCTGAACTTGGTCTATAATTACATTGTTTATCATTATTTTTGTTCTTATTGCACATTTTCCTTTCAGAGCTAATATTTTTGTTTTAGATGTAGATGTTCTTAAAATAGTATTTTAGAGAGATATTATTAAAGTATAAAGGAATTGTTGTAAAGCATTTTCTGATGCTCTCATTATTACTTGATCGTCTGCAAAAAGCAGAGTTGTCAATACACTATTTATATTAATTTGTTCTTGCCATTCATTTATGACATGGGCCAAGTCATATTATTATCTGAAGGGAAAAACTAACATCTATTGACTCACAAAGGCTATGGTTGCAATTCTCTGAAAAATTGAAAACTCATTGTTACTTAAGAAGGCTTCCTGAACTTAGCTTGACTATTTAACTCACGACCCAAATGGTAGTCAATGACCAATCACGTTTCAATGAATTTTGTTTTATAACCAATGACTGTCGTGTTGCACCTCGACATTTGAGTGCCTCAGTGCCATAGGTGCCTAACCCACAATTTTAAAAAAAATATGATTTTCCCTGTAATTGCACTAGAAATAATCATCTCCGTCAGAGCCACATCTGCCTGTAACATTATGGATGAGTTAAAATTAACATAAACCATAAACATTTTATAGACAAATGTGGCTCTGACAGAGATGATTATCTCTGTCAGAGCCACATCTGCCTGTAACATTATGGATGAGTTAAAATTAACAAACATTTTATAGACAAATGTGGCTCTGAGTGAGATGATTTCTTGTGCAATTACAGAGAAAAAGGATATTTTTTAAAATTGTGGGTTAGGCACTCATGTATCGATTTATCTTTATCAGCTCCTGCTTTTGTGTTAAAAAGCTCCTCCTTTTTAATATTCTGAACAGGTCAGATCATTATTTCTCTCCAACAAATACATTGAATATAGCAAATGATGAACAGATTCCTTGATTTTACCGAGTTGTTTACTAAAAAAATAAATTAATAACATATAATGTTGTTTACAATATACAGTTTGATGTGTTTCATTATTTCTCCACTAGGATGTATTCTTACAATATTGCGATCCTATTTGGCAATAAATAATATCAAGTTGCAGTCAATATACATAACCTCACATTTCTGATTTGTTTTCAAACATCGCCGTTTACATTAAATATATAAATATTTTTAAATGACTATATTTAAATAATGATTTGTGAGTAAACAGCTTAATTTGATTCGTTAAATAGTCCTAACAAATGTCACTCTTGATTTCCAAATTCTCTAGATAAATTCACTCCTCATTTCGTGAGTCGTGAATTTATCGATGATTTGGAAATCACTTGTGGCATTACTTATGACTAATAATTTATTTCTGTGTTTTTGCTTCAACATCCATGTTTCCGCACCATATAATAAAATACTCTTGATAAAATATAATTCTTAAAATAATGAAGCTTATTTTAGTTTCACATTTGAACATCTATGAATTTATGAAATACAGAATGTTTTTAAAGAATATGAAGATTTTGAAGTGCCACATTTTGTAACCAATATTATGTACCGTATGTAAATCTGACACAAATCTTGATATTCTATAAAACAGTCCGTGCTAGCTCACGCGCACGTGTGTATATAGGAATAGGACTACTGACTTTTCTTAAATAAAACTGTTGTTTTTTGCATAAATAACTCTTGTGACATCACTGATACAGGACAGAGAGTTCAATTCAGAACTTTATCCTATGAACTATGAGTAACGTGTATGCAAATATACACTTATGAAAGTTGGTACAGATAGTCGCTAATTACATTACCCTAAATGCAGACTCTCACTTTCATAATGTAGTCACGATTTACAATTCTTCCAACAAAGATTCTAAATCATTTTTCTTTAAATTTCGACCTAAGTTTTCAATACAATCCGAATTTTGATTCCCGATAACTTATATGGCGAAAGTCCATTTATCATCGATATATTCAAGCAGTCATTTACCGATATATCTCAAAATTTAGTAATCAGTACATTTATATGGGATCGACTCAGCCTCTAACTGAAATGAGTACCAGACACTTGTTCTGGGGGTAAAGACGGCCGTCACGCAGGGCTGACATCAAGTGCCGATTCTCCAGAAAAGTGGGAGCCTTAACTTCCTACTACCCCAACGGCCTCCTTAGGCCTGTAGTGGAATTACTTTATTTTATGTATATATAATAATTAATTACAAGTAATTAGCTGAAGGGAAAATTATAATTTAATACCATATTCAGAGGTAAAATATGCATTTATGCATTAAAAATCTAAAATAAGTTTTCCCCGGAATATGCATGTCTATGCATTATCAAAATACCGCTCAAATTGTCTGTGAAAGGGGTAAATTAACATGTAAATCATTTCTGCACAATTTTTAATGCGTAAAAAAACATGCATTTCGCATAGAAATCCGGGCTCTAGTAACGATAGAGAGAAAGAACTGAAGTTCGTTATGGAACTAGGTTTGATGCATTTTACATATCTGAGACAGTTATTTGCTGATGAAAGTAAATTTAACTTGTTTGAATCCGAGGGGAAGGAAACAACCAATCTAATTTGATATCTACAGTGGGAAAGTGTGCGTGTCAGGTAGTGGATTGGGTCGGTTTCACCAACAAAGGTAACTGTATTACGTCAGTTTAAGATATGCATTATACACGGGGGAAAACTGGCGTAATACAGTTACCTCTGTTTGTGAAATTGACCCTTAGGGTCGGTTTCATCAACAAAGGTAACTGTATTACGCCAGTTTAAGCTATGTATTATATATGGAGAAAACTGGCGTAATACAGTTACCTCTGTTGGTGAAACCGACCCTTAGACAATTACCATTTATTGATGGTACAATTTAATTGACGAATGTGTGTACATCAATGTAAAAAGTTAATGGCGCTGCAGAGGCCATTAGCCTACCAGCAGGCTGGTGGCCTCACATCCACATGTGCGGACGATCATCCGCTAGTATAGGGGTAACATATGGTCAGTACATCGAGTCTTCCAGCCGTTACAGCTGGTTTTCTCAACTTGGAAAGGTTACTTATTGTAAGTACCCGAATTCCTCACAATGCTGGGTATCACCGGTAAAAACTGGCCAAAATTCCATGAGAGAATTTCTTCCCCTTTTTGCACAATATATCATCTAATTGATCATCTTTATAGTTAATGCCTTGTACATTCCATGTGCTAAAAATCTTTTTTTTTTTCTTCCAACAGTTGTCCTTTTTCATGCTTTGGTCGTCATTAGTTTGATCCTTCTGGGAAATTCTCGTATAAGACTTGAAAGCATATCTTAAAAGAATTGAAGACTACGCCAATTTTGGAATATATTAAACAGTACCAACTAAATTGGAAACATCATCTTGAAAGAATGAGTTCAAATCGGATCCCCAAAGCTGTTTATAATTATATACCAAGAGGAAAAAGATCACTGGGCCGTCCTATGAAACGCTGGAGGGAAAATTTTCTATAGGATCGTAACAGGCCTTGGCCTAATACTTGGAAGGAAGAAGAACAAGAAGAAGAATTTCTTCCCCCATGAGGACTCCACTAACGCAAGGTAATTTTGTTAAATCTAAATGTGAAATTATGGAGTTAACGTTAGGTTCGTAATTCTATTATGAATGAAATTTACCGAATTAGCGAAAATTTCAGATCTTCTTACTTAATAATTTAGGTATCTTATTATTTTTAAAAGAGACCTTAAAATGAGATGGTCCCAAGGTACTGGAAACAAACCCTACCGCTCATGAGACCTTAAAATAATTATTGAAAGCATAGAAAATAAAATACGAAAACATAACGTAGCCAACATAAATGACCTGAAATCATTCAACCATGAAGAATAGAGAAAAACAAATCATTGTATTGTGAAGATTTGGTCATATCTGACCTCGTCCGCAGGCAAAACAATCGGTTTCCTATGCATTATCGATTGTTGAGTATTGTTTTGTTTTAGAGGAATAGTAAATGAGTACAAGTTCTATTTTGAACAGAAACGATTTTTTATTTTTTATTCATTTGTTTAAAATAAATTCTATTAAATTATTATTTCCTAATAATATGACATACATTAAATAATTTAAATAAGATTGCGGCTCAACTGCACTTCTACTAGCGCTTGATTTTTCAGTTTATTGTTGTAAACTATAGCTCTTCTTCTGTATTTACTAACATTATTTAATATTTTAAACTTTTTCAAACAATTTTTATAACATTATTAGACAATTTTGAAGTATTTATTTAAATATGCAAATCACAATATTATGACACTGTTAGACAATATTGTGATGCTAACTGCTATTTTCCCCACAGAGTATATTACTTAGTCTATGATTTTGCTATCGCTGTTTTGGGTTATCGCTGGTTGGATCAGCGCTAGGGAGTCATAAGTAAGTGTACACCCATTTTTAATACACGTTTGGTAATTTTAATATTATTAATATATTTTTTTACCATAGATTTGCGGATTTATTGCAAATATTGATCATTTAAATTTCATAGCGACAGATAGTAATCGAGGATGATAATCGATATGTGGTTCGATTGTGGGTTATCGCTGGCTCTATAAAGTCTGGCGCATGCGCACTGTTATTCTATAGGACTGAAAATATCTCATGCTAGTTTAAGTGCAGTTTTTTCCAAAATTACAAATAATTCTGTTCTATACTAATTCTGCCCAAGGGTAAGTCATTCACTGCAATCATAGCATTTTCATGCCATGCTTTGCAACTTTACTAAGGAATTATACGTGTTGGTAGCTCCCCGTTGCTTTCCACACCGATGATGGATGATGATGATAATGATAAGGGTGATAAATAGCCGGATGATTTTCGGGGACCGTTGGGCCCTAAGCTTCCTGACATTTGTCTTACAGGTGAGGAAAAACCCCGAAAAAACCTCACCCAGGAGCCCGACCGCGAATCGAACCCGGGCCCGCTGCGTGACAAGGCAGCACACTACCTCGATACCACAGCAGTGGACACAAATAAAAAATAAGTTAATTCTGTACTTAAGCTAGTATTAGTGTTTGAGTTTTAATTTCAGTGTTGATAAGTTACACATTCATATACTTTTCTCTTCTCTAAAACATTTATAATTCATTTTTCCAAGAAGGAGACTTGAATGAGGTAATGGAATGTTTGCAATAATATATTTAAAGGATCATTAAATTTAAATATAGCCGTTCAGAATTACGAAAAAGGCTAGTGAAGTACTTTGTGTGGAGTGTAGCATTGTACGGTGCAGATACTTGGACATTACGACGGAATGAGGAAAAGCGACTGGAAGCTTGCGAGATGTGGATATGGAGAAGGATGGAACGTATAAAATGGACAGACAAAATAAAAAATAAAGATGTGCTAGACAGAGTGGGTGAAAGAAGAACAATGGTGGAACTCATAAAGAAGAGGAAAAGAAATTGGATTGGCCACTGGCTAAGAAGAAACTGCCTGCTGACGGATTCCCTAGAAGGAATGGTCTGCGGAAAGAAAGTTAGAGGCAGAAAAATACATGAGATCATAGACAATATAAAATAAATGGTTTGTATGCAGATACAAAAAGAAAAGCTGAGTTAAGGAAAGAGTGGAGAATGCTGGGTTTGCAGTGAAAGACCTGCTCTTGAGCAGAACACTATGTATTTATATATAGCGGTTCCAATCCTTGATGGATTTTGTATGGATGTTTGTCAGTGGCATGAAATGTTACGACATGACACCATGCAAATACTCTTACAAGATTCTAGTTAACACAATGTTGTATAAATATAACAACACGCAAACACCTTTCATAAAGATGTCCTTTTCACATCTGCAGCTGTTATAATGCAACACGCCTCGGTGCTTTCAACGTTTCTTTTGCAAACAGAAGAATTATCTTCGTGAATTAAAGCATGAAAATCAAACTATGGTATGGCCGTGTACAGAGAATGGATGATGAAAGATCTTCTTCTTCTTCTTCGGCTTTCCCCCACTTATAGGTTTGCCGTCTTCAGTTTCTATTTATCTCTATCATTCCAATCTCCCTCTTCCAAATTCCTATCATGCATTATAGTTCTGACGTAGGTTTTCCATTTCCATCTTGGTCTGCCACGTTTATTTTTTCCAGGGGGTGACCATTGGTATATATTTTTTGGCCATCTTTCATTTTACATTCTTTGTACATGGCCATACCATTTAGGCGTTTGATTTTCAATCCTCTTAACAACAGATGTGGTGACATTCATTTCGCTCCAAAGGAATTCATTTCTTATTTTATCCTGTCTTGTTTTTTGGAGGCTTCTTCTAAAATAATCAAATTCAACTGTTCTAATTTTATTGTTTTGTAATTACGTCAAAGACCAAGTTTCACTTCCATATGACAAAATATTCTGTATTATGCTCTTATAAATTTTCATTTTAGTTTCCTTTGTAATATTTTTGTTCCAAATTACTCCATGTAATGTCTTAGTTGCATTTTTTGCCATTGCAATTTTAGTCTGTACATCTCTCTCACAGGTACCTAAACTTGTAATTATTGACCCAATATATTAAAAAAAATTAACATTTTCTTATTTTCCCTGTTTCGAGTATGAGGTCATCCACATCCTTTCCCAAACATGATGGTCAAAAAATATATACCAATGGTCACCCCCTGGAAGAAGTAAACGTGGCAGACCAAGATGGAAATGGAAAATTTATGTCAGAACTATAATGGATGATAGGAATTTCGAAGAAGGAGATTGGAATGATAGAAATAAATGGAAACTGAAGACGGCAAACCTATAAGTAGGGGAAAGCCGAAGAAGAAGAAAAAGAACAATTAATGTAAGCAATTGGGACTAAACATTACTACAGTTGGTGAATTTAAGAAAATACAATTCCATGCCATCCAGTGTTGTTAAAACTCTGTAAATCATCAAATGATTTTTTCTCATGTTCGAATAATTCCCTTCCTCCACGCCTTACTATGAAGGCTGTCCGTTTATATAAAAGCGGGTGCCGCACGACATTGCTTAACATGCGGAATTATTATAGTGGCGGTAGTCGGTATCTTTGTATTTAATTATACAGGGTGATTCAAATTTGACCTTAGAACTTTACAAGGTTATATAAATCTATTTAGAAGACCTACAGAATTGATTTAAATGTCATATGATAGCACAACTCATCAAGTTTTGAAGACCTACAGAATTGGTATAAATGTCATATGATAGCACAACTCATCAAGTTTTGAAGACCTACGGAATTGGTATAAATGTCATATGATAGCACAACTCATCAAGTTTTGAAGACCTACGGAATTGGTTTAAATGTCATATGATAGCACAATTCATCAAGTTTTGAAGACCTACAGAATTGGTTTAAATGTCATATGATAGCACAATTCATCAAGTTTTGAAGACCTACAGAATTGATTTAAATGTCATATGATAGCACAACTCATCAAGTTTTGAAGACCTACGGAATTGATTTAAATGTCATATGATAGCACAACTCATCAAGTTTTGAAGACCTACGGAATTGATTTAAATGTCATATGATAGCACAACTCATCAAGTTTTGAAGACCTACAGAATTGATTTAAAGTCATATGATAGCACAACTCATCAAGTTTTTAAGACCTACGGAATTGGTTTAAATGTCATATGATAGCACAACTCATCAAGTTCTGAAGACCTACGGAATTGGTTTAAATTTCATATGATAGCACAACTCATCAAGTTTTGAAGACCTACGGAATTGATTTAAATGTCATATGATAGCACAACTCATCAAGTTTTGAAGACCTACGGAATTGATTTAAATGTCATATGATAGCACAACTCATCAAGTTTTTAAGACCTACGGAATTGGTTTAAATGTCATATGATAGCACAACTCATCAAGTTCTGAAGACGTACGGAATTGGTTTAAATGTCATATGATAACACAATTCATCAAGTTTTGAAGACCTACAGAATTGATTTAAAGTCATATGATAGCACAACTCATCAAGTTTTTAAGACCTACGGAATTGGTTTAAATGTCATATGATAGCACAACTCATCAAGTTCTGAAGACGTACGGAATTGGTTTAAATGTCATATGATAGCACAACTCATCAAGTTTTGAAGATCTACAGAATTGATTTAAAGTCATATGATAGCACAACTCATCAAGTTTTTAAGACCTACGGAATTGGTTTAAATGTCATATGATAGCACAACTCATCAAGTTCTGAAGACGTACGGAATTGGTTTAAATGTCATATGATAGCACAACTCATCAAGTTTTGAAGACCTACAGAATTGATTTAAAGTCATATGATAGCACAACTCATCAAGTTTTTAAGACCTACGGAATTGGTTTAAATGTCATATGATAGCACAACTCATCAAGTTTTTAAGACCTACGGAATTGGTTTAAATGTCATATGATAGCACAACTCATCAAGTTCTGAAGACGTTCGGAATTTTTTTAAATGTCATATGATAGCACAACTCATCAAGTTTTGAAGACCTACAGAATTGATTTAAAGTCATATGATAGCACAACTCATCAAGTTTTTAAGACCTACGGAATTGGTTTAAATGTCATATGAAAGCACAACTCATCAAGTTCTGAAGACGTACGGAATTGGTTTAAATGTCATATGATAACACAGCTCATCAAGTTCTGAAGACGTACGGAATGGGTTTAAATGTCATATGATAGCACAACTCATCAAGTTTTGAAGACCTACGGAATTGGTTTAAATGTCATATGATAGCACAACTCATCAAGTTTTGAAGACGTACGGAATTGGTTTAAATGTCATATGATAGCACAACTCATCAAGTTTTGAAGACGTACGGAATTGGTTTAAATGTCATATGATAGCACAACTCATCAAGTTTTTTGAAGACCTACAGAATTAGTTTAAATGTCATATGATAGCACAACTCATCAAGTTTTGAAGACCTACAGAATTGATTTAAATGTCATATGATAGCACAACTCATCAAGTTTTGAAGACCTACAGCATTGGTTTAAATGTCATATGATAGCACAACTCATCAAGTTTTGAAGACCTACAGAATTGGTTTAAATGTCATATGATAGCACAACTCATCAAGTTTTGAAGACCTACAGCATTGGTTTAAATGTCATATGATAGCACAACTCATCAAGTTTTGAAGACCTACAGAATGTATTTAAATGTCATATGATAGCACAACTCATCAAGTTTTGAAGACCTACGGAATTGGTTTAAATGTCATATGATAGCACAACTCATCAAGTTTTGAAGACCTACAGAATTTATTTAAATGTCATATGATAGCACAACTCATCAAGTTTTGAAGACCTACGGAATTGGTTTAAATGTCATATGATAGCACAACTCATCAAGTTTTGAAGACCTACAGAATTGGTTTAAATGTCATATGATAGCACAACTCATCAAGTTTTGAAGACCTACAGCATTGGTTTAAATGTCATATGATAGCACAACTCATCAAGTTTTGAAGAAGACCTACAGAATTTATTTAAATGTCATATGATAGCACAACTCATCAAGTTTTGAAGACCTACGGAATTGGTTTAAATGTCATATGATAGCACAACTCATCAAGTTTTGAAGACCTACAGAATTGGTTTAAATGTCATATGATAGCACAACTCATCAAGTTTTGAAGACCTACAGCATTGGTTTAAATGTCATATGATAGCACAACTCATCAAGTTTTGAAGACCTACAGAATTTATTTAAATGTCATATGATAGCACAACTCATCAAGTTTTGAAGACCTACGGAATTGGTTTAAATGTCATATGATAGCACAACTCATCAAGTTTTGAAGACCTACGGAATTGGTTTAAATGTCATATGATAGCACAACTCATCAAGTTTTGAAGACCTACGGAATTGGTTTAAATGTCATATGATAGCACAACTCATCAAGTTTTGAAGACCTACAGAATTTATTTAAATGTCATATGATAGCACAACTCATCAAGTTTCGAAGACCTACGGAATTGGTTTAAATGTCAAATGATAGCACAACTCATCAAGTTTTGAAGACCTACGGAATTGGTTTAAATGTCATATGATAGCACAACTCATCAAGTTTTGAAGACCTACAGAATTTATTTAAATGTCATATGATAGCACAACTCATTAAGTTTTGAAGACCTACGGAATTGGTTTAAATGTCAAATGATAGCACAACTCATCAAGTTTTGAAGACCTACGGAATTGGTTTAAATGTCATATGATAGCACAACTCATCAAGTTTTGAAGACCTACGGAATTGGTTTAAATGTCATATGATAACACAACTCATCAAGTTCTGAAGAACTAAAGAATTGATTTAAATGTCATATGATAGCACAACTCATCAAGTTTTGAAGACCTACAGAATTGAATTAAATGTCATATGATAGCACAACTCATCAAGTTTTGATGACCTACGGAATTGGTTTAAATGTCATATGATAGCACAACTCATCAAGTTTTGAAGACCTACAGAATCAATTTAAATGTCATATGATAGCACAACTCATCAAGTTTTGAAGACCTACAGAATTGGTTTAAATGTCATATGATAGCACAACTCATCAAGTTTTGAAGACCTACAGAATTGATTAAATGTCATATGATAGCACAACTCATCAAGTTTTGAAGACCTACGGAATTGGTTTAAATGTCATATCATAGCACAACTCATCAAGTTTTCACCTATTCAGTCAACGTGGTTCAATGTGGCAGATTGTCGCAGATTTAGTTTCTTTACTTTCTTCGAACAAAAACACACAACGAGAACGCTCGGCACCTGTGAAAGCAGCCATTTTGATATGAACTACGTTAGCGCACGCGGTGAGAGAACTAGGTACTATAAAACTATGTCGGTGAAAACTTGATGAGTTGTGCTATCATATGACAGTAAAACCAATTCTGTAGGTCTTCTAAATAAATTTCTATAAGCTTGTAAAGTCAATTTTGAATCAGGGTGTATATAACAGCTGCAGGGAAACAAAGCGAGCCGCTGGGCAACCATCATAGTGAGGCGACAATATCTTTACTCTGTCGTGGTGACGTGCTTAAATGACTACCGGCGGTAGCATTGTTGCCGAAATGGTTATATACCCATGCCTGATAGGTCGTAGGCGAAAAGCCAAACGAAAAAAGTATCTTGGTCGAAAAAGTGACCATCTTTCACCGTAACAATACAACCGTCAAGAAAGGAGGGCATGGGTTCCACTGGGGTAAAATTTTCCGGAGATAAAATAGTCCGCCATTCGGTTCTCCGAGCGGAGATTACTTCAGGGTATCTATGGCAAAGGCTCAAACACGGGGACACGTTCTCAAGAACATGAAATGTTAGGATAATATATAATAGTGGGGCACAACAAATATTGACGCAGAAATTAGTTAAATCATCCTTGGATATAGTCGCTCTACAGGAAGTTAGATGACCAGGAGGAAGTATGTTTTAAACAATCTAGCCAATCTGATGAAACTATATATTTACATAGTATTGCCAATTTAAATTGAAGCTAAAAACAATATCTTTTTCAATTTAAGAGATACAAAATTACTAAACATAGCCTAACTAAAAAATCAGTTAAGAAAAAAAAGGTCTTTAACGAGCATCGTTTCCCAACCTGTGGTTCGCGAACCCCCAGGGGATTCCTTAAATATTTCAAGGGGTTCCCCAAAACTTTTCCGTAATGGCGCGTTTCGAAGTTAGGTCTATTATTGTTTCCTTCATTTCTGGAGCATTGTAATAATAATAATAATAATAATAATAATAATAATAATAATAATAATAATAATAATAATAATAATAATAAGTATTATTTATTACTAATATTATTATTATTATTTTAAAATTAAATTAATCCTATAATGCCCGTTGTTACATATGTGTAACATCGGGAATTTATCACATTATTTACACAATAAATTAATATTTGCCACGAATGCCTGATTTACAGTTAGGCCTATGTAACAACATAAGGAATGCATTTGATTTCGCTACAACTAGGCCTACACGTTGTGTAACTTTTAAGCCGTAACTAGAGTAACTTTAGGTTTTAACCGTTAAGGGTTAAGTTAATTTAAGGTTATTAAACATTTTGCTTGGAATTAAATTTTATGCATGTCTAAATATGTATATTTAAAAGTCAGTGGTTCACTCAGCTCGGATCGTTGTGGAAGGGGTTCACGAGTCGAAAAAGTTTGGGAACCGCTGAATTAGTGGATACTCCATGGAAATATGTTGGTTAACAGATGATATAATAATTATTAAAGGTTTACCCAGTGCATATTCCTGTGTTAATGATTCTGGGAGAAAGGGAAACAGACTAAATGGCCGACCTTATGGTTGACTGCATGACGTCATGTGGGTCAAGATTGACAAGTGGAGGGAAGAATAATGACTCACAAATTAACCCTAACATCCAGTCTTCTTATTTTATGAGCATTTAAACAACTGCCACTCGTGTACCTCAAGGGAAAAAAAGTATATTATTAGGTGAGAATAAGGAACCGTTTATTAATATTATTGATTTTAAGAATATATGGCAAACAATATCCAAAGTAACCTAATAATCCCACAAATTGAACTTCCGTACTGACGTGGACTGCAGTCGAAACACTAGCTGTTTATGTTATAAAACAAGACTAATTAACTAACTGGCACCATCAAACACGTAGGTTCATGGCCGCGCGGATATAAGCTCTCCATACATCCCTATCCCCAGCTAATGCTTTCCAATCATCCCCTGTATAATTTACTTCCTTCAAATAATAGTTAATGTTATTCTCCCACCTCATTCTTGGTCTACCAACTGGGCGTTTTCGCTCTGGTTTTCCTACAGAAGCTTCCATGCAAGTCTTTCATTGCCCATTCGTGCCACACGCCCTGCCCATCGCAATCTACGAGACTTAACTGTTCTCATTATATCTGGCTTCCTATAAAGACCATGTAGTTCATTGTTAAGTAGTCTTCTCCATTCACCTGTCTGTTCATCTCTCTTTGGTCCAAACATTTTTTAAAGAACTTTATTCTAAAAAATACTCGTAATCTTTTTTCTCCCTTAAAGTAAGAGTCCATGTGTTATAAAACAAGAGACCGTAGAAATGCATGAATAGTTTCAAGTAGCAAACAAACGCAAACAAATTATGAGCAAAGAAAACTACAAACATATATAAATAATAAACATGCATGAATATAGTTTGTCGCATATTGTTAGGTATTAAAACAGCTTATCGATATGGTGCAGTGGTTTGACAAAATACAGTGAGAATAGATTTTCCAAAGGAACGAATGAGGAGCTTTCTTTATTTTGGTAAATAGAATTCGATAAATAGCGAGGTGAAACGCGACTGCCATTGATTGTAAAACATAATTAATTGAAACGTGATTGGTCATTGATTCCCATTTGGGGCGTGAGTTAACGAGTCTGCACAAAAATATTAAAACTGAAAAAGAGAAGGTGTTCCGATCAAGCCATATTACTATAAAATTATTGTAATATGCATGGACATTCCATCCATAGTAATTGTGCCCGAAGGCACACTGCAATCATAGCATTTTCATGCTATGTTTGCAGCTTTACTAGGGAATTGTAGGTGTGGTAGCTTCCCGTTGTTTTCCACACTGGTGAAGGATGATGATAATGATGGCCATATGATTTCGGGGACCGTTTGGGCCTTCAAGTTTTCCTGACATTTGCCTTACAGATGAGGAAAAGCTCGATAAAAACCTCACCCAGAAAAACTGCCTCGACCGGTGTTCGAACCCGGGCCCACTGCGTGACACGGCAGCACGATACCTTGAGACCACAGCGGTGGACGCATGGATATTAATTCATCGAATTAAAGTATCTTTAAGTAAGCAGCCCACATCTTGAATTAATTAGTGCCCTATTTATATAGTTCTATACCACAAAAATAAACAAATGTTGCCAAGACCAAGTCCAGTGAGGTAAATGGAGGACAAAGACCTCATCTGTGCTGAATTAGGTAGAGTTCATGGGCATCACGTGATCATTAAGTCTTCCTGGAAATATTACAATATAATCTAGCCCTGCATGCTCATTTGTTTCAGATCCTTCCATACAATTTTACTCACTACTTGCATATTTATACCAAGGAGATTTTTACCACAATTTTTCGATCTCTTCCTTTTATTTTTATAGTTACTCTCAATTTTTGAACTAATTCTTCCTTCCAAGTATTAGGCCAAGGTCTGTTACGATCCTATAGAAAATTTTCCCTCCGGCGTTTCATAGGACCTCTTGGTATATAATTATAAACAGCTTTGGGGATCCGATTTGAACTCATTCTTTCAAGATGGTGTTTCCAATTTAATTGGTACTGTTTAATATATTCCAAAATTGGCGCAGTCTTCAATTCTTTTAAGATAATTTTATATTAATATGATATTATAATGGAAACTTACAATTTTGTTTATTTTCAAAAGATACGATCATCATATCTTGATAAACAAGCTATAATAAGATTATATATTACCTAAAGTATATTTTATAGAGTAACCCTCTTACTAATAATCCATATATAACTTTTATACAAGGTTTATACACATCTCAGTTGAAAATTCTTACTAATAAACACTGTATTAGCTCTTCAGTGTATAAACGGTGTACAACTTTACATGGGAATCGTTATACATGCCTCCAGCCTTGTTTAACCCTTAAATTAAAAATGTATCTTATTGGATACATTGACTTAATGTATTTAATATAGTTTTTAGATCCATAGAAAAACAAACGAGTAAAAATTACTTAAATTTATGTCAAATTACGCAATAATGTATAATAATAACACAGTTTAACATGAGTTGATTTTCCGTGCGGTCCGGAATATTTAAATAACTGGCACGAGAAAATATTGTACTGACAATTTAAGGGTTAAGGATTGTATAACTAGACAAAATGTCGGACTTCAGGATCAACTGATTGTTTTCTTATGATATTAATGAAAGTTTCCTTAAATTTAACGCAAAATGCAACACTTTAACGACTGTTTGATGGATGCACAGGGCATAAATAATATTAATAAAGCTCTGGGTAGGAAAATGAAGGCATCATAAAATGCCTTTTGTCACACTCATTCTCGAGTAGGCCTATTAATATTCTAAAATTGAACATTGATACACAAAAGAATATGTTCTACAATAATTGCTGTAGACAAGATTTAACTTGAGTGTAGTTTAAATGCTTCATAATATTATTTTAACAAAACTTCCTTGCATCATTAAAACATAATAAATATACCGATATAAAAATGTATTTCATTATAGAGGTACTATTATCGCAACGAACAACATATGAGCTTCTGACTGCAGTCCGTGAGGTCCTAGGTTCGAATCTCGATCAAACTGCATTTTTTTTCGGCTAAAGCATTATTCTGTTGTCGGTAACATTTTCTACTATTTTGAACGTTTTCTAAACGCATCTTAAAACACTGCATATAATTCATACGTAATGGGAAAAACCTTTATTAGTTTCCAAGAATTGTTCGAAATTCTTGACGTTAGATGGCAGCACATTATCTGTGAAACTAATTCTTCGATATATTTAACATTGCGTAAAGAGAAATGTATATAAATTAAAACACATTTATTATTTTCGTACCTCCCCAATTAGGGAATCTCTATTAATTCTTATCCATACTCATTTCTTACACAATTAATCACTAGTTGATGTTTTATTTCTGTTACAAACTGCGCGTAATATTGTTCTGACGTCATAGTGATGACGAATGTGTGACGTATTGTGTGTGACGGTTGTATTGTTATATAGCTCCGGCACAACGTTTATTAGTAAGAAAATTATACATGATCTACATAAGGCTTATACATTGTATAACTAAACACTTGATAAAAGCCTGTATAAGAGATTTTTATTAGTAAGACTGTAAGCATATAATCAAGAGGACTAAATTATTACCCTCTTACTAATAAACGATATATAACTTTTATACAAGGTTTATACGCATTACAGTTGAAAATTCTTACTAATAAACACTGTATTAGCTGCTCAGTGTGTAAGAGATGTACAACTTTACATGGGAATCGTTATACATGCCTCCAGCCTTGTTTAAGGATTGTATAACTAGAAAAAATGTCGGACTTTCATATCAACTGATTGTTTTCTTATGATATTGATGGATATTTCCTTAAATTTAACGCAAAACTTTAACGACTGTTTGATGGATGCACAGGACATAAATAATATTTATAAAGCTCTGGGTAGGAAAATAAAGACACCATAAAATGCCTTTTGTTACACTCATTCTCGATTAGGCCTAATATTATTTTAAAGTTGAACGTTGATTCACAAAAGAATATATTCTACAATAGTTGCTGTAGACAAGATTAACCTGAATGTAGTTTAAATGTTTGATAATATTATTTTAAGAAGACGTTCTTGCATCATTAATACGTAATACACATACCGATATAAAAATGTATTTCATTATAGAGGTACTATTATTGCAGCACGTTGTTTGTTAGCTTGATAGTCTTGTGGTTAGAGCTTCTGACTACGGTCCGTGGGGTCATAGGTTCGATTTCCGATCGGTCCGAAGTTTTTTTTTTTCGCTTAAAGCGTTATTCTGTTGTCGGTAACATTTCCTACTATTTTGAACGTTTTCTAACGCATCTTAAAATACTGCATATAATTCATAAGTAATGGGAAAAACTTATTAGCTTCCAAGAATTGTTCGAAATTCTTGACGTTAGATGGCAGCACATTATCTGTGAAACTAATTTTACGACATATTTGAAGTAGCTTGAAGGAAAATGTATATAAACTAAAACACACTTATTTTTTCCGTACCTCCCCAATTAGGGAATCTCTCTCTATTCTTATCCACACTCATTTCTTACACAATTAATCACTAGTTCATGTCGTTTTCTGTCTGTTACGAACTGCGCGTAATATGTTCTGACGTCATAATGATGACGAATATGTGACGTATTGTGTGTGACGGTTGTATTGTTATTTAGCTCCTGCACAACGATTATTAGTAAGGAAATTATACGTGATCTACATAAGGGTTATATACTGAATAACTAAACAACTGCTGAAAGCCAATATAAGAGATTTTTATTAGTAAGACCGTTTATATATAACTAATGACTATTAATAAGTTTATGATAAACTTAACATATGGTCACAGTAATATTTAAATATCTCGCTTCACAAATCTCGTGTTTTTCACGATACCAGGTTTCAAATGGAATTCCGTTATCTTCAGTAAAATCTCCGACCATAAGCAGTACTGCCAACCGAACCAACAATAATACTATCATGACATGAAATTTAGCACAACTGATTGTATTCTATGTTTAACCGGTTTTAAAGATGTATACAGTATTAATTCTATATTTAATCGGTCCCGAAACCAAAGCCCCGCGGTCTGGATCTGGACCGCGGTCCGCCAGTTGGTGACCCTTGTGATATGTATTTTTAAATGCCTCCAGTTTCTCCTTTTAGACATTTCTGATGTTCTCTCCTAGCAATGGCGTAATTGTAGCCCACTTCTGAGGTTGGAGCGCCTGGAAGGCGGGGTTGCGTTGCCCCAATGATATGATGATGATGATGATAGTGGTGCTCCTAATCCTAAGTTTAATCTAAGATGAATATGAATGATGATGATTGTGATGGACCGTTTGGGCCTTAAAGTTTTCCTAACATTCGTCTTACAGGTGAGGAAAAAAAACCGATAAAAACCTCACCCAGAAAAACTGTCCCAACCGGGGATCGTACCCGGGCCCGCTGCCTGACAAGGCAGCACGCTACCTCGAGATCACAGCGGTATGTTGAAGATTCTATAAATAAGAAATGTAAGGTATTAGGAAATGCACTGTTACGCAAATTATATCATCAAACAACAAGGAAATGTACAAAAATCTAGGTTGGCAAGTGTTTCTGAATCTCAAGCCAATTTAACAGATTTCAGTTGAGATTTTCTTGAATGAAGAAGGTCATTGTCTTGCCTCGGGTAAACAGTGTACATTCTTCATCCGTGATCTTTCATAACATTAGATTGTGTTGTAAAGGAAAAGTTTCTCTTGCAGCAGAGCGGAAATTTTAACAACCTGTCACACTGAATGGAGGAACACACGCGAATAGTAGTACGTGAAAATCTGGCATCTGTCCACCCACGGAACAACAGAAACGGGGGCGAACGGCGGGCGCCAGAGCACGGTATGGATCCAGAGCTGGAGGGAGGGCATCGTCCCGCCAATTGCTCTACTCACTTTTTTTAAGGTTCCTGCTCTATTTTATCTTTTGAGAAACTGGAGTGGCGTCACTGTGTAATGTCTGGGATATCCCAGTTGATCTCCTTATGCTCAATCAAAGTATTATTTTTTGCGCGATAGTGCGTTTTGTCGTGCTTACAGCAAAGGCGATCATGATTGAAAGTTCAACTTCCTACAGTTCCGGGTTGCCAACCTAAATAACTATACTGTAATAAAATAACTATATTGTAAAATGGAAGCTTCTTGTAGGAAAGCCAGAGGGAAAACGCCCAGTTGGTAGACCGAGAATGAGTTGGGAGAATAACATTAACTATGATTTGAGGGAAGTAGATTATACAGGGAATGATTGGAAAGCATTAGCTCACGATAGGGATGTATGGAGAGCTTATGTCCGCGCGGCCATGAACCTACGGGTTCGATAGTGCCAGTGAGTAAGTAAGTAATATTACATATTACAAACCGCGTGTGGGAAGTAAAACCACTGCCCTCTATGTATACTACATACAATGTATATACAAAAATTATCCAAAAGGTAGTGTTAATATACATTATACGAAACAAAACACTGCATTTTAAATTAACTGAACTTTATTTGGAACAATATAACACAATAAATACGTACTTGTCATTTTATGACTGATTGGTATCACGGCCTGCTATAGTCTCAATTAATAAATATTGACCACACTGTTAACGTTAGTCAATTGTTTATCCATCCATAATAATTCTGCCCGAGGGCAGGTCCTTCACTGCAATCAGAGCATTTTCATGCTATGCTTGCAGCTTTACTAGGGAATTGTAGGTGTGGTAGCTTCCCGTTGTTTTCCACACCGGTGAAGGATGATGATGATGATAGTGATGATGATGATGATGACCATATGATTTCGGGGACCGTTTGGGCCTTAATGTTTTCCTGACATTTGTTTTACAGGTGAGGAAAAACCCCGATAAAAACCTCACCCAGAAAAACTGCCCCGACCGGGGATCGAACCCGGGCTCGCTGCGTGACAAGGCAGCACGCTACCTCAAGACCATAAAATGATTAATATGGTAAGCCCTTGAAAACCCCGATATGCACAGCCCTACACTGCATTTTTAACACTTTGTAAACGGCACCGCTTTTTATCTCGGTCGTAACACACTGTATAATTAAATCTGATTGTATAAATTGTAGGCCAATGTTGTTTATCCCTTTCTTCTAAACAAGAAACCCTAGAAGATATGTCAAGGTCATTCTACAGGCCGTTAGGGGTGGGTGTGTGGGCAAGTCTGAAGTTTCGATGTGTCACTCTTGCACGCACCGCATTATGTCAATAAAATGTAACTGTTCAGATAAGTCAAGACAGTAAGGTGAAAAAAAAAATCATTAGTCCAATTTCATTGTTCATCTACTGATAGAATAACTGTAAGCCATTTTTTTAGACCTGTCAAGACAGACCAGATAAAGTTTTCTATTATTTTTTGGCTTCAGAATGTTTCCATGAGCATCTCAAAAATATTTGTGCCGAGTCACATGTTTCCTCATGTAAGTAAATAATGCGATCTCATTTTACAATAAAAACAGACTCCACGTGGAGAAAAATAACTCTAATCCTTTCAACACTGTGTGTTTGTGACTGGTATGAGACGTGCTTCAAAACAGTGGTGTGCTGACCTGCAGAGTTTTCCCTATGAGGCAGCAAGCATATACAGTCTCGAATTTTGCTTTCTAAGCGTGATAAATATTATCAACATATACACACGTGTTCCATTCCGTCTTAGGATATAAGAAACAGTACAGTCACCTTCATATGGCAAACTGAGACCTTTGTATTATCAAGCCAAAAAAAAATAGACCTCGCCTGGAAAAAAATAATTTATAACAAAATTGTCTATTATACTTAAAAATAAATCATGCCATTGAATAATATACTCTCTTCTGAATAGAATAAAAGTTGTTTTATATTTCTATCTCTAACAGTTTTTCGTAAAAAAAAATATTTTGTTCTTATATGCGCTCTAGTGTGGATTTAATCACACTTGGGTCATTTCAGCACAGCGGGGAATTTAAATACCCAGGCACTTAAAGGATTAGTATATGGGAAGTCTCTTATTTCAGACTTAAGGTTAATATACGTGTCATAAATCTACACACGGAACACACAGCTTTTCTTCCTGACGAATAAAGTTATGACCAGAAATTTTACACCCTGAATAAATTATCGAGCCAGTTGATCTAGAGGTGAGAAAGAAACAGAACACTTACAACTAAATGAAAATATGGCGAGTTTTCTTATCACTAGAGTCCGGAAGTTAGGCACTTAAAAATTCAAAATAGGCATTAAAATTATTAATACAGGGACTCAAAAATTAAAATAGGCTCTTACAAAAAATGGACTACAACATAAAATTTTACAGCCTTTCGTAAAGATTTCAAACATATGATATCAATAGCATACAAAGATATCAGAGATGATTTTGGAACTTGTTTTGCCTTTTTACAAAGAGCATACTTATGTTTTTCAGTGTGTACATGCTGTGAAACATGGCACTTCTTCGCGCAAATTCCCTGAAATGTTACACTCTTTGTAACACAATATTGGATCGTCACTTGAGAATATTTCCGCACCAAATTCTTTCACGAAATTCGTCAGTTTGTCTTTTACTATTTTAGTGTTGTCCGTTCTTTAGGCATCGTGAAATAACTTTCCTAAAGAAAAAAAAAAAATAAGCCACATACACTTTGTCTTTGAAGCAGCTGTCTGTGAACGAGGACTACAGACTGAATTCAGTGTCACCAACATCAAAAATAATAATGCCAGTCACTTAAAGGTTTCTATGCAATGATTTGTGCCATGAGGTTTGTCCATTTCAATTAATTTAATTGAAAAACTAAGTTAATTTCGAGAAAAAAATGGCAAATAGGCATTTATAGGCATTGTAAGCTGAAATAGGCATTTATAGGCAAAATGAACTTTATGGAAAACAACTCTAGGGTTGTCGGTCTGAACTTATATGAAGTCACTTTTACAACATCTATAATAAATAACTGTAGGCATTTTCCCTAACATCCGGTCTCTACTTATTACTGTTTTTCGTTTATAGCAGGCGTACAATTAGAAATAAAACACAAGAGATAATTTCCAGTAACCATAATCTCTAACAAACAGTGACATATTGATAAACAGCTGACGTGAGAGAGAAAGACAATATTTGCAATTATTATATAACCTACACAGGTTTGTTATTCATAGAAGCGACGTACTCTCGTGCAAGCCACGTTCCACTACAGAGATGCAGGTTGAAAGCCCGGTCAATGTACATGCGGCGGCAATTTCCTTTTCTGAGACAAAAAAGTTATACATTTGTTTACCCTAATTACACTGAGCAATAAAAAAGAAACTTTTTGTCTCAGAAAGAAAAATATGTGATTCTGATAGTATTTTTTCTCCTGAATTCAAATATGATATCGGTTTTTCTCCATCACGCAAGGTTTCCGAGAGACAGGAATTTATAATTTCAAACACTTTAATACTCGTATTTTCTACATTCGTAACTACACAATATTCGAACATTCAGACTCACCTAGAAAGTAAGAAATGACGATTTTCTGCTATATTTCGCCTGTGGAGCATCCTTCTTGATGATCAAACAATAATCGGCCAGTATATTAGGATTCAATTTGCCTTGATATTTCTTTTCCATAGCTGATATCTCCTGAGTTAGCTCATTTGGTTTTATTTTACAATGTACAAATGGACGAAAAAACGTTTATTAAAAAATAATTATTTCAATCCATTAATTGAAATTGAAATAAAAAAAAACTGCGCGTGACGGAGAAATTCCAAATACATATTTGAAAACACGATAAAAAGGCTGCATTACGAACAACTATTGGTACTCATGAGACAAAAATCGTGTTGACCAGTGTAATCTACATTTTTAGTCGTTTCATGGATACCATACGATTTGACGGTTACTCCTCATAAACGCATCGGAATCCCAGGTTCGACGGCTAAAATTCAGAGCAAAGAAAATCTAGAGTATGGGTTCCTCCTTGTGTCGGAGATTTAAGCTCTAAATAAGCGACAACTGAACGTAATCTGTCCGCCTTTTCACGCTGATAATGAAGTTAAATATTGTCATAACGCCACGAGTGATTTCCTATTTATCTAGAGAATTTGGAAATCAAGAGTGGCATTTGTTAGGACTATTTAACGAATAAAATTAAGCTGATTACTCACTAATCATTATTTAAATATAGTTTTTTTAAATATTTATGTATTTTATGTAAATGGCGATGTTTGAAAACAAATGAGACACGTTTGTTATGCTTCATTTGTTCATTACTGCAACCAGATCATATTATTTATTGCCAAAGGATCGCAATATTGTAAGAATGCACCCTAGTGGAGAAAACATGAAACACATCAAACTGTTTACAAACAACATTATAGGTAATTAATAATTTCTGAAGTCCTGTGATGTAAATTATATTTTTCTGGAAGTAAATTCCTGGGAAATAATACGTTTAAGAAAGTGCAAACAGTGGTTTATTTTTGTTGTATAATCAATTACTACAAATGTTTTTCTATTATATCCCGCAAGCTGTATCTGCACTATATATACAATCTAGTAGTCGTATTTCTTAGAGAGTTCTTCACTGCAAAATAATGCTCTGGCCTATTCAGAATGTTAAAAAGGAGGAGCTTTCTTTAATATGATAAACTTATTTCATAAATTCCAGGTAAAACACGACTGTGATTGGTTGTAAATCAAAACTCATTGAAAGGCGATTGGTCATTGACTTCCATTTAGAGCATGAGTTAAAAACAAATGTACGTCTGTCAGTCCTTTATATATTTCTAAAAACCGTTCATCCGATCTTCGTGAAGATTTGTATAGGCTATATCGGTACAGGTTTTGAGATGCGGCGAGTGTTCTTCAGCCGTTATCTATTATGTTCTAAATATCATTAGGTGTAGGAGTTCACCTGAAACGAAACTTTAAAAATCGCTGTAGCAATCACAATTATCGATGTTTCAGAACAAAACTCGGAATATCATATTAAAATAAACCGAGGTATGTATTTCCAAAAATCAGCGAAATCCGACCGTTAGAAGTGGGGGATTATCTGAAATTTGAAATTAAAAATGTACTCTAGCAACCGCCATATTTGGTTCGTCGCAGTGTATACCATACAATTAATTAACTGAGGATGTCTACCGCAGTAGTAGACGAAACGTTGAGTGTTAATAAAACCAAACCACGGCCATTTAGCCCGAAAGACATAAAATACATGAATCAAAACACCTGCCGTCAAAGTCTACAATTAATTAACCCTCGATGTTTATATTATTGATTTCGTACATCTCAATGATGGATAAATCATATTTGAAGAGAAAAATTATACGCTCAGACCGGGACTTGAACCCGGGACCCTTGGTCTAGAGAACCAAGGGTCCCGGGTTCAAGTCCCGGTCTGAGCGTATAATTTTTCTCTTAAAAAACTCGATGTTTAGTTTATTTGGGCGCAGCAGCTCACGTCGGGTATTAGCTAGTCGCTATATACAATACCAGGAGCCTGCGGCTAAAACTACCAATAATACAATTTAATAATACAATAATCTAAAAATAGTTATGGCAATTGTTAGAAGAACTATATATTAATTTTTTTAATGTTAGTACCGGTATCTTTCGTTGTTGACATAGGTGATAAAAATGTGTCCACTGTATAACAGAAAGTTCAATGCTGCTATTGACAAGTGGAAAGAAGATAATCAGACAGTAGTGGTTTCAGTACAACTACGAGTAACACTGGCAGACAATATACGGGGTGAATCATAAATATGGCTATACGTTTGATCGCGTTGTGTGATGAAAATATTATCATTACAGGAAATATGAAATTACCGTTGGAAAGGCAATTATTCAAATTACAACAATGGAATAAAACAAAACAGTGTAGAACTTACGTCATTAGTCAAAATGGCGTTGAATATGCAACAGCAAATTGCAATTGCTGCATGGGCAATAACATATGCTAATGATCGTGAGGCCACAAGACGTGAGTTTAACGTAACATTGCAGCCGTCGACTGTGGGGAAGTGGAGAAAACGACTGCTGGAAACGGGAAGGATGAAGAAAATCAAACCTCCTGGAAGGCCTCGCATTAGCACGGATGCAGAAACAACGAAGAGAATTGTGGAGGCGTACGACGCTAGCCCAAAAAATCAACCCGCCAAGCTGCACGTGAGCAGTGATTTGTTTTGTTCTATTGTTGTAATTTGAAGGATTCCCTTTCCAATGATAACATCAAATTTCCTTTAATAATAATATTTTCGTCACAAAATGCGATCAAACGTATAGCCATATTTGTGAATCACTCTGTAGCTTGGTACAAAACGTGTTGAGGCCAGTCAAGTATATCCTCACTATAGTACGGTAATAGGAGACGTTAAACTTACTAAAAAAAAGTGTTTCAGAAAGTATCGAGATTAGAAGATACAGATGAACTGCACAATTTACAAACCGAACTGAACTCCATTGACCTGGGTCATGGTCGTAACATACTGTATTGATCAGTTTCCAGAAGGACAAAACATTTCCCGGAAGTGCGGCCGCTCACATGCATTTTGTTTTTAACATTTCAGAATTTAAATAAAGAAACTTCAAGTACCTATCAGCTGTCAATAAGAATTATTGGTTTGCATTTGTTAAATTTTCGATTTTTCAAATTCGAAATTATGATAATCAGAATAACTTGTAATCACCCGAATATGATTTTAGGTAATGGTAGAGATTTTACTTCACTTGTTCGTGTCCAGATTGGTCCTGCGTTCCATATACCATTACTCCTTAATGTAGTCTGACCAACGTATCTGTGCCCTCATAAGAGCATCATCATCATCCATGCAAGTATTAGGCCGTGTGGTCTGTTACTGTCTCAAAGAGGAATTTTCCATCCAGTGCTTTTTTGGACGTCCCAGCGATCTTTTGCCTTGGGGGCAGTAGCGAAGTATGCTTATGGAATTCTATGAGACGGCATTCGTTGAAGATGGGCTTTCCAGTTGTTCTGGTAGTTTTATATATGGTGAAGAATGGGTTCTACATCCAACTCTTCCATAATTTCCTCATACTTTTATGGTCCCAGTTTGTGTAGCCTGCTGTATGGCGCATAAATCGCATCTCATTTGCTGTTATTCGGCTGCCCTCATAAGATACGCGAACTAAACACTATAAAAAACAATTTCTTTTCTGCTTCGGTAAATAATTTCTCTCCCTGCATTCCTACCTCTCTCTTTTCTTTCGCCCCTCCCACTATTCACAGTTTTGAGCCTTCTTGGGGGACACTTGCAGACCAGTGCTGTCAACTCAACATGAAAGATGTAGCTCGGAGCGGTGAAAGAAATATTACTAAGCAAATAACAAAAGTCAATCAGCGTCATTAGACCTACTTAAGTATGAAGAATAAATAATTAACTTTACAAGATCCATGACACTGTTTGGGGCAACATCGCTACTCGGAAAGTTATCCTAGCTGCAGTTTGACGTGGTGGGAGGGAAGTACGTGGAATGGAGTGAGTGCAGATGTTAACTTTTCTAAGAACGACTGCAGCGCTAAAGGGATACTGATCCTTTGGTCTGATAATAAAAAAGAGAATCACTGGAAGCTGATCCGAAATATGAGCCGGCGATTCATGCTTTATCAAAACTTGATGTGTATTGGTAGACGCATTGCAATAACTCTGTGTAATCTTATATCGCATTAACATTGACAAGGCCATTTATTGATTTATTTTAAATATATAAATAAAAAGCTGCCATAAAATTTCGACTGTAAATAATTACAAATACAGAAAATGGATGAATGCAGAAACAAGTATAATGGATGAGACTGAACACAGAAGCCTAAAATGGCATGGACACGTAAGAAGAATGCAGGATGGAAGACCCAAAGGCTGTCTATGCATGGAAAATTGAAAGAAGGAGCGGAAAAGAAAGACCAAAACAACCTGGAAGAATAACATTCAAAATTCAATGAGGAAATTTGGTGTAACGGATGAAGACACAGAGGACAGAGAACTTTAATTAAGGGATATTTGTGAATGTTTGTTACAAATTGATAGTCTATAAGTCCGTAGTCATTTATATTTATTTATTTTTTAATGCATGTTCATTACTAAGATTGGTTGGAGAAAACCCTATGAGGAAAATTTTCAAAATTACATGAATTTTAAATATACTGAAGATACGTATATAAAAACAGTATGATGCAAATATTTAGCAGATATATATGAAAGTATTTATGCCTAAAATGAATGTTACTGAATTGTGTAAATGGAAAATAATAATGTAATTTTATTTTAATTGAGGACATAAAATGACTTTTTCTAATTTTTTTAGAGATTTACATATCGACGGTAGGCAATGAAAACCTCGTAACTCAATCAGTCATAGAAAACCAGTAGCCAGCACAGAAATATGTGTTGAGAACACGGACTACAAATTTATTAACAACTTCACTTGTATTCTGTAGTAAAATATGTGGCAACTATTGCTGTATCAATTTTCATAATTATTTTTTTATTTATTATAAACAACTTTCCTCATTAGAGGATTACCTCAAGGACAAAGTGATAAATCAATTTTTTGAATTTATGAAATACATTTTTGTAAATACATTTAAAAAATTCAAATTGTAGGTCTAATTGAAGTATACAAACTACAAAGTAGAAATTTTGTAAAAATGGTTTCTTAAAATTGAAATTGATCCTCTAATGGCAGCGATGGCAATTTTAGAAAGATACACCCTGTCCAAATCTAAGGAATTCCAAAATTTGGCTAAATATCCTGGTATAGTACCTCTTGCCCCGATCATCAATCCTCTGACAGTTGGTATTTATCTTTGTAATAGCCAATTGTTGGCTCATATATGGCTTTCTCTTCAGAGTCAACTTCCTCAGGTTGGCCACTATGAGTCTCAAAACGAATTGTGGTATCTAATATCATACCAATTTTAGAAGATGGTCTAAATGCAATAATATCTATTCGTCTGTTACTCCCATTAGTGGCCACACCATGAACTTCCTCATAAACTGTGTATCCAAAATCTCGCAAGGCTTCTGCTATCAGTTTATTTGTTTCTCCTGTAAAATTTAGCAAAATGGAGTTACGAGGTTTCATTGCTCACCATCGATAAGCTATTAATAGTCTGAAGTCATAAAATTTAAATTAAATAACAGGACAACAAAACCTGTTCTGAAATGATTATCTACTAATGCAATTTCAATTAACTTTGTTATTTTAAATTAATGAAGAATGTAATAAAATGAAATATTACATTTTAGTTTAATAGTAAAAAAAGTAAGCAAAGCTGAGTTCTCTCGACAAGTCTTCCCCAAAACAAGCGATTATTTTAAAATTAAAATAATTATAGAAAAATGTTGAAATAACAAGAACATAAAACTGGAATGAGAACCGGTTGCACTGTAGGGAAAAGAAAGCCATAAAATGTATACATGTTAGTGCCATCACCATAACATGTTAAGAGTAAAACATAAAAAATATGTTCATTAAACGTATTACCTTATCTACATTCACGGCCATCTGGCGATGTTTTACTTTCTTTCCTGTTCGACACATGGTGCTTCCTGCAGCCTCCAATACCACGTCAATAGTACTGATATTTAATATAACACTGTCAATAAGGTGTTTCTTCAAACTGATGATAGATAACGACCATCTTGAGTTCACGAGATAAATAATCATACATACGTAATGACGTCTATCACATTTCCTTTACAATATGTTCACTTTCTTATTAATCTTGCAAAACTGCTAATTCTAAACCACTTTTATGATGTGTGTATGAATATAAAAATGTTTAAATTATTTGTTTATATTAAATTTCTGATCTTTAGAAAAAATGAAGTATTTTGTGGCACACTGAAGATTGTAACAATTTACACAGATGAACTTAAGCGTTTAGTCAATAGCTTTTCATAAAGCCTACAAATTAAAGAATAAATACAGAAATATTAAGTTACTTTAAAATTACTCTTCTAACAATTTCACGATCCTCAATACTATTATTAAATAATATTCTATTTTGTCTCCAATTACAATAGCACAAATTCCAATAAACCGACGATGATAGAATTACACTGTCATACCGTAGAATATGTACATTTTTTTTACTGTTCTAATATTTAAAGTAAACTGCAGCGTCTCTTTAAAGGAAGCCACAATTTTGACATTTATATGAAAGCTTGCATTGCTCAATTTCAAAATTGATTATAACATCGATAAAGCGTCACTGCTATAAAGTAAAAATATTCTCTTCAATTTGCTTACTTGTGATGGGAGCTACCAGGTGGCAGTGGAGACCGAGTTCTCACTACATCTCGTAATAATAAGAGAGTGTGTATATATAATGAATGTTTGCACTGGATTTGCTGGTGGCGTAATCCGTAGCGCACTGCGGTATCAATCTAGAAGTCCGGGTACAAGTCCCGTCCGAGCATTTATTTTCATCATATATATATAGTCCACCGCTGTGGTCTCGAGGTAGCGTGCTGCCTTGTCACGCAGCGGGCCCGGGTTCGATCCCCGGTAGGAGCAGTTTTTTTGTGTGAGGTTTTTATCGGGGTTTTTTCCTCACCTGTAAGACAAATGTCAGGAAAACTTTAAGGTCCAAACGGTCCTCGAAATCATATCATCATCATCCCTATCATTATCATCATCATCTTTATCATCCTTCACCGGTGTGGAAAGCAACAGGAAGCTACCACACCTACAATTCCCTAGTAAAGCTGCAAGCAAAGCATGGAAATGCTATGATTGCAGTGAAGGACCTGCCTTCGAGCAGAATTACTATGGATGGACTAGTGATGGGAGCTAGCAGATGGCAGTGGAGACCGAGTTCTCACTACATCTCGTAATAATAAGAGTATATATACACATATTGTACTAGACGTAATCGGTAGCGCGCTGCGGTATCGATCCAGAGGTCCGGGTTCAAGTCCCGTCCGAGCATTTATTTTTCTTATATATATATATATATATATATACACACACACACACAGCATTATAGCGCCTCGATGTGAGCGCCGTGTGTAATCCGACTAGCATCCATGCGCTAGAATAACTTTTATCAGGCGCTGTACAACAAGTTAAGTTGATGGTAGTTGCTATTTCTTCAATCCTGAATTGAAGTTCACGTAGATGACGTGGTAGAGAAGGAACGTAAACACTGTCATTTATGTAAACCACAAAAAAAGGTCAAATCTGGGTATTACGGATACCATTTCATAAGAACATTGTCGAAAGATCCTGTTAGTCCAACCTAAGATTCTGGAAGAAAAGGATTAAGATAATTGCGAACCTGACACTAACAATGATGCGGTGCCCTATCTTGCTGGAACAGATAAGTTCGAGCAAGTCAAGGTAAAATATACCATCGATAGTGTCAGTCGTACCATACAGTTAACATTCCGCTTGAGTGAATTCCGTTCATACTCAATGATTCTGCGTGGATTCTCGGTCCCTCAAATTCAACCGTTAGCCTATAACGTGAAATGTTAACTCGTCACTGAAAAGTATGCGCTCCGTAAAACCAACATTCTCTCCTAACTCATTTCTATCCAACTCCTTAATCTTCTGATCCTATTGCAATTTGCACTGTTTCATGTCTAACCGTTTTCTCACCGCCCTCCACGCTGTCTCACCTCACGAGAAGATACCCTGGAATATCTCCCTTACATGCTCAACACGTTCATCGGAGAATGCTGAATGTCCACTTATTTTCTGTAAAGATAAACTATAAGCTGAGACAAACTTGTAATGTCTTTTCTATGTTGTCGACTTTCTGGAAGGATCTTCCATCTTCTGCAGGTTGAACTTCCGTTACTCGTTGTTGTTGTGTACGATGATGCTACAAACAGTTGGAGTATACGTCACCGTACACAACAACGAGTAGCGGAAGCTCAACCTGCAGAAGATGGAAGATAACTTCCGAAAGCGCTCCAGTTAATTTTATATACAATATTTTAACAAAGTTGAGCACGACGGCACCTACCAACAGGTACAATTTAATTTTTAACTTTCATCATATGACTTCACCTGAACGGAATTTGATATGAATTTTACTGGAAGGAATCTGTTTTTCATACCAAACCCGAAATGAACGTTGCATTTTCGTAGCACGATTATTATTTCTGTCGAACTGCGTAACACAGAATGCTCTTTCTGCATCAGAAAATCTCATTGTTGCATACAGCGCAACATGCGGTCAACAAAAGAAATTCCAATATAAAAAATGTTTAATATCGAGTGCAGCAATATAAGCCATCAAAAGTGAGGTTGGGTATGTTTGTGTTTGAATTACACATTTTCAGAAGTGTGGCTTTCTTTAGAGATGCGGTGCATTGCGGAACTTTGTTTTAATGTCTTCAAGGCTTTAAATAAATATAACATAGGCTATATAATATTCCATTAAAAAATGAAATCTATGTAAAATGAACATATTTTAAGATTTACAACCTGTAATTACTTACATATCTAATCTTTAATTGGTATTTAATTATAATATATTTAAATTAATTCGTATAATCTCAGAAAGACAAACAGAAATTCCACCGTCCAATAATGGAGGAAATGTTTCGAAATTAAGACGTCTAGAACCATCTGCTAGCACACGATTATATTTATCAGGAATTTTCAAATTTTAAGACAAAATCTTAAAAATTTAGTGAAACTACTTAGAATGTGCAAAAAGTAAAGTGATCCCACTACAGGCCTCAGGAGGCCCTTGGGGTAGTAGGAGGTTAAGGATCCCAGTTTTTCTTGACAATCGGCACTTGATGTCAGCGGCGTTCTCAGCCCTTCGTGACGGCCGCCTTTACCCCCAGAACAAGCGTCTGGTACTCATTTCCGTTAGAAGCTGAGTCGACCCCAGGGCCTTAGTGCCGCCAGAAGGTTTGGGTCAGTTTAATAAATCCTGACCCTACCGGGACTCGAACCCTCGACCTACCGGCTTGTAACTTAGTATGTGTGAAAGAGATGTACAAACTAAAATTGCAATGGCAAAGAATGCAACTAAGACATTACATGGAATAATATGGAACAAAAATATTAGAAAGGAAACTAAAATGAAAATTTATAAAAGCATAATACAGAATATTTTGTCATATGGAAGTGAAACTTAGTCTTTGACGGAATTACAAAACAATAAAATTAGAACAGTTGGATTTGATTATCTTAGAAGAAGCCTTCAAAAACAAGACAGCATAAAATAACAAATGAATTTCCTTTGGAGAAAAATGAATGTCACCACATCTGTTGTTAAGAGGATTGAAAATCAAAAACTTAAATGATATGGCCATGTACAAAGAATGGAAAATGAAACATGGTCAAAAAATATACATACCAATGGTCACCCCCTGGAAGAAATAATCGTGGCAGACCAAAATGGAATTGGAAAACCTACGTCAGAACCATAATTGATTATAGGAATTTGAAAGAAGGAGATCGGAATGAAATAAATAGATGGAAACTGAAGACGACAAACCTCTAAGTGCGGGAAACTAACTAACTAATTCACTGGCTCTGTCGAACCCGTAGGTTCAAGATATTTTTAGTTATTCGTATTATTTTGCTCACCTACTAGAAATTAAAGTATGGCAAAGCAAGAGGATTTCAATGCTGAACTTGAATTTTCTTGAATAAATAAATCACAATTACATTAATTTATATAGAAATGCAATATTTGTAATATATTTGGGTTTTTTAAGTAAAAAACGAAAAAAATCTAGGATAGTTTTAGAAACTAATCTCAATAAAACTAAATTTCTCTACGTATATTGGTTGTTTGTCGAATAAATGCTAATTTCTTTTGATGTGAAACCTTGTTAATAAACTTTAGATTAAATTGTTGATAAAAATTGAATATTAAATTCCCTGTTGATCCAGTGATAATGTTTTATCAGATATGCAAAGAATATTAAAATGATAAACTAAGGGGTTCCTTTTATGGTGATTGTTTTTAGAAAGTAATAATTCAACAGTCTGACAGTCGTATTAAAATATTTGAATAAATAATTATACGTTTATAAGATAAGAGATTGTTCCCTCAAGTATAATACATTGGTTAAGCAAATACATTCAACTTATAGAGCCTACATTACATAACACATTCATGAAATAATATATTACGACGAGAGGTTTTATAGAAGCAAGGAAATTGTTAACAAAAGGAGCGGTAGTGAGTTTTTAATTTACGAGATTAATTGACAAACGTGTGTTGTACATTATTTTTTGCATGACGGTGTTTTCAAAATAATAAATAATAGTAAAAAATAACATATTTGTTGGAAGTACTTGCGTTAATTATATACAATTGACTGACGTTAGCAGTCTGGCCAATGTAGATACGGTAAACGCCGAACATAATTTAGTTGGGACTGCAGCAGGCCGTGACACCAATCAGGCATAAAAAAGCGGCAAGTTCGAATGTCTTGTTTTATATTGTTTCAAATAAAGTTCAGTTAATTTAAAATGCAGTGATTTGTTTCGTATGATGTATATTAACACTACATTTTGAATATATATATATATATATATATATATATATATATATACACACACACACACACACACACACATTGTACATAGTATACATAAAAGACAGTGGTTTTTACTCCCTGCCCTAGGTAGGTAATCTGTAATATTACAGTATAGATATTTATAGGTTCGCAACCCCGAAATTAAGAAGTTGAACTTTTAATCATGGATAGAACGCACTATCGTGCAAAAAAATACAAGTAACTAAATAACTATACTGTAATATTACAAATTACCTACCTAGGGCGGGAAGTAAAACCACTGCCCTTTATGTATACTCGTACAATGTATATACAAAAATACATCCAAAAGGTAGTGTTAATATACATTATACGAAACAAATCACTGCATTTTAAATGAACTGAACTTTATTTGAAACAATATAAAACAGCAAATTTGTACTTGCCGCCATTTTATGCCTGACTGGTGTCACGGCCTGCTGTAGTCTCAACTAATTATTTTCATCATTTAACGTATATACATTGACAAGATTGCTAACATCAGTCAATTGTTTATAATGAACCCAAATATTTCCAACAAAGATGCTATTATTTTACTATTATTCGTTATTTTGAAAACACCATCGTGCAAAAAAATAATGTACAACACTTTTTTATTGTAAAGTAAGACCTTTTTACATATTTAAATGTTGGTAAACTAAGAAAATTTGTAATTACTTTTCTAAAATGTAAGGAATACGTTCATAAGAAGTCTAATTTATGCAATTTTTAAGTACGTATTGGTTAAACCGAAGTGAATTAAAAGCATTTAAAATGACTTGGTAAAAATCATATAATACTCATGTTTTGGTAAATATGTTGCTCTAGACCGGTGCTTGAGGGATATGTATTACTGGCATGTGGTATTTAGTAGCGCGTTATGTGTGTAAATGATTGGTTACTGCGAAATGTTAAACAGTGTTTAATCCCCAATTGATAAATTAATCAGTCTCTTTCATACGACACATTTCTGTGAGCTCATGTCTTAAAATTTTAGTTGTATTACAAAAAGTGTTGATATAATTACAAAAAGTTTTGATAAGGATTAGGAAGGCGTGATGTTGGAAAACCTAGAAGACGTTGGGCTGATGCATTATGAAGTCGGAACGGGCAATTGCCTAATCCCTGGAGTGATGATGATGATAATTACAAAAAAAAAATTTACCAGTGAATAATTCAGCTAATAAAATTACCTAAATATTTAAACGAAAATCCCTGCGAAAAAATCATACTATTGAAAATGGACAAACCCTAACTCATAATTCGCGGCACGCCGTAGCACAGTGGTTAAAGACACTGCGCTACAAGCCGGAAGGTCGAGGGTTCGAGTCTCAGTGGGATCAGGATTTTTAAACTGAACCGAACCTTCTGGCGGCACTATGACCCTGGTGTCGACTCAGCCTCTAACGAAAATGAGTACAAGGCGCTTGTTCTGGGTGTAAAGGCGGCCGTCACGCAGGGCTGACAACAACGCTCACATCCCAAGTGCCGATTGTCCAGAAAAAGTGGGAGCCTTAACCTCCTACTACCCCAAGGGCCTCCTGAGGTCTGTAGTGCGATCACTTTATGTACTCATAATTAAAGAATGCCAAATAAACATATAAGCGCCACCTTTGTGAAAAATTGGAACCACAATTGACTGTAATTAATAAACGACAAATGAACATCCTGAAAGCAGCTTTTCCAGAAATATTCGAATTCAACTAAACAGTCCAAGATATGTCCAATTTTAACTTTTACAATAATGTACCACATAGTAAGACTTTTTTTTTCAAAAAGTTAAATTTTATGCGCACTTTCTGTTTCTTTTAGCAAGTTTCTACATCTTCCTCAAAATAAATGTGAGTAGATAAACTGATTTTTGGATGTCCACATGTAGCTACTAAGTAATACAACTTTAAACACTGTTTTAAAATAAAAACACTTAATAGTTCAAACACTTTGACAGAAACACGTCACACATCATTTTGACACTGATAACGAATGTAAATTACTTCTTCCCGCATCATCTCAACTCGACAAAGCACGCGAGTAGCTTTGAAGCCTTCGCGTACTACTTACTGTAGGTAAACAGTTGGCTTACGAAATCGCCAGGTAAAATCAAGTCAGATGTTATATGATAATGAAACCACTCTCGACTAAAACGATATTTTCCTTTCGGAATAAAGGACGAGAGTAGGTAACCTCAATATCAAATGGGGTATATGCAATCTCTCACGTAGGCAGGATCTACTGTGTATAATTGTAGAGGGACGTGACAATCAGCTATTTAGTTACACTTTCACACTCCATGGCCAGTCTAGAATATTCTATTTTCAATTATCTTCCCCCAGTGTGTTATATATGACCTATAAATTGGTAAAAAATGCATTTATGACCTAAACATGCAAAAAAATGACCAATAAAATACAAAAATGACGAATAAAAAGTTACGAATTACCAATAAAAATACTATTTATTAGATTAAGTACTCACTTGATTACTGAATTACATAAAATTTAACTTAACATCAAAATATTAAAAGAAAAGTATTTAAAACATACACATTACAGTATCTTGTATTGCAGAAAATCCATTTCAATTACACAGCGCACTTTTACAACTATTTTGAATTGCAGTTAACAATTATAATAATAAGGGTAAGCTCTAAGAAATTGAATAAAATTCCTAGAAGTGGGCAAGTTCATTATGCACATACCTTGAAAAATAGGGGTAGTAGTTAGCAAAACAACTACTTAATTCCAAGAAATTGTATTGACAAGGAAAAGTACTAAATTATAATAAAAATCTTAAATCAAATGCAAATAATTTCACAGCCTTCCGGAAAAGTGTAAAAATGCTCAAAATGACCTAAAAATTGCCAAAAAATGACCTATCCCTAAAAAATTTAAGAAAATGCAAAAAATGCCCTAACGGATTGCTTTTATTTAATCCGTTTTTTAATGCCACACATTTTCATAGAAATGTTTTAACTTTCATAAAAAAAAATGTAAAATCATTAATTGCCTTGCCCTAGTTATATATTATACAGAGCGTCAGATTCTTAAATCAAACGTAAGTGAAATCTAAAGTGAGTTCACGAGATCCTGAACTATTAATAATACTATTTCATTGGGTACAGTTACATGTTTTTGTAGAAGAGAACTCATCGAATTTTATTTATTTTTATTTATGGATTTAACCGAAATTTTGAGGAAGTTGCTGAATTCAAATACCTAGGAACAATAATAAGAACTAAGATACTTACTCACAAGCACTATCGAACCCGAGGCCCACGGCCGCACGGACATAAGCTCTCCATACATCCCTATCCTGAACTAATGCTTTGCAATCATTCCCTGTATAATCTACTTCCCTCAAATCATAGTTAATGTTATTCTCCCACCTCATTCTTGGTCTACCAACTGGGCGTTTTCCCTCTGGCTTTCCTACAAGAAGCTTCCATGCAAGTCTTTCATTCCTCATACGTGCAACATGTCCTGACCATCACAGTCTACGAGACTTAACTGTTCTTATTATATCTGGCTTCCTATAAAGACCATGCAGTTCATTGTTAAGTAGTCTTCTCCATTCACCTATCTGTTCATCTCTCTTTGGTCCAGAAATTTTCCTAAGTACTATATTCTCAAAAACTCTTAATCTCATTTCCTCCCTTAAGGTAAGAGTCCATGCTTCGCAACCATGTAATATAACTGGTAGAATAATAGTTTTATATATTTTCAATTTAACGTTTTTTGAAAGAGTTGGGACATCAAGAGCCTCTGCAATGCATAATAGCATGCATTTCCAGAATTGAGCCTATGTTTAATTTCTTTGTGCATCTCATTCCTATTTGTGATTATTGTTCGTAGGTATTTGAAATCAGCAACTTCCTCAAAATTTCGGTTAAATCCATAAATAAAAATAAATAAAATTCGATGAGTTCATCTGTTAGAATCATATGGAACTCGCAGATAATTATAACTATTTGTTAAATAATAAACGAATAATTTGCAATAAAAATAATGCGACTATAAATTTAGTTAGTCTCTCCTGGCATGGCGTAATTGTAACCCACCTCCGAGGTAGGGGCGCCTGGAAGGCGGGGTTACATTGCCCCGATGATATGAGTGATGATGATGATGATGATAGTGGTGCGCCATGAGAGTCCCTAATCTTAAACTTAATCTAAGATGAATATGAATGATGATTGCGATGGCCATATGATTTCGGGGACCGTTTGGACCTTAAAGTTTTCCTGACATTTGTCTTAAAGGCGAGGAAAAACCCCGATAAAAACCTCACCCAGAAAAACTGTCTCGACCGGGGATCGAACCCGGGCCCCCTGCGTGACAAGGCAGCACGCTACCTCGAGACCACAGCAGTGGACATACATTTAAGTCAAAATAAAGCACTTCCATAAAAAGTTAGAATGCAACTGTTAAAATTCACGTAATAAACATGCAGATGGAAAAATTGGCAAACTCTGTTTACATCTAGACGATAATTAGAGCTTGTTAAAATGTAATTGGCCTCGTTAAGGCAATAAATTTTACCGGTGTTAAATAACAAAAGCAGTTATCTTACAGACGATACTACCGGTGCGCTAGATGTTAATCAAAACAAAAATGTTATATTAAGATGTTATGTAATCTTAGCCTCGTGGGCTAGTGGTCAGCGTTCATCAGGTCCAGAGTTCAATTCTCGGTGAACCCATGGGAAATTTTCCTTAAAGGGAATTATTTCTGTGGTTGCCCACAGTCTTAAGTTTAGGTTAAGAACTCTTCTGGCACTGGCACTTCATTGTCATTTATCATCCATAGAGAACCGGGGTTTATCATCCATCACATCATCGGGGTAACGTAACTCTGCCTTCCAGGTGCCCCAACATTTTTAAGAAATGTATTACAATTCCGCCAATGCCAGAGGAGAAAACCGGAAATGTAAAATGCAATCTGGTGGCATATTGTGTTGGCTACCGTTTTCTAGAATAAACGAAGAGCAGAATATGCATACGTCTAACTAAAGACCAACATTGAATACTTTTTATTTTATAATTAATTTTGAATTGTCTTGCTGTTGGATTGAATTAATTATGGCAACATTATAAACTCAGTTATTGCTGATGACGATACAGCAAATATAAAAATGCACACAGCTATAAAATTTTAAGTTAAGATTAGTAAAACAGTTGGTCTAAATTGTTTTCAGTATTGGTAGTATTTAATTCTAGAGAGAGAAAGGAAGGACGAGAATGTGTCTATGTGTGTATACACCCATAGTAATTCTGCCCGAGGGCAGGTCTTTCACTGCAATCATCGCATTTTCATGCTATGCTTTACAGCTTTCAACTTTTATAAGATTCATGATGTGTTCCGTTGAGGAATTATACAAAATTAAAATATAAAATTATGGAATATTCACCTGAAAGGTCCGTCTCCTCAACTTAATTAATTATTTAACGGTAGCGCTTTCGGGACTTGTCCCATCATCGGCAGGATTCAAAACTGGTGTTTCACTGAAGATCTGGTAGAGGGGGTTACATGTATTGGGTTCGTTTTCGCTTATCAGATTGTCGTTGTTGTGAGCTGCTTTCATGATTTCCATCTCTTCGAGTACGTTTATTTTCGCTGGATTATTTTCTCTGTGCATTACTGTTAGGGTGTTTTCAATATTTAACATGCGATGTCCTTCATGGATAACGTGTTTTGCATAGCTTGATTTTCCTTCTGCGTGGATAAAGTCTCGAAAATGTTCTTTAAATCTGATGTTGAAACTTCATTTTTGTTCTTCCTATATAAATGTTGTTGCAGTCCTTACATGTCAATTTATATACTCCTTTGCTGTTGAAAATGTTATTTTCTTCAATGTTATTGTTTATTATGTTGTTTAATTTGTTATTAGTTGTGTATCCTATTTTAACGTTTTTATCGGCTTTCTTTAGTGTATTGGCTAATTTTGTCGTTTCTTTTCCTGTATATGTAAGTGTTATCCATGTTTCTTGTTGTTATCAGATTCTTTTTCTAGTTTAGTTATGTTGGTTACATTGTTCTTTCTTTTTTGTTTATTTACGAGTTCATCTATGATTTCTTCATTATAGTCATTGGTTTTTGCCATATATTTAATGTAGTTGAGTTCTTGAATATAATTGGTATATATATATATATATATAATGTTCTTTCAATAAATGTTAGTATATTTTATAAATTTACATAAAATGGTAATGTGTGATAATTATGTTGTATTTAAAATCCAGATATGAACAAGAGGACTTGAGAAATTGATGTCGAAATCTTAGAAAATGTATTATTTTTGTTATCTTTTATTGAATGGAGCGATTCAACAAAGTGTCGTCACACAATATTTCATTTAACGCTTCGACAATTCACACTATTTAGCGGCACAATTCAAATCTAAGGCGTAAAAAGACCGGCATGTTTTATTGTGAGGCTTGATGATCTGTGACATGACTTTACTTATCTTGCGAAGGATCTATAATCAATATTTTATCACTTAACATCATCATCCTAAGGCGCGACAATTTCAAAAGTGAAAGTTTTGGCCTTCTCAACAATCCTCCTCCATGCCTATCTGTCTCTTGCCATATTCAATTTAGCCACTTTCATTTTCTTTAGATCTTTCATTGTGTCATCTCCCATCTGATCTTCGGTCATCCAACTGTTCTGCCTCCTATAGGTTTCCATTTGTAGAGTTTCTTAACCAATCTCTGATCATTCATTCCTATTAAATGCCAACCAACGAGTGATCTTATATGGTTTACTATATTCTGATTTTTTATTAATTTGTTTAGTTCGATATTTGTTTTGATTCTCCAACGGTTATCATTTCCTCTATTTGGTCCAAATATTCGTCTTAGAATTTTTCTTTCAAAAATGAATAATTTCGGTTTTATTGTTTCTTTCAGGACCCAAGTGTCACTAGCATATGTAACTACTGGTCTAATGAGTGTTTTGTACAACCTTATTTTTGCTGGTTTTGATATTAATTTGCTTTTAAATAAGGTTCTATTTGCAAAATAAGCTCTACACCCATTTACTAACCTTTCCTTAATTTCCTCTTCTAATGCATTATGTCCGTTTACTTTGGTACCTAGGTATTTAAATGATTCTACTGTGTTAATTTGCATGTCATCAATTTGTAGATTTTCCGATTTTCTGTTGTGATTACTACATTTTAAATATATTATTTTATCTTGCTTTATTATTAGACCATTTTTTTTTAGATTCGTCTTTTAATTTTGTGAAGGTTTGACATAACGCTTGTCTGGTTCTTGCTGTAATCAGTATGTCATCTGCAAAAGCTATATACACTGTTTGAGTTTTGTTGTAATATTTCCCCTTAATTCCATTTTCTTAAATATATAATCAATGATTAAGGTAGCTGAGAGGGGGTCTCCTTGTTCGACTCCTGATTTAATGCTGAAACTTTCACTTAGTTTATTGTTGATGTTTTACTTTAGCAGTTGGTATCTATAACCTCGGAACCAGAGTCGAAAATGGTAACCTCGAGTCCACTAGGATCAACTGTGTTCAATATAAATGCAAATTCCTAAGCATTAATACCATAATTAGACAGTATATGATTTTTTGGTCTTTCATTGTAAATAAGAGAGACATTTTATGTTATAATTTCCTTTCCACCTCCCCAGCAGTATCCTGATTAGCTACGACACTCATGAGAGTTAAATATGGGAAATAACATTATGAGGTTCTTAATTCGTAAATTAATGAGTCATTTTTTAACATCTTACCTCATATTTTATGTTTCTTCAAACACGGGAAGTAGTTTTCAAGAGAAGGGTCTCCCTCATTTTCAACCGACATTATGACTACCGGATTTTCGTTGGAATATCCATCAATAACGTTGCCATCTGGTGTTGATTTGATGAACTTTGAGATGAGGTCACGTTCATCAGGAATCTCGAAATTCATGGATCTAAATTTGTTCTTCTGAATACATATCTTCTCCCAAATTGTCAATTCTAAAGGTTTTTCCAAATGTTTTAAAAGTAGGGCTTCTTTTTCAATTTTATGATTCTCTAATAAAAGAAGCCATACTTTTAAAACATTTGGAAAAACCTTTAGAATTGACAATTTGGGAGAAGACATATATATTCAGAAGAACAAATTTAGAGCCATAAATTTCGAGATTCTCTATGGACGTGACCTCATCTCGAAGTTCATCAAATCAACACCAGATGGCAACGTTATTGATGGAGATTCCAACGGAAATCCGGTAGTCATAATGTCTGTTGAAAATGAGAGAGATCCTTCTCTCGAAAACTAGTTTCCGTGTTTGAAGAAACATAAAATATGAGGTAAGATGTTAAAAAAAATGACTCATTAATTTACTCATGAGAGTTCCTATTTCTGGGATATTAACGTGCCACACTCTCCTGTAACATGCATTTTTCCGCGATAATGCGTTGTGTCGTACTTATAGCAATGGCGACCATGATTGAAAGTTCAACTTCCTACATTTCAGGGTTGCCAACCTAAATAACTATACTGTAATATTACATATTACAAACACGCGTGTGGGAAGCAAAACCACTGACTTCTATGTATACTACATAAAATGTATATACAAAACATATCCAAAAGATAGTGTTAATATGCATTATACGAAACAAATCACTGGATTTTAAATGAACTGAACTTTACTTGAAGCAATATAAAACAATAACCCTCTTACTAATAAACGATATATAACTTTTATACAAGGTTTATACACATTACAGTTGAAAATTCTTACCAATAAACACTGTATTAGCTGCTCGGTGTATAAGAGATGTACAACTTTACATGGGAATCGTTATACATGCCTCCAGCCTTGTTTAAGGATTGTATAACTAGAAAAAATATCGGACTTTCATATCAACTGATTGTTTTCTTATGATATTGATGAATATTTCCTTAAATTTAACGCAAAATGCAAAACTTTAACGACTGTTTGATGGATGCACAGGACATAAATAATATTTATAAAGCTCTGTGTAGGAAAATAAAGACATAATAAAATACCTTTTGTTACACTCATTCTCGATTAGGCCTAATAATATTTTAAAGTTGAACGTTGATTCACAAAAGAATATGTTCTACAATAGTTGCTGTAGACAAGATTAACCTGAATGTAGTTTAAATGCTTGATAATATTATTTTAACAAAACGTTCTTGCATTATTAATACGTAATACACATACCGATATAAAAATGTATTTCATTATAGAGGTACTATTATTGCAGCACGTCGTATGTTAGCTTGATAGTCTTGTGGTTAGAGCTTCTGACTACGGTCCGTGGGGTCATAAGTTCGATTCCCGTTCGGTCCGAAGTTTTTTTTTTCGCTTAAAGCGTTATTCTGTTGTCGGTAACATTTCCTACTATTTTGAACGTTTTCTAACGCATCTTAAAATACCGCATATAATTCATAAGTAATGGAAAAAACTTATTAGCTTCCAAGAATTGTTCGAAATTCTTGACGTTAGATGGCAGCACATTATCTGTGAAACTAATTTTACGACATATTTGAAGTAGCTTGAAGGAAAATGTATATAAACTAAAACACACTTATTTTTTCCGTACCTCCCCAATTAGGGAATCTCTCTCTATTCTTATCCATACTCATTTCTTACACAATCACTAGTTGATGTCGTTTTCTTTCTGTTACAAACTGCGCGTAATATGTTCTGACGTCATAATGATGGCGAATATGTGACGTATTGTGTGTATCCGCTGTATTGTTATATAGCTCCTGCACAACGTTTATTAGTAAGGAAATTACACATGATCTACATAAGGCTTATATATTGAATAACTAAACAACTGCTGAAAGCCAATATAAGAGATTTTTATTAGTAAGACCGTAAATACGTACTTGCCACAATTGTATCACTAAATGGTCTCACGGCCTCCTGTTATTTTACACTAATTTGTGCCACGGCCTCCTGTTGTTTCAACTAATAAACATTGCCCACAATGTTAACTTCAGTCAATTGTTTACAATTAACGTAACTATTTCCAAACAAATATGTTATTATTTTACTATGATTTATTATTTTGAAAAGACCATCGCGCAAAAAAATAACGTACAACGAACGTTTGTGAAGTGTTTTATGAATCTCGGAAATTAAAAACCTCGCTATCGCTCCGGTGTTTAAAGATTCTCCTCACTTCTGTAAAAACCACTTCCCAACCTCGCATCGTAATATTACTTACTCACTGGCACTATCGAACCCGTAGGTTCATGGCAGCACGGACATAAGCTCTCCATACATCCCTATTCTGAGCTAATGCTTTCCAATCATTTCCTGTATAATCTACTTCCCTCAAATCATAGTTAATGTTGTTCTCCCACCTCATTCTTGGTCTACCAACTGGGCGTTTTCCTTCTGGCTTTCCTACAAGAAGTTTCCATGCACGTCTTTCATTCCCCATACGCGCAACATGTCCTGCCCATCGCAGTCTACGGGACTTAACTGTTCTTATTATATCTGGCTTCCTATAAAGACCATGTAGTTCATTGTTATGTAGTCTTCTCCATTCACCTGTCTGTTCATCTCTCTTTGGTCCAAAAATTTTCCTAAGAACTTTATTCTCAAATACTCGTAAGCTCCTTTCCTCCTTTAAAGTAAGAGTCCATGTTTCACACCCATATAATATAACTGGTAGAATAATAGTTTTATATATTTTCAGCTTAACGTTTTTTCAAAGGAGTTGGGACATCAAAAGTCTCTGCAATGCATAATAGCATGCATTTCCAGAATTGAGCCTATGTTTAATTTCTTTGTGCATCTCATTCCTATTTGTGATTATTGTTCCTAGGTATTTGAATTCAGCCAATTCCTCAAAATTTCCCTCATTTGTCATTAGCTGTCCATTTCCATTATATAATGTATTTCTACGTGTGACCATATATTTAGTTTTATTGATATTTACTTCCAGTCCTAATTTCTTAGTGTTACTCAATAGTGTGTGCGTGTTGGCCTTTAGTATCTCCTCGCTATCGGCCAGTAGTACCACATCATCAGCATAAACTAACAGCTTATTAATACCATTCAGTTGTAAGCCTTCCTTATTCTCTAAAGATTTAATGGCATGCTCTAGTACAAAATTAAATAGTAGAGGAGATAGTGCATCTCCTTGCTTCAACCCATTCTGGATTTCAAAAGTGTCTGAAAACTGTTTGCCTACACGCACCCTACTCGTTGAGCCATTTAGACACATTCGTATAAGTCTAACTAACTTTTTGGGAATTCCGAACTCCAGCAGGATAATATACAATTTTTAATCATCATCATCAACAACAAGGATTAAGCCCAATGGCCTGTTCCGATCTCATTATAGGTCGAATTGGTCCTTCCATCTCTTCAATGGTCTTCCCTACATTCTTCTCCCTTTTGGTTTATAATTATACATTTTTCTTGGTATGCGCTGTTCATTCATTCGTAATACGTGCTGAAGATAAGCATTTTGATAATATTTTATTCTTTCACAGAGATTAAATATATTAAGTTCTGTTCTTATATCTTCGTTATTCAGTCCTTTGGTATCCTGCTATTGCTCTCAACATCTTCATTTCAGCAGCCTCTATTTGTTTACTATCTGCCTTTGTTAATGTCCAGGTTTCACATCCATAGATAAGAGATGGAACTGCAATACTTTGTAAAACTTCAAAATAGTTTATTTTCTAGTCTTATTCAATAAACTGCGTTTAATTGTGCCACATAGATAATTGATCTGTAAAGAACAAGCGTGTTTGAATTTTCGTTACTCGTACCTAAAAAGTAGGCAAACCTCAGCCCGGACTGAACCTAAGACCCTTGCATTACCCTAGATGAACACGTAATAAGTTTCACTACTGATAATAGTACATGTTGACATAGGTTGTGTACTGTATTGATCTGCGGCGCTCAGGGGGTCAAGGCTCGTCATTCGAGATATTTTTAATCTGAAATGCTATATTAATGCATTAATCTTGGCCCAGAAATAAAAGGGAAATTAATTACTTCACACTGCAAATGAGAACAGACTTTCACCAGAACAAGATGACCAAAACAAATAACGAACTAAACAAATTAATCAAAAATCAGAATACAGTGAACCATATAAGATCTCTCAGAATTGGTTGGCTTGGACATTTGATAAGAATGGATGATCAGAGACTGGTCAAGAAGCTCTATAAATAGAAACCTATAGGAGGCAAAGCAGTTGGAAGACCGAACATCAGATGAGAAAATGACACAATGAACGATCTAAGGAAAATGAAAGTGACTAATTTCAATATGGCAAGAGACAGATTGGCATGGAGGAGGATTGTTGAGAAGGCCAAAACTTTCACTTTTGAAGTTGTCGCGTCTTAGGATGAAGATGATGTCACTATTTGATGCTACAACATAATTTGCGAGCGATTGCCGGTTTTTTTATTTCTTGTTTCTTCCAACAACAAAAAATATTATTTCAATGTAATTTATCGTACACTTATATTTTACCTTCTACATTCTATAACAATGAACCCCATATAATAAAAGCATTAACTTTATTTACAACTAACTAACTCACTGGCTCTATCGAACCTGTAGGTTCATGGCCGCGCGGACATAAGCTCTCCATACATTCCCAATCCTGAGCAAATGTTTTCCAATCATTGCCTGTATAATCAACGTCCATCAATCATGGTTAATGTTATTTTCCCACTTTATTCTTGGTCTACCAACTCGGCGCTTTCCTTCTGATTTTCCTACCTGAAGTTCCCATTCCCCTTTTTCATTCCACATGCGTGCAATATGTCCTACCCATCGCAGTCTACGAGACTTAACTGTTCTTATTATATCTGGCTTCCTATAAAGGGCATATAATTTCACTGTTCATTCCCCATTCCCTGTCTGTTCATCTCTCTTTGATCCAAAAATTTTCCTAAGAACTTTATTCTCAAATACTCGTAATCTCCTTTCCTCCCTTAAAGTAAGAGTCCATGTTTCACACCCATATAATATAACTGGTAGAATAATAGTTTTATATATTTTCAGTTTAACGTTTTTTGAAAGGAGTTATGACATCAAGAGTCTCGGCAATGCACAATAGCACGCATTTGCAGAATTGAGCCTATGTTTAATTTCTTTGTACATCTCATTCCTATTTGTGATTATTGTTCCTATGTATTTGAATTCAGCCACATCTTCTAAATTTCCTTCTTTTGTCATTAGCTGTCCATTTCCATTATACAATGTATTTCCATGTGTGAACATATATTTAGTTTTATTGAGGTTTACTTCCAGTCCCAATTTCTTGCTGATTCACCTATAAATTCTGCTGTTATTTTCACCACATCCTCAATGGCTAATGTACAATATTTTTCACTAAACTGTTTGAAAACAATCAAAATAATTTGTTTCTCTCCACTTTTCAAATACTTTCCAATGTATTCTGCATTGCACATGTGTAAGAATAAAATGATGCTTATTTATTCTATTAACATTGCAATTATTTATTTTAAGATTCTCCTATGTAACTTATATACACATGTACTAGATAAAATATATAGGCAATTTTTATATTCTCTATTTCGAGTGTTAGAGAGGGAACTACATTTTCTTACACCCTCAAAGGTAAAATCATTAATGAAAATGCAGTCATACATATGCTTTGTTTATATTACAACTAGAACTTAGCTCGAAGAGGTGTAGTCAACAATATCAAGGATTATTTAACTCACACCCCAAATGGGAGTCAATGACCAATCACGTTTCAATTAATTTTGTTTTACAACCAATCACAGTCATGTTTCACCTCGATATTTATCTACTTCTGTTTATGATATAAAAGAAAGCTCCTCCTTTTTAATATTCTGAACAGGTCAGAGCATTATTTTTCAGTGACTGACTCTCCAACAAATACATTGAATATAGCAAATAATGAACAGATTCCTTTGAACTACACATTTGATAATTGTATGTTCAATAAATTAATAACCTATAATGTTCATTATATATAATATACAGTTTGATGTGTTTAATTTTTTCTCCACTAGGGTGCATTCTTACAATATTGCGATCCTATTTGGCAATAAATAATATGATCTAGTTGCAGCTGGATGAGTAAAAAAAGCATAACCAAACATTTCTCATTTGTTTTCAAACATCGCCGTTTAGATTAAATGAGTGCCTCAGTGCCATAGGTGCCTAACCCACATTTTAAAAAAATATGGTTTTCCCTGTAATTGCACTAGAAATAATCATCTCTGTCAGAGCCACATCTGCCTGTTAACATTTTTGTGTTAATTTTAACTCATCCATAATGTTACAGGCAGATGTGGCTCTGACAGATGATTATTTCTAGTGCAATTACAGGGAAAAGCATATTTTTTTAAATTGTGGGTTAGGCACCTATGGCACTGAGGCACTCAAATATATAAATATTTTAAAATAACTATATTTAAATAATGATTTGTGAGTAAACAGCTTAATTTTTATTCGTTAAATAGTCCTAACAAATGCCACTCTTGATTTCCAAATCCTCTAGATAAATTGGAAATCACTCGTGGCTTTACTTATGATAAACACGTACTCCACAATTCAATTTGTTTGGTTCAATCCCCAGTCGGGGCAGTTTTTCTGGGTGAGGTTTTTATCGGAGTTTTTCCTCACCTGTAAGACAAATGTCAGGAAAACTTTAAAGTCCTAATGGTCCCCGAAATCATATGGCCATCATCATCATTCTTCACCGGTGTGGAAAGCAATGGAAAGCTACCACACCTACAATTCCATAGTAAAGCTGCAAGCATAGCATGAAAATGCTATGATTGCAGTGAAGGACCTGCCTTCGGGCAGAATTACTATGGATGGATGGTATCACCCATCTTTACACTTAGCCTATCCATAAATGAAACAAACAAAATCTAAAACTGAATTAAATTAAACATCTCTTGTGTATTACAGTCACTTTGATTTAAATAAATTCACCCTGACCACACAGTATACAGACCCACACCCAATAGGCCTACAACTTTTGATGTTTAATCAGATATAAATAACGAGATAATAGAGTAAAAATTAGAAAACTGTTTTGAATAAACTTACCCATGAGAATCTTCTTGGATGATTTAATTTTTGAGAATTTAGAGAAGGTTTGATCACATATAAAGAAGTTTTCTTGCCATCGTCCACATTTAAGTCATATCTATCCATTAGTTTGGGCAGACTTCTTCGTGCAAGGCGGGCACCTATCATCTTTATTCTATATCTACTTCTTGTTCAGTATCTGCATGCAGTATTGCCACTGTTTCTTTAATTATTTATACGGTTTCGTTAATACTAATATTTTATCCTAATTTTAAATGTTTGTCAAGTTATTCTCACAATCAAATTCCAGCAAATAAATGTTACATATAATTTCATACTAAACATGTCTTCTGGTAAGTACAAACCCAGTTTTTAACTGCAAAAATGCTAGTGCAGTAATTTAATATTATCACAGATTTAGACGACACTTCAATCTCTTCACACACAAACTTTTAATTTAAATTAGAAAACTATTATTCAATATTATTATTATATTTAATAAAATATATTATATATTTAGAAATTTAAATTATTGTATATAGAAAATTTAATGAATGAGTTCACAAAAAGGTTAAAGATATCACAAACTTTGAAATGTATCAACAGGCTATCTCGTATATATGAACCCTGTTGAGAGAGCCACAAATTCCAAAGATAGTAAATTTGGTTATGTTAAAAAGTACACAATTATAATGAATTACAATTTCAATTCTAAACTGTTCCACACAACTCAACAGATAGTGAAGATCTAATCAAGAGGATAGCTTATCAATTTCAGAGATAACAGACGCTATGCTAAATTGCTTCAGTTAAATTTATCCAAGGATTAATAGAATATGTGAAAGTGATAATACATCAACAAGTATGTGTAATCATAAAAATAAGTTTTGAAGAAAAATGAATGTTATATCTTCATTTGAGGTATGTCCAACTTTATTAAATTATTAAAAATATTCATTTTTGTTTAATTACTTGCATATATGTATGTGTCCAGAACAATACATTTATCTGAGAAAGAAAATGGCAAGTACCATACAAAGAACCAATGATTGGGAAACTAATCCTATCTTTTAGTTTATAAATGTAAATTATTAAATGTTTCACAGAAATATGTTCATAACATAATAACAATAATATATATAGGTAAAAGGTAAAGGTATCCCATTACAGGCCTCAGAAGGCCCTTGGCGTAGTAGGAAGTTAAGGCTCCCACTTTTCTGGACAATTGGAACTTGATGTCAGCCAGGTTGTCAGCCCTGCGTGACGGCCGTCTTTACCCCGAGAACAAGCTCATGGTACTCACTTCAGTTAGAGGCTGAGTCGACCCCAGGGCCATAGTGTTGCCAGAAGGTTTGGTTCAGTTTAAATAATCCTGACCCCACTGGGACTCGAACCCTCGACCTTCCAGCTTGTAGCACAGTGCCTTAACCACTACATTATGGCGTGCCCCATAATATATATAGGCCTATATATTTTTTAAATGCTCTAAGTGGTCATTTGTAACCCACTTCTGAGCTTGGGACACCTGGAAGGTGGGGTTACACAGCCCCAAAGATATGAGAGTCTATGATGATGGTAATGATGCACCAGGAGAGACCTTAAATTAAATTTAAGCTAATTAGGCAAATATGATATTGATGATAATGATGGCCAGATGGTGTTCAGGGACCGTTTGGGCCGTAAAGTTTCCTGACATTTATCTTACAGGTGAGGGAAAAACCCCTAAAAACCTCACTCAGGAAACTTGTCCCAACCTGGGATCGAAACTGGGCCCACTGCATGACACGGCAACATGCTACCTCAAGACTACAGCAGTGGAAATAATAATAATAATAGTTATTATAATAATAATTATTATTATTATTATCAGTAGCAACTAAATTGGAAACACCATAATTGAAAGAATGAGTTCAAATCGGATCCCCAAAGTTGTTTATAATTATATACCAAGAGGACGAAGATCTCTGGGCCGTCCTATGAAACGCTGAAGGGAAAATTTTCTATAGGATCGTAACAGGCCTTGACCTAATACTTGGAAGGGAGAAGATTATTATTATTATGAAGTATTTTGTTACAAATCTGCAATATCATTTACATTCACTAGATACCCCTCTGTTATATTGGCTTATATTTTTGTCTTATTTATGAAATTATATTGTGAGGTATTCTATGTCAATGACAAGTCCAATGCAGATCAAAAGAGTTCAAAAAAATTGTAAATTACACAAGATGTACGACTTTACCAAGTTATACAATCCAAAGAGAATCACCCAATTATCGTGAATTTAAAGTGGCAAGTTGATGCTTGGTTTTTATTTATACAATTTTTTTTTCAAGGAACTGACCATGATTGTTATACATCCAAAATCAATAATAATAATAATAATAATAATAATAATAATAATAATAATAATAATAATAATAATAATCAATATGAATGTTACGTCAAATGGCCTGTTATGATCTCTTAAAATAGGCATTTTCATCGCTTTTTGGTACGTTCCAGAATCTCCTACCCAAATCACATCCTCACCTTCTTGTGGTGCAAACTGATTTAACTAACGAGCTCTGGGGACGGAGAACTGGCAGAATAACTATAACATCTTGACAGAAAACCCATCTATAATTCCAGAACTACCACGAAAATCTGCAGTCGCTACACTGAGACTTACTACAGGACATGAAAACATCTTCATAGAATTGGTGTATTGATCAGAATTTAGTAAACAATATAAGGTCACTCACAATTGGTTGGTTGGACATTTGATAAGAATGGATGATCAGAGATTGGTTAAGAAAGTCTACAAATGGAAACCTATAGGAGGCAGAGCTGTTAGAAGATCAAAGATCCGATGGGAGGATGACACAATGAATGATCTAAGGAAAATGAAAGTGACTAACTTGAATATGGCAAGACACAGATAGGCATGGAGGAGGATTGTTGAGAAGGCCAAAACTTTCACTTTTGAAGTTGTTGTGCCTTAAGATGATGATGATAAATTTAAGCAATCTCAATGATGACAGGAACTTTGGGGATTCTATGTCACCATGCCACTAGCTAGAACTCAAATAAAAAACGGAAAAACACACAATTTGAAGTAACGTGAATAGTTACCTGAGAGATATACATATTTGATTTTCCCCCAAAAAAAACGTGAAAAATGCCTCAAAATAAAGAGAAAAGTTGAGCTCAAAGGAACCTAAAATCAACACATTTACAATGTAAAATATGCATTAGTCATTTCTCAGACAGGGTAGCCAACTTATCACAAAACTCGCTAATAAACAATTGAACGGTAAAGTAGTGTTGTTGTTTTCTAATGGCGAGATTTGACGCTTAAGTCATTTTCTCTCTGACTTCCCAGTACAAGCAAACAAGGTCCTTAGTGTTGTGCAGTAGGATTTAAAGCCGGACAGACTAGTAGGTAGTGTTTGTCCGGGTCTTTGCATATGACACATCTGTCTGATTGGAAAACGTGTATTCTGTGGAGGTGGTGAGCCAGGCAGTCGTGTCCTGACATCACTACGGCTTCCTTGCGGCCTTTATATTTCACTTCTGTGTATAGCGCACCAATTTTTTCCCATGATTTCCCTCTGGCTGTTGCAATGTTTTCTTTCATGTTTTCCATTTGGAATGCTTTCTTAATTTCTTCGATCTTTCTGTGGAGGTTCGATTTGGGGTGGGTTGTTATCTGTATTTTGGTGCCCTTTTCGGCAAGTCCATCAGCTATTTCATTGTCAACTATTTCGATGTGTGAGGGTATCCACTGGAAGAACGGTAAAGTATTGTGATGTACTAACTCACCCTAACTTACCCAACTAACACCAACTTTCCCATCTAGGCTAATACTAATTTGTCCATTTTCTCACCCTACTTGCCTGCTAATGTAGGGATAGAAGCCCCTTACATGTGAGTAAACGTGTTGGCAAATGACTCTAGCACCTCATATTTCTTGTTTCTTCACTTCATTTGTGACATTCTCAATGCTGTATTACATTCACAACTGATGTCCAACGGCCTCCTCTCCTGCAGACTGACCTCCGCGTTGGACATCAGTTGTGAACGTAATACAGCATTGAGAATGTCACAAATGAAGTGAAGAAACTCGAGTCTGCTTGAGAGTTAAGAAGTGTGAGGTGAGTCAAGAAACAACTAAACAATATTAAAATAATCCTCATAGTGTTATTTCCTACCTACGTAACTTAATGTGTTATTACATTGGTCAACACGACGCTAAAAGAGTCACTTGTTCTCTTCTGATCGAATATTCACCGAAGCATAGAATAGCCACAACGGCTCAACTGCAATTCTACTTACTCTTGATTTTTTAATTTATTGTTGTAAACTATAGCTCTTCTTCTGTATTTACTAACATTATTTAATATTTTAAACTTTTTCAAACAATTTTTAAAACATTATTAGACAATTTTCAAGTATTCAATATTATGACACTGTTATACAATATTGTGATGCTAACTGCTATTTTCTCCACAGAGTATATTACTTAGTCTATGATTTTTCTATCGCTGTTTTGGGTTATCGCTGGTTGGATCAGCGTTAGGGAGTGATAAGTAAGTGTACACCCATTTTTAATAAACGTTTGGAAATTTTAATATTATTAATATATTTTTAACGTAGATCTGGAGATTTATTGCAAATATTGGCCATTTAAATTTCATAGTGACGGATAGTAATCGAGGATGATAATCGATATGTGGTTCGATTGTGGGTTATCGCTGGCTCTATAAACTCTGGTGTATGCGCACTGTTGTTCTATAGGACTTTCAGTGCAGTTTTTCTGAACCTTTTTATAAACATTTCTTACAATTTTTAAATATGTATATAATTACGCGAATATTGTGAATTGAGTTCTACAGACGCGCAAATGCTTAATGTAACATCCGCTAGATGGCTCTCAAATCGGTGTTACCAACATTTGCAAATAATTCCAAACCATATTTCAAGAAATTAACTTAATTTTGTTTGATTCCGATGGGACAAGTTAGTGTACATAAAATTAGTTTATAGTTTATTAAATAATATGCATGTAATTTGTTTTGTTAGGTTAGGAAATGGGAAGATAGTTCAAGTCCATTTTTTTTAGCATTTGGGAATTTATTCTGAAACTTGGTAATGACAACCTCAGAGCCATCTACCAAAAGATACATTAACCATTACAGTAACTCCCGCATGCGCACTGCGATCAGAACTTAGAAGAATTCATGGCAAACAAATAGCCCACTTTTTCCAATTATTTTACGAAGACTGAGGTTTGGTTAAGATTAGGTAATTAGCATTTATATTGCATTTCAAAGCAGACTTTCAGGTTATGTTTTGAGTTTTACATTGAAATAATTTACAATTCTTTTGGGCCAATTATGTTACTCATTTTGCAAAGCCAGGAGACGCATAACAAAGTACTCGAGTAATTTTGTCTCTACCTTATTATGAAACAAAATAGGTTAAATTATCCCAAACACAGCCATAAAAAAAACAAGAAACAATAATTTACGATTTTACCATCAACCAAACCTTAACCCAATCACAGTCTTCAATAGTTTACAAAATATTAAATGGGTGACAAAATATTGATTTGTTTAGAAAATATTAGATAAGAGAATGTAATGATAATTGTTTAATATTTTACCTTGTGAAATATGGGGATGTTTTAATGAAGATTTCCTTTTCAGAATGTCTCGCAGCTATTTTAATTTCATGAGATTTCTGAAAATGCCATAAAATGTTTCTTAGAATTCCCAGGTGTTGTAGTCAAAGAATCACATTTGAAAACACTATCCTCAATATTATGTGTACATACGAAGTAAAAAGAACGATTTTATTTAATGTTACGATATACTAACTTAGATATTGTAAACACAATATAAGGGTATAAAACCGAATATTCATAACCTCATGATAAACATTGATCAGCTGGATAATAAATTGAAAACCTATATATACTTTTTTTTTTGCAATTCTATATTATAACACTTCGAATTAAATATTGCTCATATATTGAAGGAAATCATACCTATTTAACACCATTAATATTTGTACAAAAACGATTATTTTCATTATTAGCACCAAACACAAGGTTATCTAGCACCACGAAAAATGACATAATCGTATTCACCAATATTCGTATATTTCCCACCGCCTTCGATATAAAACGACCGTTCTTTCGTTCAGGCAGTCAAATAGTTACGTTAAAAGTTAAAAATAAAAAGTCAGTATTACTTGATCCAAAATCATCTGCTTTTGAAGAAAAAATTTAACATTTCAAATTCTCAACTTTTTCTTTCTTTAAATATGGTATATATATCACACATACGTTAAATTGACTATTTTCTCTATTCATTAACATTAATACAAAAAACAAAAGATAATTTTAGGTTGCGGTACTTACAATGAATAAAGAAAATATTGTTTCTCTATTTTAATGAGGTGGGAGAATAACATTAACTATGATTTGAGGGAAGTAGATTATACAGGGAATGATTGGAAAGCATTATCTCAGGATAGGGATGTATGGAGAGCTTATGTCCGTGCGGCCATGAACCTACGGGTTCGATAGTGCCAGTGAGTAAGTAAGTAAGTAACGCACAAGGCAGACTATGAATGTGTGTGTGTTTTTTTAGTGTTACTGCAATTTACGTGCTTCAGGTTCCGCGCTGGGCGAATAGATGGCGTTAATGTGGTCTATTTTTAATTTAGGTACCAAGTAGGCAGACCACTTTATTTAGATGATATTTGTGTTTGATAACTGTATGTTAATGTGTTTGGGTAGTGTAAAGTGTGCTGTATGAGGGATGATAATGAAGAGAAGGGATAAAGTAAAACCAGGTGCCTATTCCTGTCGAAGAGCACCAAGAGGGCCACCAGGCTTAAACGTTCCCATACGACGGACGAATCCCTATCAAGGGTTTCTATGCATTCTCAGTAAATATACTGCGGAGGGATTTGCAATTTAATGCAGGAATCTAGTGCACAATCCAGCGATTAATAATTGTACACCACCACCGCTCCTCCTGGCCCTAAAATTAAAAAAAATTACAAAGAAATTAATTTAACAATTAAAATGCTCAACTACTCCGGATATCGAACCCAGGCTCGCTAGTCAGGAAGCAGGCATGTTACCACCTGAGCAACAAGGTGGAATAATTTATTAATGTTAAAAGTGAACACTATAATTGAAGTTACTAACTCACTGGCACTATCGAATCCGCAGGTTCATGGCCGCGCAGACATAAGCTCTCCATACATCCCTATCCTGAGCTAATTGTTTTCCAATCATCCTCTGTATAATCTAATTCCCTCAAATCATAGTTAATGTTATTCTCCCACCTCATTCTGGATCTACCAACTGGGCGTTTTCCCTCTGGTTTTCCTAAAAGAAGCTTCCATGCACGTCTTTCATTCCCCATTCGTGCCACATGTCTTGCCCATCGCAGTCTACGACTTAACTGTTCTTGTTATATCTGGCTTCCTATAAGGACCATGTAGTGCACTGTTATGTAAGTCTTCTCCATTTATCTGTCTGTTCATTTCTCTTTGGTCCAAACATTTTTCTAAGATCTCTATTCTCAAATAATTGAAATTACTAATTATATTATTATTTTATTAACTTCGGTTGTATCTCGTGTTACCAAAATGCTTATTAACGTTTCCACCATATATTTAGGCCATGTGATTTTATCCATGTATGTTGCAATAATTCGTATAATAACACTTAGCTACACCAAGCAAGTTGGCTTAAAAGGGGCACAAACCAACCTGATTTCTCTCTCTCTCTCATCGTCAAGGCAAATGCTGGGTTGAAATTCATAATATCAGTAAAATATGAATAAAAATTCAAACAATGAAATTAATATTCGCTATTTATGTCCTAGATATTAAACGGAATCTCTAAAACTACACTTAGCAATAACATATTCCAGACAAAATAATAAATATGAGGTTAGGGTAATTACTTCGGCTAGCTTTTTTAAGTGTAAGATTGATAAGGTTATTATTTTTGTTTTTAGCGTATTGCTGTAAGTTAAATATCATTTAGCTATCTTTCAACTTTACATACTTTTTTAAAATCATGGGGTTTTATATTAATTTTATCTCAACTTCCTATTAAAATTTCAGGTATTTTCCATACTTTTTTTTTGACATATACATGTATATTACATACTATTACTACTATTATTATAATTATGTTATTTATCTTTCTTCGAATTACATTGGGCTATCATTTGTGTTTGAGTTCCCAAAGATTCTATTAAGCCTATTAGCACGTTTTAATATATAAGAAGAAAATGGATTTTATATTGATGCAAATTATTTATTAAAATAATGATTGATAATTAATGGGTTATCCCTGACTATTTAACTCATGCCCCAAATGGGAGTCAATGACCAATCACGTTTCAATGATTTCTGTTTTACAACCAATCAGAATCGTGTTTCACCAAATATTTATCAGTGTTATGATTACCATATTAAAGAAAGCTCCTCCTTACAATATTGCGTTCCTTTGGCAATAAATAGTATGATCTGGTTGCAGTGATAAACAAATGAAGCAGTAGAAGCGTACCTATCGTTTCTCATTTGTTTTCAAACATCGCCGTTTACATTAAATATAGGCTATAAATATTTTAAAATAACTATAGTTAAATAATGATTTGTGAGTAAACAGCTTAATTTTATTCGTTAAATAGTCCTAACAAATGCCACTCTTGATTTCCAAATTCTCTAGATAAATTCACTCCTCACTTCGTGAGTCGTGAATTTATCGATAATTTGGAAATCACTCGTGGCATTACTTATGATTAATATAAAACTTTCATTAAAATATTTGATAAAATATTATTAATAAAATTAAACTTTATTTGATAGTGTGAAACTGTTTTTAGCCGGAAACCTCTGTCTCCGGAACATACAACATATAGAAGGCTATGATTACAATAGCAGTTTGAGATTCTTTCACTAGGTGTCAGCATTTTACAATACGTCAATAATAACGAAAGTAACTGAGTAACTTGTTTTAGCGTTTTATAATTCCATAAATCAGAATTAATAATAGAAAATCGATTTATTTGTAATTTAGTTCATAATATTCTGAAGTTATTGTAGCATTTATAAAAAAAGTGATAATGTTGAATTAATTATATTTTCTAAGAGGGTATCCAATCAAGGTGAAGAAAGGTGTGTGAATTTAGTACATAGACTGCCACTTTTATTTTTCCATATTTATCCAATTTTAATCAAAATAAGGAATCGTTCACTTTGTATCGTAATTAGATAAACAAGTTTATGTTGATATTCTAGGTTTATACATAGTTTTGTAGGATGGACTATGCTTAAATATTATCCAGTATTTTTTTTGTGTATTTTTTTATTAGTTCATCAGTCAGAAAAATATGATGAGCGAGGAACAACAATTCTGTTTGCGGTGGAACAATTTTCAAGCTAACATTACATCACAGTTTGAAGCTCTCAGGGATGAAGAAGACTTCGTGGATGTCACTTTAGCTTGTGATGGTCAGAGACTGAAAGCACATAAAGTTGTCCTATCAGCATGCAGTCCATATTTCAAAGAGTTATTCAAAGTGAGTACTTTATAAAAGTTGATATTTTAATTAGGCAATTTTCTTATCGAATTTATGGGGGGATTGAATGAGAGACGATCACCTACATGTATTTGAACAAAAACACTTAGAAATTTTGTTACAAATATGTAAACATGTAGGCTATATATAACTCCATGGCGTGACAGATCTAGAAAATCCTTGGCTTACCATCCGGCTGCTGGCCTCACATCCACATCTGTTAATCATAGAGGTGGACAATCATCTAGCCAATATAGGGGTGGCATATTGTCAGCATGTTGGTCCCCCAGCCATTATAGCTAGTTTGGAGAAACAACTTAATGCCTCATCATGAAGTCCTGCAGAATAGTAGTGCGCACGCACAAGGGTGTTGAATAGATGGCAGGACTATCAGTGTAACCAACCTTCGCAATGAATTCCAAAACATGTAAAAAAATGGATGTATACTAACTTCGGCTTAAGTTTCCAACATGCTCAATTTTAAAATACCTTACACAGATATTTTACTTTCATGGATTAATCCTTTTTCTTAAGTTAACAGTCACTTAAAAACTATTTAAAATGTTTTGTAATTGTGCTTCGATTATATTTTAATGGAATATTTACTATTTGTACTGTTTGTATATGCTCAAACCGGGGTTTGAACCCAGAACCTTTGGTTTTCTATGCCAATGTTCTACCAACTGAGCTACCTGAGCACTCCACTCTAAAAAAATATTGTGTTTAGAATGGAATGCTCAGGTAGTTCAGTTGGTAGAGCATTGGCATAGAAAGTCAAAGGTCCTGGGTTGAAACCCTGGTCTGAGTGTATATTTTTCTCTCCAAATATAATTTCTCCTTCAGTGAGAAGTGTTGAAGTAATAATAAAAACATTGAAAAAACATGTTTTTAATTGGCTACAGCAGAAACGTGAAGGCCACCATATTGCTAACACTGTAACTGTTGGGGATTCTAGCAGTGATGAACAGTGCCATTATTTCAAGAAAAAACTGAAAAAACACAAATCACATTATAAAAATGTTAATTTCCTCAATAGTGTTATTTTTCTAAGAAAAATCCTCAAAATCCGTATAATTGAATAATAAATTCTCATAATTTAACCTAGAAATTGTGATATTATTATCATAGCAACATGTTTGTATCGATCAATATGTGTGCTCTGCATTGTCTGTTTTCCCCCATATGGTGTAGAATAGCACCATGGGATCTCCCCCCTGTCGTAAAAGGCAACTAATAGGAGCAGTCCTTAAGGGGACCCGGAACGTCCTATACTTATAATGTTAAATGTAAGGAACATTTTCTCCTGATCTATTAATCCTATCAAGTTGAAATTGTTACAGTGGAAAGGTTTATATATTTAGAGTCTTCTATCATAAGGATTTATATAGATATGCATTTATATCAAAAATAAAAAAAATTCTTTACAAATATTTTCTTTAAGTTTTTTACACTGTATTTTGCAACCTAAATTCTTTTATCACTGAGCTATCACAACATCAATATGGTAACAATTGTATATGAGCACTATATTGAAGCTTTAATAGTTTAGAAGAAAATGTTCTCTATGTATTGAAAAAATGAATGCTAACTATGGGAGAGAGTTGACGGCTCACACCCACGTTTTAAAGGGATGGGGAATATTTAAAACAAATAATAAACACACTTAGAAACAAGATACAGGCAAGATAATTATACCATATTAAAGAGGAATCTTTCTAGTATTTTAATTGATAAAAAATGAAAATCTGTTTTTTCATCACATCTGGCCTTCCGGGTCCTATTAATCAAATATCCTTTCACATCATAACACTTTCCTGTACCCACTGGGGATTCTTAATCTCCAGTTACCTTTCCTAAATTATCCATCACTTACTGCTGGAGGTGCATCAATGCTGACTAGATGTACCTAGATATAAGACAACAGCCACCTGACAAGGAAGCCAAGACCTTTGAGAATTGGTTCGGGTGAAATCTGGCACCCTCAAACGAGACCATTTCATAGTTAAATATGGGAAGTAACATTATGAGGCAATGAAATAGCCAATTTTCTGGCCAAGAAGGGTAGCAGAATTGTTACAAACCCAACTTCTACTCCAGTTTGCTTTCACTCTATCAAAAGATATATCTCAAATAAATTACATCAATAAACTTAGAGAAGAATACACCACCAAAACATCTGGAAAGGAATGGGAAAATCTACAAGCTTATGACATTACTACATTACAAAGAAAATCTGCAGTAGCAAACATTCAGACTGCTAACGGGACATGACTGCTTGAATAAACACCTACACAGACTTGGCATAACAGATTCACCTAAATGCCCTTTTTTGCAATTTAAATGAAGATATGGAAAGAAAGCATCTCCTCCGTTGTTCAGCTTTTGTAGAAGAGACCAGCCTTTCTGCTAAATATTGGAGTGCAAGAGAGCGAATGATTTCATTATCAAGTGCTCGACATTAGATACCAACCAACCAACATTATGAGGTTCTTATTCATGAAGAAAGATTCATTTTTTATATCTTACCTCATAGTTTGTTTTCTTAAACATGGGAACTGCTGTTTTCAAGAGGAAACATCCCTCCCATTTTCAACTGACATTATGACTACCTGATTTTCATTGGAATCCCCATCTGTAACATTGCCATCTGGTGTTGATTTGATGAACTTTGATATCATGTCTCATTCATCAGGAATTTCAAATTCATGGATTTAAATTTGTTTTTCTGAATATATATATATATATGTCACTGATTGCACAGGGTTTTCCTTTTTACTTATTTCTATTTAAATAAATAGACAGTTGTTATGAAAAATTTTCCTTTTCACTTTATTTCCTTCTCCACAATTATCACTAAATCTTGAAACACAATTTGATTTAACAACTATTCTTCTTTTAAGATTATCACTTACAACACAGTTGCAGACACAATCCTTCCTCACAATAAACTTGTCGCCATCTAATTTCAGACTGACTGGGGGTCCTTCCATTCTCGCCACATATTTATAGGCGAGTAGACGGAAATTTCCAGGTCCATGAACGAGATGATTCTACATGGAACCCTCTAGTCTTCCGATGTTTCTCAAATGGGGGAATAGATGTTCATAGAACTATCTAGCTCATTAGACTAGAAATATAGGTGGACCCTGGACTCGCGATTGGCTACTTACCAATCCAATCTACCAATGCGAGGTTTCTCTTGCCGGCCCGCGCAGTTTAAACAATGCTACTAAAACACGTCACAATATATTTCTTCTCCCAAAAATGTTAATTCTAAAGGTTTTTCCAAATGTTTTAGAAGTTTGGCCTCTTTTTCAATTTTATGACTCTCCAACAAAGTATGTGCTGCAACAGCTGATTTTTCAATTTCACCATTTTCTAATGGACCTGATCTTGAAGTTCATCAAATCAACACCAGATGGCAACTAAGAGCACTTTAGGCTATATTAGGAATTTAGAAATTTATGCTGCTAAGGGTTAAATTTGTTGTAAAGTCTGGGTTTTTGTCCAAGAATGTTTCTGAGTCAGAAGAATCTTCAACATTTTGATTATTTATGAGCTGTGCATTTTTCAACATAGTAATTTGTTAAGATTAAATTAAATTCTTGAAACCTCGTCTTATATCCAAGACTGTGGTACCCTGTCGTTGACTGAAGTTGATCAGAAGAACCACTTCCTCTTCCCTCTGTTGGTGGATTGATAAACCCCCGGACCCAGTTAGAATCCATGGGAAGTTCATAAATTATTTTTTCTTGCTTTTTTAATGTGAATTTTCTCCAAAACCGTGAGTTCCTTTTGTTTTTCTATCTGTTTAATTAGACGTAGACATGAGGTGAGGTGTGAAGCATTTCATTTAAACCTCAGAGTGATTTTTTCATATGAAAGTCCAATGGTAGTTTCTTTACATTTATCACAAATTTTTGAGCTATTATCTGTTTATGGAAATAGTACAGGCATCCATACTGTGACATTTCTTAGTTTTTTTTTATTCTAATAAAGTGATTTGTTTTGTTTAGTGGGTTGCAATACTGAACTCTCAAACACTCATTAGTTTTACATAAAAAAACTCTTAACTTTAAATTAATAGTTACATGATGGACTCTTACTTTATTTTATTTATTTTACCTGATGGAGTTAAGACCATAAGGTGTTCTCTTCACTTCACCAGGTTAAATTGTACACATAGTAACCATTATGAATTATATCTACATGTTGATTAATGATACATCTTCTTCTTCCTTCCAAGTATTAGGCCAAGGCCTGTTACGATCCTATAGAAAATTTTCCCTCCAGCGTTTCATAGGGTACATTATATATATATATATATCCATAGTAATTCTACCCAAGGGCAGGTCTTACACTGCAATCATAGCATTTTCATGCTATGCTTTGCAGCTTTACTAGGGAGTTGTAGGTGTGGTAGCTTCCCGTTGCTTTCCACACCGGTGAAGGATGATGATGATGATGATGATTACCATATGATTTCGGGGACCATTTGGGCCTTAAAGTTTTCCTGACATTTGTCTTAAAGGTGAGGAAAAACCCCGATAAAAACCTCACCCAGAAAAACTGCCCTGACCAGGGATCGAACCCGGGCCCGCTGCATGAGAAGGCAGCACGCTACCTCGAGACCAGAGTGGTGGACTATATATATATATATATATATATATATATATATATATATGTATAAGCTACACAATATAAAGTTGCCAAGGGAAAGAAAGAAAAATAGTCATCACCATCATCATCCATGCAAGTATTAGGCCGTGTGGCCTGTTACAATCTCAAAGAGGAATTTTCCATCCAGCTCTTTTTTGGACATCCCAGTGATCTTTTGCCTTGGGGGCAGTAATGAAGCATGGCTTTTGGAATTCTATGAGATGGCATTCGTTGAAGATGGGCTTTCCAGTTGTTCTGGTAGTTTTGTATATGGTGAAGAATGGGTTCTACATCCAACTCTTCCATAATTTCCTTATTTCTTAAGATTAAATGAAATTTTTCATACCTCACCATATATCCAAGAAAGATAGTAATAATGATAATAGGAAAGGAGATTACAAGTATTTGAGAATAAAGTACTTAGGACAATTTTTGGACCAAAGAGAGATGAACAGACAGGTGAATGGAAAAGACTACATAACAATGAACTACATGGTCTTTATAGGAAGCTAGATATAATATGAACAGTTAAATCTTGTAAATTGTGATGGACAGGGCATGTGGCATGAATGGGAATGAAATACGTGCATAGAAGCTTCTTGTAGGAAAACCAGAGGGAAAACGCCCAGTTGGTAGACCAAGAATGAGGTGGGAGAATAACACTAACTATGATTTGAGGGAAGTAGATTATACAAGGAAAACATTAGCTCAGCACAGAGATGTATGTCCGCGGCCATGAACTTACAGATTCGATAGTGCCAGTGAGTTAGTTAGTTAGTTATATGATAGTTGTTAATGTTCACTGCTGTTGTCTCGTAGGTAGGCGTGCTGCCTTATAAATGCAGTGGGCCTGGGTTCGATCCCTGGTCAGGAGGGACAAGTTTCCTCAGTGAGGTTTTTCCTCATGTGTAAGGCAAATATCAAAAAATTTCAAGGCCCAAATGGTCCCTGAACACCATCTGGCCATCAATATCATATTCATATCTTTATATTAAGTTTAGGTTTTAGGTCTCTCCTGGCACATCATTACCCACCATATCATAGGGCAGCGTAACCGCTCCTTCCCCAACCTCAGAAGTGGGTTACAAGTACGCCATGCCAGGAGGGAATATCACAAATGTCCTAATGACAACCTGGTGGCATTGAATAAATAAAAAAAAATGTTCATGGCTTATGTTTTCACGGTTAATAATTTGACACAAAATAATAAAGAGCTTTATTATTAGGCTTAAGAAGGAAAACGATTTGAAATATAACAACTTGCCAACACAAGTGGCTAAAATGCAACTTTTATTCTTTAATGAAGTTGTATTTTAAAACTTAAAAAATGGACTCGCCAA